>KV908355.1:111394-133894 GCA_002005505.1 Botryococcus braunii
TAATTCAGTGAACGTTCGCTTCGAAATTCCACAAAGTCGCTGCATTTTTACACCGTGGTGACAATGTGGCGACCCTATATAGATATATCCTCTTAATTCTAGATATATCCCCGCTCTGCGAGGCTTGGGGAGCTTGCCAACCACAAAAACGTCTCTCCCTGACAGGGAAGAGCCCAGTGCCCAGAAACACTTTCTTCGCAAAGGAACATTCGGCCGACTCTTGCGGCCCAGTGAGATTTGTGTCATAAACTTAAGTATTTCCACGATGGAAACACTTGAGCTTATGACATAAATCTCACTGGGCCGCAACATGCACTCTCAAAGACAGCATCGTGCCTTCAAGCCATAAATCTCTGCGCAGCCACTCGAGTGTCGGCACACTTGAACAGCCACTTGAATCCCCTGCATGCCGCAGAAGTGAGGCAGTCCCCAAATAAAAGTGGAGCGCACTAGGCTCCCGTAAGGGCTCATCGATGGTATCACTGAACGGTATCCACAGAGTGTCAAAGTACTGGGGTACCCCTCAGAAATTATAATTATTGCCGGACTCTTAACAGTAATTATTGCCAGACTCTTACCCTTCTTTATAGAGAGAGAAAGCAGGAGGTCCAAGTCAGTACCTAGTAAAATCCAAGCTATAACAAATATCCAAATTACACTTCCTGTTCTAACGCTCTCCGGTTGGCCTGGTAGTATTGCAACATGGAGTTGCCCCCATGAGCACGGAGCCAGGTAAGGTCCACATTTCAAAACAGATAGGTTCAGGTCAAGGAAAAACAGCCTGCATCCCTTCAAGAGCACTAGGCATACTCCGCCTCCTTTGCCTGTGTCAGAAAAGCTTTCAGGCTGCGATTTTGGAGCAAGTTCGTGCAGCGCAAGGGCGTTCCAAACACAGGAGAGATCCGTTTGCCAGCTTTGAACCAGGCCTCTATCGCCGACTTTGAGTATGTCATTCCATCATCCGCCAACACTGGATCATCCAGTACTTTCTGCAACCCCGCACACCTCGTCGTAAGGATCCGTATGCCAAGAATCTGCTGCCATAGAACTACATAAGTGCAAAATGGGCTTCCAGGGATTCGAACCATGCAGCTCTGTTCGTTTGCAGCCTCGCGACACAACACCTGGTCTTAGCCACTGGAACAGGAGGGTGAAAAGGCGGAATTTTTCCTCCTTGTAGACCACGGTTAGAGTAGGATTTTCTGAAGTTGTGTTACACCTAAATTGCTGGGACGAGCAACCCATCACCTTTGGTATTGCTATGCATCATAGGAAGTGCTCTAAGCCAGGACCACAACCTCAGCCTGATCGGAGAGAGGACGTAAGATCAGATGCAAATACCAGAGAGACTCTCAGAGATCCCGGCCAAATGCAACGGCGAGCGCTCGAGCCTTCCAAGTTGCACCACTTTGGGTCGATCCACCCATCAGGTCCTCCTCATGCTCAAATTGTTTAACGTCGCCCTTTCAGTCTTCTTTTAAAAACATCATCTCCCCAGCTGATTATATGTCCTTAAGGTCGGTTGCACAGTATGGCGCAGAACCCCAGGAGCCTACAAACTTGTGACGTGCACAGGCACCCCTGCCCCCCCCCCCCCCAACAACTAAAAACACAACCAACGCAGGTCCATGGCACTCCCTGAATGGATCAACACATCCGTTTGTGCACATCCCTACGTGGCAGTAGAGTTCAGCATGTGCTGGGCATGCCCATGTGAAAGCACAGCGCAGGAAGACTCACATGCGCGCACTCACACGAGGACAGTGAGAGGGGCAGGGAAGGGAAGGCGAGAGGAGGGTAAGCAGAGGGACGCTATTCCGCGTAATAAGGCATACATGGCTCAAGGGGCAGTGCAGTTTGACGATTTCACGCAGCAACTCGGCCTCAGTGGGTGGTCGCTTCCAAGCCTTTACAAAATCTGTGTCAGCCGGGAGGCCTGGAGGCTCCGCAGCCAGGGGAGTGTGGGCATGGCCATGGGCAGGAGGCACTGGAAGCACAGCAGATGACATAGGGGCCAGATGGCTGAAGGATGGCTTGCGGGGCAGCGACGGCTCTGCAGCCCCAGGGGATGCCCCACGGTGCTGCTGCTGGGGGACCTCAGGCGGCAGGAAGAATGAAGGGGGGGGCAACGGCTCGTGGCGTGGAAACTCTTCCTTGGGGAGGAAAGGGGACGGAACCCTGGGGGGATTCGGCTGCTGCTGGACGGAAGGCTGCGTGGCGCCCGATGTTGTGACAGCCCCAGGAGGAAGCCTGGCTTGGCTTGGCAGCGGCTGCCACCAGGGTGTGGGCACAGATGGGGCAGGTACCCAGCTGGGTTGCTGCTGCGACATGTGGCCCGGGAAAGGTAACGCGCTGCCGCCATTGGGCACGCTTTGTGGCGTCTGATGGGTGGGCAGAGGTGGGAAGCCTGGCGGATGAGACGTGCCGGGCCCCGCCTGAACACCCAGTTGACAATTAACAGACGACAGACCTGATCAGCAGCAACAGCGGGGGGCTGCATGTCTCTGATATGATTGACAGTCTCTGACATGGGTGCGTATAAGGGACAATGCTTGTTCCACCGCATGCATCCAGTTACAGTTGGCAGGGTGAGGTCTAAGAGAAAAACGGGTTTGCTGGCCCAAGTGTGGTCCCACTCCTTTCCCAAACTTTAAGCTCCCCCACCCCCCTCGGGACAAGGTGATATCTCGCCCTCTCTCGCTCCCGGTCCCTCTCAACCCCCCTTCCCACACTCTGCCCCACCTCCCCCCCTTCTCCTCTCTCCCTCTCCCTCTCCCCCTCCCCCCCTGCCTCCCCCCCCCTCTCTCTCTCTCTCTCCGTGTGTGTGTGTGTGTGTGTGTGTGTGTCCCTGCTCAACATGCACACACACATACGCGCACACACACACACACACACACATTCCCACATACACGCGCACACACACACACACGCACACACACACACGCTCACACATTCACCCCCCTGAACACACGACACCCAGACACCCACACAGATACGGACACACATTGGATTGGGGAGATGCAGGACTGCCTTGGAGGGGGCATGATCCACCCCAACATGCTGGCAGCCATCCCAGACAGATGCCGAGCGCCACAAGAACAAATAGAGCGTCCATGTGGAGCAGAAACTACATGAGGTCTGACAGAAAGAGGGATCACCGGCACTGTAGACAGGCTGTGGGAGGGGTGGTGCCCCGGGGCATGCGGCACAGCCCCCAAGGTGCTAGGCTGGCCCAGCCCTCCAGAATGTTCCAGCTGCTGCGGGGACAGGGGCAGGCGCCGGTTGGCCTGCTCGAACTGCACCCGAGTGCGGGCTTGCTCGGCGTTCCGCAGGTCCTGCTCTCGTCCCAGGGTTGACGCCAGAGTCTCCAGCGCCCACTGTGCGCCCGGCTGCATTGCAAGGCCCGGAAGGCTCCTCTGGAAGTGCTGATCCGCTTGCAGAGTGGGGATGGAGGTGGGCTGGCCCACGGTTCCACTCCCAAGGGGCGGCTTTCCTTGGCCTGCAACTCGTGCCCACGAGAACGGCATCTGCATGGGCTCCGCCCTTTCTGCGGGGACGGGCTCGGGGCCTCGGAAGGGGTCGGCCACGGGGTGTTCGTCAGCCCTGTCCCTCTTTGCTTTGTTTTCCGATTCCCAGGGGCTTTTGCGCTTGGTTGCGGCATCCCGTGCATGTGACTGGGACTCCGGCGTGGCCTGCTGGGCTGCCTCATGTGGCGGCGTGCTGGCCACTCTGAAAGGGGTGGCCGCGGTCAGCGGGTGCGACCGCAGCACGGCACCTGCCATTTCCAGCTCGGCACTGTGATTGTGATTGCCTGCATCTTCAATCGCCACGGGCTTGCGTGCGTCCCTCTCGTCTTGCTCGCGCATATGCATTTCCGCTTTCTCCTGCGCTTTTCCCTCGGCTTGCTCGCGCTCTTCCCTCTGAGCTCGCTCGAGCGCTTCCCTCTCGCCTTGCTCACGCGTTTCTCTCTCTGCTTCTTCATGGGCTTCCCTCTCCATTTCTTGCTTCTTTCTCTCTGCTGCCGCTCTTGCAGCCGCCTCCTCCGCTCTCTTTTGGGCCGCTTCGCGCTCCCGTTCCAATCTCTCAGCCCGTTCCTGCTTCCGCCTCTCTTTCTCCAAGGCTTTCCTTTGTAGCTCTTCTTCATCCTTGTCCTTTGCACCCTTTTCCCTCTCCTCCTTAGAGACCCTCTCCCTCTCGGCCTTCTCCACCCGCTCTTTCTCCATCCTTTCTTTCTTCTCCCTCTCCCGCTCTGCCCGCAACTTCTCCGCCTTTTCCGCCTTCTCCCTCTCTTTTTCCCTTACTTTGTCCAGTTTGGCCTTCTCCTTAGCCAGCCGTGCCAACCTATCCTTCTCAGCCTTTTCCGCCCGCCTCATCTCTGCCTGTTGCTTCTCCAACTCTCTCTCCCGCTCCAGGACTTCCCGGTGCTCTTCCTCCTCACGCAACCTAACCAACTCCTGTTCCCGTTCCCGCTGCTCTCTGGCAGCAGCCTGGCGGGCCATTTCCTCGGCCCTCTCGGCTTGTTCCCGGGCCTCCCTCCGCTGTGCTGCCTTCTCTTCTTTTTGCTGACGGCGCTCCAGTCTCAGTGCCTCCTCTGCCCTGTACTCGTTTGCCTCCTGCTCCTGGACATGGACCCCATGAAATGGATCACTTCCACGTATGTTGTACCACATTCAGGAACACACAAGCCACACCACAAGGACACATGCCCACCGACAGAGGTGCATATGAGTTCTTGAAATACAACTAGTGGAGACCCTTGCACATACATGACAGAGTCGTTAAAAATACCACTTGATCGTGTTAACATACTTTAGAAGCAGGGCGACCGCCGTCTTTGAACGTCTCTGGTAATATCACATCAAACTCCATCAATTTTTCTATTGTGAAAAAAAAAAGTTACACATGTGGCCATCGTGATGACTCAACATGGCAGCTGACTGAATCACGGAATTCATCCACTCATTCCGCTCGCAACACAAATCCGGCCATACGATCAGAGTTCCTCGTAGGCCTTGTTCCTCTGATAGAGCCTTGATGTCCTTTTGGTTTAGCGCATTGCATATGTGCCAAGTTAACAAACCTTTCAATGCACCCATATTGACACGTTTGAGTGGTCTGAGAGGAACCCATTTTGACACGTTGGGAGTGACCTGAGAGGAACCCATTTTGATACGTTGGGAGTGGTCTGAGAGGAACCCATTTTGACATATTGGGAGTGGCCTACGAGATGGCACAGGTCTTTTGATGATGCCATACTGCTTTGGGGTTCCTGATTAGGGGCAGGGAAACCCCAGCACCACCCAGTCAGTGCACACAGACTTGACAGATGGGCACAGTGCAAGGAAGTGCAAGGAAAGTAGTGAGGAAAGAAGTGCAAGGAAACACGCCAAAGAGATGGGAATTCAGAGACAAGATGCAGGGCAATGCAGGATGGGGTTACACTAGGTAAGGCTTGTAGGCGAGGGCCAAATAGAGGTCTCACCTCATCCATGATTGCAAGGCTCTTCTGGATCCTGTCTCGGTCCTCTTCCTTGATCCGCTGCAAGCACACAAACAAGCACACATGTTTTTTCTCATGACCGGTGGGCGTATGGGGACGCCTCCCTTTACATCTCGTCCCTGTGTGACAAGGGCCAGGCGGCACTACATATATATCCATGCCATGCAACACAAAAGGGTGGGCATCCATCCCGTGGGCCCCAAGGGCAAGGAGACAACAAGTTCCTGCCCGAGCCACAACAAGCTCCACTCCCCATGCTTAGAAATGTGTCCACAGTCCCTGCCCGGCACCAGGGAAATGCAAAAACCAGCTGACACAACAAACCACCTGCCCCAAGGTCCCCACTAGTCAACACATAGGGAAAAAGAGTGGGTTTCCAATAATAGAAGGTGCTGTCTGTATACTTTGTTAGGGAAGACTAAAAGTGCACGTGTCAAAATTAACCCTGAATGAACGAAATGAACTCTGTTTCCCTCCCCCTAACCTTCACATTCCCCCTCCTTTGTTCATTGAGTGCAAACATGTTCTGGCATGCACACAGAAGAGCACATGCACACACAGACACACAGACACACACACACACACACACACACACACACACACACACACACACACACACACACACACACACACACACATCCGCGCACGCGCGCGTGTGGTTCATCATAGCAATCCTGGGAATTTGTCAGGGCCAGGAGGGTGAGCAAAAAGAGTGCCTGCACCTTTGGGTCCACAGCGAGGAAAATGGATTGCATGCATATGGACAGGGGCCGCCGAGCAGACACCAGCTTAAAAGGGTGCCTGTGCACTTGCAACGTCTTCCCCACTTGCTGGTCATGCAGCCCTTCCAGGTCCAACAATGGTGACAGCAAGACAGTACTCTGACGCTGTGCCGTCTGCCTCCTCACCAAAGTCGTCAAGGCCCACTTGTAGACCGCCACCAATTCCTCTGTTAGCAGCAAAACACCGCCCCAATCAATATGTGAACGCACCGCCTTCAAAACCTTACAAGAATATGCGGAATGATGTAGCACAAACATTGACAACGATGTCAACAACCTCACAAATACGTGCGTGCGCACTCAGCCCCCCCCCCCCTTTCCCTCCAACCCCACACCCATACAGGCACAGACACACAGGAGCGGGGAGGAGAGGGAGGGGGGGGGAGGGAGGGAGGGAGGGGAGGGAGGGAGAGGGGGGGGGGGGGGGAGGGGAGAGAGAGAGAGAGAGAGAGAGAGAGAGAGAGAGAGAGAGAGAGAGAGAGAGAGAGAGAGAGAGAGAGAGAGAGAGAGAGAGAGAGAGGAGAGAGAGAGAGAGAGAGAGAGAGAGAGAGAGAGAGAGAGAAGGGGGGGCTAGAGATGGGCTTGGCAGAGGCAGGGGGAGGGGCACAACCTGTAGCTTTAACAACAACATCGACGAAGGCATTAGTAACTGGGTAACGTGCCACCAGCTTGCCTTTCTGCCAAGCTGTGCACTTGGAGAAGAAGACCTGCATCGCCTCCATGCATGACCACATGGCCAACAGGAGGTGGGCTTCCTGGCTCTCGTCTAGCAGCGCTGGAGCCCCCGGCACTTGCGTGTGCTCCAAGTCCATTTGACTCTTGCAACGCAAAGTATGCACTGCAAGCCCTACAAGTTCTTAGACATCGCCCCACAAACTCTTGTGTTGTGCGCAGCATTGCACTGAGGATGGACTTTTAATTCCCGGAAACGCCGCAACTCCTTGTTTCTGCTCTCTCCCTTCGCCTGTCTCTTTGTTTTCTGCTCTCACCCTTTGCGCATGTGCATGAAACCCACCCCTCGCCCTCCCTGCCCCCCTCTCTCTCGTGCTGTGTGTGTGTGTGCGAGCGCCCCCCTCTCTCTCAGTTGCTGGTGTGCACTCCCTGCATTACCTCTCCCTTCGCATCTGCCTTGGCATGCAACCCCCCCAATCGCTGCTAGGCTACACAATATCTCCCAGTACGCCCCTGTGCTCCAGCACACTTTGATGGAAAAACGCATTATACTGTCATGTTCCCCCGTCTTTCCCAGTCTCAAGTCATGCCCTCCCAAAAGCCCCCAGCGCGCATGTGAGGCTGGGACTCTACCACAGTAGGCAGCAGCTTTCGCCATGAGGCTGTACCGCAAAGGAGGCAGCATTCTCCCCTCCTGCGCAGCCAAAGAAGGGCTTTGAGAAGCAGACATCGCCATGCTGCTTCCAATAATACACGTGATCTGAATCCTCACGACATGGGGTTAACTCGGAAGAAGCACAGCCGTTATTACACAACACTTGCCAGCATATACATGTTGCTTGTGTGGATTATATTAGTTTTGGTCCGTGGACATGCAGCAAGGGCTACGCCAACTAAACATCACCTCAGAACGACGATGCTGGAAGAGCAGCAGGTTGCCCAGCCCAACCTACATGATTGAATGAACAATAGGCCTCTTGGACCCAGCAAATGCCCCAACCCCCCATCCTCCTTGCTATACACACACACACACACACACACACACACACACACACACACACACACACACACACACACACACACACACACACACACCGACAGCACAGTTCATGGGCACGTGTACATCCACAGCACGGGCTTGGCCCACTCGTCCATCGGGCAACAGATGCACAAAACCACATCCAAAAGTGGCAACAGTCCTCCCTTCCTCTCTCCCTCCCTCCCTCCCTCTCTCCTCCCTTTCCCATCTTCACCTCTTGCTTGTCCACATCTTCGCCTCTTCCCTCCCATATGCATTGTGCTGGCATGCAAGCACTACCAAAAAAGGCAGCAAATACAGGCAAGCTCACCTCCTTTGCAGCATTAAGGTCAAAAATAGTTGGTGACTGGTCGAGGAAGAAGCGAATGGCAGCGGAACAATCCCCAGGCTGGACGGGCACGCCAGAAAGCCCATGCTCCAATTGAAAATTAAGCAGCACTTTGTACAAACCCATGATTTCTCTCCACAACTCATAGACGTGGAGATCTGCCCCCTTATGCAGGTTTGAGTGGCCGACACGGAAGCGCACTGCATCGGTCAGTTTGCCCTGCCCCCAAGAAACAAGCCCAGCGCTTAGCTACGAGGGCCTCTACAAATGTGTGTAGACCCAACAAGAGCCTTGCGCTCATCAATTGATTTGACACAAGGACGCCACACTTACTCATGAATAGGCCTTCATGTGCTCACGTGTGAAAGATGAATACAAGAGCGGGGCCCCAAAAGCACACACACACACACACACACACACACACACACACACACACACACACACACACACACACACGTGCGCGCGCTGGCGCGCGCATACAGGGCAGGAAGGCGTGAGCACATAAGGATGATTGGGGGCAAGACACCAGGACTAAGGAAGAGGTCGGCTGAGAGGAGAGTCGGATGCACAACGATGCAACTGAGCAGCATGATGGATGGAGAAGGGGCACGGTACCCGGATCTTCTCCACATCAGAGACAGAGGCCTCTACAAGGTATTCACGGAGCCACCTGATGATGGGCACGAGGAGCGGGTCCCACATCGACTTGTGGGACCGATTCTGTTGATGTGAGAACTGGGCCATCTCATCCACGACGCGAAGGAGCGTAACGCCCTGCAATCACCCAGCATGCTACCTCAGGGGAGATATTTGAAATATATGTATTTTTGTTTCTCCAGCCGGCTTTTTAGTTTCTATCAATGTATGGAGTGGTCCCAGTCCGCAGCACATGCCTCCGGCAGCCCTTGGCTTATCACCAGGATCCACACCCCAACAACTGATGCAGCAAACTGATGCAGCTGGTTCGCCCTCCCTAGCCTCCCTCTCCACAGACCTGCCTGAGTTAAGTGGGACGTCATTGGCTTCAACTGATTCACCCTCCCTGGGCCCCCTCCTCAGAGACCTGGCTGAGTTCAGCGGGAGGGTTACTGGCTTCAACTGCTTCACCCTCCCCAGCCTCCCTTCTCCACAGACCTGGCTGAATTCAGCGGGACGGTTACTGCAGATTTCCGTACCTCGAGCTTCTCCTGGTCCTGAGGTGAAACCTCCAGCAGGGCCCTCTGCAAGAACAGGTGGGCGTCGGCCTCCTCTAGATCAGAGCCGTCCGGCATCGAGGCCTCCAAGGGGGCCATCTGCAACTGCCCTGCCTCCTTGTCCTGGAGCACCGCAGCCTGCTCCTGACCGGGCAAGGCCTCCAGGGGGTGTTGTGGCGACTCATCAGAAACGCCTGACGGAGTAGCGGCTTGCTCTCCCGGCCCAGAGGCGGCCCTGGAAGTCTCGCCGAGCTCCTCTGGGAGGGGTGAGGAGACGGCAGGGTTCCTGGTCGAGGCAGAGTCGTCCCGGGGCGTCCCTCGCGCCTCCTCGGCATCTGAAGCAGCAGCGGAAACCTGCTCGGGGGAGTGAGGAGCGTCCTGGACAGTTGGGGCCTGCTGGGGCGCCCCTGAGAGCAGATCGGACTCCGTGCTCGATGCCTTGGGGCACTCTGGGCGCCGGCGATATCCTTCCGCCACTTCCACTAGCTTCTCCAGGAAGACTTCCTGCGCGAGAATGATCCCGGATTTTAGAAATTCAGAAGGGAGGCTGGCGTGCAGCAAACATAAACAGAGATGTGGAATTACTGTTGTCTGTGCCAGGGTGGTGTGGTCCTGTAGATACGGGACATTGATGCATCTGTAGTGAGTCCTCGATATCACGAGACAGACAGGCTGACCAAAAAGCACGCATGAGGGGTCAGGCTGGAAGCCGAGAAGGTAGAGGGGATGTGGCAACGCACCCTGCCCTCCACGTCTGCAATCTGGGATGGGGTTGTGAGCTGCACAACAAGGCCTAGAAAGTCCACAATGTCCAGCGATCCAAACCTCCCCGTTTCCTGCAGTGGTCCCCGGCAAAGGAAGGTTTACTGGTCTATTCAACTGTACAGCGGATTCAGGCAAGCTCCAAGAACACACAAGGAAGAAATGGCTGGTCGGCTTGGTGGTTCAGAGCTGCGGCCAGGACATTGAATGAGCTAGCATAGGAAGTGGATGGACGTGACAAATCGTCAAGAACTTGCAAAGCACCTCGTAGCGATAGAGTGCCGCACTTGCCCAGACTCTCAAGCGCAAAATGACCCAAACGACATGTATTCATCAACCCACTCTCTCTCTCTCTCTCTCTCTCTCTCTCTCTCTCTCTCTCTCTCTCTCTCTCTCTCTCTCTCTCTCTCTCTCTCTCTCTCTCTCTCTCTCTCTCTCTCTCTCTCTCTCGCACGCGCTCGCGCAAGAGAGAGAGGGAGGGGGAGAGGGACGGAGAAAGAGAGAGTGTTAGATACCATATATAAGCACGCAAATACTATCACAGGCACGCACGCGCATTATTGCTTGCGCACGGGTCCTGCAGGTCTGCCGCTACCAACGCTTTTTTATCCAGAAGAGCGCAGGGGCCCCCCGGGGGGGGGGGGGAGGGGAACAAGGGCCATCTTACCAGGGCATGCCAAGGGGCCTGGGCGAGGAGGTACTTGGCGGCCTGGGTCTTTTCAACAGCGGGGCCGAGGGACGCGGGCCAGGCATGCAGTAGGCACTTGAAAAGCTGCAGCAGCTCGGGGGTGAGGGGACGGACATTCTGCAGCCTTTGAATAGCAGCTGGTGTGAGGGCCTGCTCCAGCACGTCCGACAAGCTGCTTGCCAGCTCCGGATCTTCTCCGTGCAGGAGCCCCTCCACCGCACGGACGAAGATGACCATCAGGGACACTGCCCGCTGCTCTGTGCTGTTGGCTGCGCAGCACAGCTCAACAGTAGATCAGATGCCACCACCACCGTCACCACCATGTTGACCATCATGTATTCGTTCATGACAACGGGGCATGCCAGGCTCCAAACATTTTCCTCAGATGTCAAAAGGGCTCCCCGATACCGATCCACAAGTACCAATCCCCAAAGAAGCACATCAACCACAGCCTCGTCAGAACAAACTACACTGGGTGGAGCATGCCTGACACAGAAGGCTGATGGTGGCCTTCGCATGAAAGCAGCAGTCTGACTCCCCCCCGCCCCCCCCCCCCCCGGGAGCTCCAAGGCAGCCCCCTGACACCCCAGGCTCTTCCATTCCCGCCCTCCTATCACATGAACCCGTGTGTGTGTGTGTGTGTGTGTGTGTGTGTGTGTGTGTGTGTGTGTGTGTGTGTGTGTGTGTGTGTGTGCAAGATGCAGGTTAGCAAAGCATAAACAACTAAACAACATGGCTGGAGACACTGATAGCGGCTTGGAACAAAAGAGGGAGGGAACTGGTTGAAAATGTCAGGAACAAGGCATCAATTGAATGGGGAAGGAGACGACGCACGAAATGAAAATACTGAGAATGTGTATGGTGGGACTGGGAATGCAGCAAGAGAGAGTCCACCCTCCTATGAAAGGTCCTGCACAGCAGGTTGCAGCAGCAGAGCTTCAAAAGAGAATGCAAAGGGTCTAGTGCATAACTGTTGCAAAGTAAGCAATAGTGTTGGAAGGAAAATAAGATGTTCTAAGGGCATGCAGTCCCTACCAATTGTGCTCATGCAGCTGTCCAGGAGATCAGGATGGTGGCAGACCCTATTTAGCAGCGTGAGATCATTGTCATGTCGCAGAACGAAGGCCAGGACCAGCATACACGCCTCTTCAAGAAACGCGTGTCTGCCTGCCAGCACCCTGCACAATCCCATTCCTCTTTCTTGCTCCGTAAAAAAAGGAAGCCAGTGACACAGCACTGTGACAAAGTTCAGTCTTGACTTAGCCTGGAACTTATGATGAAGCTCACCAGGTTCATAAAGACATATATACACTTCTTCACCCTAAACCCCCCCCTCAAGCGCGCGCACACACACACACACACACACACACACACACACACACACAATCAGCTGGTGGGGAGCAGAGGACGGTACAGGCAATAAAGAGAGAGAAGCGCTGCAGGCAAGGGAAGGCAGAGGGCAGCCCGGGGGGGGGGGGGGCACCACAAGATGCATGGCAGAGAACGAGGATCATACCCAGACTCTAGGTCTTGCAACCACCGGAGCTGAGGCGGTGCATCAATGCCGCCAAGGCTGGCAGTGTAGTCGATATCAGCTATGCATACCCGCGCGAAGTTGAAGAGGTCCAAGAATGTTGAGTTGGCAACAGTGCGGAACGTGCTGACCTCTACTGTGTTGTTCAGCCTATCCGCAATCTGCTCTTCCCAGCATACTGCTTAAGCCAATGCCAAATTCTGGTGACAGATGTACAGAAAACGTGGACCCATGAATGCTTACAGAGGAGGCACGTAGAAGGAGAGCAACGGGAGGTGTCGAGTTGACATGACTGCAAAACGCAATGAGGGCAAAACATGGCTGGGCTTCCCCGCAAGCGGAGCCATGGCTGTGCTTAGGGAGCACCGTTCATAGATTGAAGACGTATCATGTCCCCCTTCTCACCCCTCCCCAAGAGAATAGACACCACCCAGCATTACCACAAGCGTGCGCGCGCACGCGCGCGCGCACACACACACACACACACAGCACACACGTAAACAAACACCCACACTCTCCACGCCCCCCCCCCACATACACACACTCCCACACGCACACTCGCGCGCGCGCGCGCACACACACACACACACACGCATACACAGACACACACACACACACACACACACCCACACCCAAAACTAGTGTACTCGAAGTCCTAGAGGCGAGGCACCTTGCACCCTTCCCTTGCCTCCCCCCGCCCCAGTGTCTCTGCCACATGCACGCAGGACAGCCTCCAAACAACAGATTGCGGCCAAGTGTCGCTGCAATAGGCTCAGATGCACAGTCAAACTTGAAAGAGTGCGAAGCAGACTTCAAGGCAGAGGAAACACAGCATCCCTTTGATCCTAGAAAGAAATGGACTGACCACAAAGACAACCCGTTGGAGAACTGCATGTCCTATGATTTGTACGAGTAGTGACAGCAGACAGCACCTGACGGAAGACTAGCATCAGCGAGTCCACGTGGCAAGGGTAAACCACTGCATGTATTTCTTCTGCAGAAAGTTTTTGGCCATGAGGAATCAGCGTCCAGTTCCGCAACCCTGCATCATGGCAAGACGTCACCGATGGTTCCCCTTCTTCACACCGTCCCCTATCGCTTCCGTCACAAATCCATGCCATGAAATGGTTTCCAGTGATGCCAGATGAGCTCCCACTAATGAAAGTGACCTCTGTTCAATTACACGACGTCTAACCACTGAGAGTGAGGACTTCCTTTACCAGCAATCCCAAATACACCATTTGCACCTGCGCAGTACACGCATGCATACACCGACACAGACGTACACACATCCACTGAGGGCGAGGGGGCGCTAGCATACACAAACACACACACACACACAGACAGATAGAGAGAGAGAGAGAGAGAGAGAGAGAGAGAGAGAGAGAGAGAGAGAGAGAGAGAGAGAGAGAGAGAGAGAGAGAGAGAGAGAGAGAGAGAGAGAGAGAGAGAGAGAGATAGATACACTCACTCGCACACACACGCACACACCAGACACAAACTGTCACACACACACACACACACACACACACACACACACACACACACACAAATGTGTGTATGTGTGCATGCGTGCGCGTGCGCGCATCATTGCGGGCACATGTCTGAGAGTGTGTGGTTGCTCACGTACGAAAGTGTTCCTAGCTAATCCACACACTGGGGTGGCAAGAAAAGCAGAAGAAAGGAAATCAGGAGGGAGGGTTGGGGAGAGAGAACGGGGTTGGGCAGAGGGAGAGGGACAGACACACACACACACACACACACACACACACACACACACACACACGCGCAGAGAGAGGGGGGGGAGGGGAGGGGGAGAGGGGGGCGCAAAGTGGGCATGGCGGTAAGCGAAGCAGAAGAAATGAAATGGGGGGGGGGGGGGAGAGAGAGAGAGAGAGAGAGAGAGAGAGAGAGAGAGAGAGAGAGAGAGAGAGAGAGAGAGAGAGGAGAGAGAGAGAGAGAGAGAGAGAGAGAGAGAGAGAGAGAGAGAGAGAGAGAGAGAGAAGGGGGGGGGGCGGAAGAGAGAGAAAGCGCATGCTTGATACACAGAGTGAGAAACTGACCCGCACTCTTTTTCTGGCTGACAGATGGCGTGTTGTCCTCCACCAGGGCATGCGCAATGGCCTCTGCAAAGGCAAGTGGGACCTGCTGATCAAGCAGGGTGATGCAGCGCAGGATGCCGGCCACTGCGTGCCAGTCAAAGCTGTCCCGCGGCCTTGTGTAGGGCACAACCGGCAGCAACAGGGCCATGATGTGAAGGATGGTCTTGGTGCGCTCCCTATGGCCAGGAACTGACACTGTACATGCAAGAAGCTCATCGTACCAAGTGAGGTTATAGGGAGCCTCGTTGAGGTAGCAAAAGCGGTAGTGTGTGTAGAGGCTCTCATGCCGCTCCCACCGGGTCATCTGTGGCGCGCTCGTCACCTGCCCGCCTTGGGCACCCTGGGTGTTCTGGGACATCTGCAATGCTTCTTCGGCATCAAAGGGCAGCGCCAGCTCAGGGGGAAGGTTAGGTGTGATTTCCTCTATGTCGTCGTCGTCGTCCAGAAACCGGTTTCTCATCGACGCAACCGCCCTGATGCTGTCAATTATCGGTGAGGCTTCCTCCTCCTCCTCCTCCTCATGCACGCCAACGACGCTGGTGGGCGAAGGGGGTTCCTTTCCTCCTTCCTGTCGTGACAAGTCCGAGCCACTGACAGTGGACACACCTCCCCCTGTCTCTCCCAGAAGCCCAGGCTTCATGCTGAGCACTGCTTGTGCCTCTGAAACAGTCCCACTGATGGGCGGCTCTCCAGCTGCTGCTGATGGACGTGGCGGAGAGGTGGTGTCAGGCGGCGCGCCTGTCGAGGGTGCGGAATCAGCAGGAGAACCACCGAGAGGCGGTTGAACCCCAGCAGAGGATGAGTCCATATCAGGTAGTGGTCCTCTGGCAGATGAGGAGTCGGAAGCGGGCCCTCGTCCTGGCTCAGATGGGGCAGCAGCAGCTGGTGGGGTGGAGACAGATGGTGGCCCAGGGAGAGGGAGGCTAGGGTCTGATGGCGGGGCAGGGAGTGCGGGGCGGCTTGGTTCGTCGGGTGGGGCAGGGAGTGCCATGGCGTTGGTGCGGGAGCGCGGTACGGCCAGCAGCTGGAAGGGGATCCAGGACCCCACGTTGTCTGGCAGGTCAATCTTGCTGAAGAGCCCTTGTTCTGCACAACCCCGCCAGGAATGCCTTACACTTCCTCAAATTGCCCTTGCAATCTGCGCTTCTGTCCGTCCTCCCCATCCATCTTCCCCCTTCCCCCCACCTTGTGTGTGTGTGTGTGTGTGTGTGTGTGTGTGTGTGTGTGTGTGTGTGTGTGTGTGTGTGTGTTCTCTCCGTCTCTCCCCCTCAATTTCCCCCAAAGCAAGAGGCAATCCATCCAGGCATGTCAGCCAGGAGCATGCTAGTGCACGGCTGCACACATTCCAGCATGCATGAGATGGAGCGCACCATCTAGGATCAGCGGCTGGATGACGATAGCAGAGACGAGTGCCTGCAGAAGCTTCTGAGGAGCTCCTGCCTCTACAAGGAATCTGGCGGCGCGGGATGAAGGCAGCTGTTCTCGGTACTCCTCATTGTCATCTTCCATGTTGGAGGGTGCACTCCGGAGGCTGAGAACCAGGACAGCAAATGCCGCAGTTCGAGTGCCCTCCGACGGCGAGTCAGTAGCGGACGCCAGAACATCCTTTAAAAATCCTGCATGCATTTGTGACGGCACCCGAATGAGCACCTTGCCACTGCTTGTGCCGCCCTTGAAATTTGGGCTTAGCGAAAACCGTATATCTTAAGGCTGTTCTTGTCAACGAGGCTGTAAGTAGGGGAAGGGAAGCTAATCCTTCCTTTTCAGGGGGATCCGAGCAACTTGGTATGGCACTGTGGCAGTTCATAAGTAGATATGATTCCCCATAATGTACAAAACACCCTAAGAGGCCAGCCTCCGAGAAAAACTCCCCTGGTTCCCCTGGTTGTGCTGTGTGCCACGTATAGAAACATGCAGAGACTACACATACAAATCTATCACGCATAGCCTCTTTGAGAGTACCCTCAAGCCTCGCTTGACTGCTTCATCCCACTGCTGGCCTTCAGCTGCTGACAGTTGCAACAACTCCTATAAGCCCAGTTGGCTTAATGTAACATCCTCTAGCTTCATTATTACAAGTTATCGTCAGTTCAATCCCTCATTGGGTATGAAATCCACCATTTGGGCACCCCCAACATTCGACAATTTGTCCCATCCTATACAGTTCCATTGCCCCCTGGCAGAGTGGTCCTCTGCACTCTTCCCTGCACCTCTGTGCACGCTGGACAAGATCTGCCCTCAACTGATTGGGTCATACGTGGAGGCAGGTGCAACAAACTCGCTGAATGATGTAAAACTTTAACTTGAGCTACATTCTCAAGGAAAGAAGCAAAAGAATCTCAGTCAACTCTCGTAATCTGAAGTGCTTTGTCTTCTCCGATCTTGCTTCTTCACTTCTCCAACCCTCCACGCATATTCCCTCAGAATGGCCGTAGCTCTATACTTCTTTGAAGAGAACTGCCTAAGAAAACCATGAATTGTCATGCACAAGAAATACGGGCTTATATGAACATCCAGTGCTGGGCCTAAATACGCTGGACAGAGAGACTCTCTCAGTCCCACTTCGCGACTCCCACCTCCTCTCCTCCCACCGCCCCCTCCAAAAGGTACCCCACCCGAGCGGAAGGTGGTCTCAGCCCACCAAAGGGTAATGCTTCAATACCTTTTTGAACTCTGGACAGCATCAAAAAGAAAGGGCGCGAGCTGTCTGCCTGTGCCTGCGCATGTGTGTGTGTGTGTGTGTGTGTGTGTGTGTGTGTGTGTGTGTGTGTGTGTGTGTGTGTGTGTGTGTGTGTGTGTGTGTGTGTGTGTCTTCGTACATTTGCTAAGGTGTACGTGTCTGCCTCAAAGTAACATGTAAGTTCGTAAAATGTAAAATTCAATGGAAAGAGGTTTTGATTGGTACCAATCTTGTTGGGAAATTATTTACACTTCTTTCGGATAAAACTGCTATGACGCCTCAGGCCTGACTGCAAGAATAGACACTCATGATCTGGACCCAGCACATGCACGCGCCTCGCGACGATTGGCCTGACACCACTCGCCTCCCCTCCACCCCCCTCTCTCTACCCCGGCCCCTGTCTGTGTGTGTGTGTGTGTGTGTGTATGTGTGTGTGTGTGTGTGTGTGTGTGTGTGTGTGTGTGTGTGTCTGTGTGTGTGTGTGTGTGTGCCCGCACGAGCGCGTGTGTGCGTGGCAGTCAGGTGAGTGGGTCTTTTAGGAACTTCACCTTGATGTACGAGGTTCTGAAGGACCGCCTCCTTCAGGAATGGGGCTTTAAGGAGGCGCCAAAGAACTGAGAGACTGTATTGCTGAGCAACAAACAGAAACTCCCGCAAGAAAGCGGTTGATGGGTCCACCTTTATATCCCGTTTGGGTTCACTATAGGCCCCTGGCAAAGTTGCCTCGTCTTTCATTAGCACCTTTGCCTTTTTCTGCAGTCGCCGCACTACGTACATCTGCGCCATTCCATGCTACCCATCAGGTAAAGCAACAACTGCTGAGAAGACTGGATATACTAAGACAAGAAAAGGACAGTAGAATTGTGAGAGCTCACGCGAAAGATTACAAGAGAAATATAGTTAAAAAGCACGTAACACTAGTGTACCCTATGAAACAACACTGGAATCCCTTTCTAGGACTTCCGATTGTTCATAGGACTGTACGAATTCTTGAGATCCTGTGGTTAACTGTTTTGTGATTATCTCGAGATGTCCAAAGCATTGCCTGTATGTAATAATGTGGGATCAAGGCTAAAACACAGCTCGCCACTCAGCAGTGCTGGATAGAAGGGCTTACACATGATTCTCACCACCTTATGGTGTATTGCAGGTCAAGAGTCTCTCTCTCTCTCTCCCTCTCCCTCTCCCCCTCCCCCTCCCTCCCTCCCTCCCTCCCTCCCTCCCTCCCTCTCTCTCTCTCTCTCCCTCTCTCTCTCTCTCTCTCTCTCTCTCTCTCTCTCTCTCTCTCTCTCTCTCTCTCTCTCTCTCTCTCTCTCTCTCTCTCTCTCTCCCCCCCCCCTCTCTTCTTCCCCCTCCCTCTCCCTCCCCTCTCTTCCCCCCTCCCTCATCCCCCCCTCTCTTCCCCCCTCCCTCTCTCCCACTCCCTCCTCCCTCCTTCCCCCTCTCTTTTCCCCCTCCCTTGCTCTCTCTCTCTCTCCCTCCCTTCCTCCCCCCTTTCTCTTCTCCCCCTCCCTCTCCTCCCCACCCCCTCTCAAAGTTGCCCTCTTCCCCACTCCCAACCTTCATCATTCTACAAGCACTTGGATCAATAAGCACTAAGGAGGCGAGCCAATTATGAAGGCAGCAGGGGCAGTTGGAGGAACGCACCAGTTCATTAATGAGCCGCACACAGGAATGGCCAGGCGCTATCAAGAGCTCTTGCAATGCTGTAACCTCCAGGATGCAATGAAAAGAATAAAAAAGTAGCGCCATTCTGTACACCACGACATTGTGTGGAGCAAGCCAGTCGGTATTTGCTATTTCCAAACCCACGCGAGTTGTGAGTTCAATATCCACAGCCAGACCAGCGGCTGCCAATTCTTGCCTTATTTCGGAATTCAAACCTGGTTGTCCCCGAAATCTGCGCTTGCTGCGCTTTGCTAGAATGAAGTTTGCAATTTCTGCCAGATGAGATAGCACGGGGCCCTCCACAGCCATGCCTTCATTCAACAACCCTCGCCTCCTGTCAGCCCAGCGTACGCTTCCTCTGAGAACTCTAAATCCTTCTGGCCAGTCCAACCAGGATGGCGCTTTCTCACTGGGACAAGGATCCTCAAAACAGAGATCCTCTTGCAGACGCTGATGAAGGACTAGAAGCGGTGGGACAGCCCCTGCACCACAACTTCCACATTTACAGAAATAATCAAAACAAATCACAGGATATTTAGGAACATCCTTCGAAAAAGCATGATTGTACTGCTAAGAAAGTTTTGTCTGCAGCATTTTCTGCAAATATTGCCGGAAAGCCTCACAAGAATCACCACTCAGATCAGCAGCTCCCGTGCGGTATTGCCAAGCTGGTACAGAAGGATGTTTGCTGGTTGCTTTTGAAGCTATATTACAGCCAGTTTGTGCAGAGCCGTGAGTGCCTGATTCCAAACCATGTCCAGATACTGGAGATCCATCTCTGCTAGGCCCGGGAGCATCAGCACGTTTTTCCCCAGGCCTGAGGCGGACGGCTCTTTTCGGCTTCCCCATAGTATGCGAATTCCGCTATATGAAACTTCTGGAAATAAGAATCAATGTCTCTGAAAACCAGTTGGAAGAAACTGCGGTGTGTGATGTGCATGTGCCTAGCATTTGGTCAACCCAAACTATCTATAAATATGAAATGCAGCAATATCACTTGTACAATTTAAAATGTTATGTTCGTTTTGGAGGTGTCTGTATGCGGTGGAGGGCAGCTGTAACTTAAACAGTCACGACCGTTCCCACCAAAAAAGGATACCACGTCTAATTTCGCAATTCCCATCTCTTTTACTTAAGACTGTTTCACATTTGTCGTTTGCTTTCATAATAGATGAAGACTCCGAATGAGAACAATGTTAAAACTGTGGTTGCACCGGATACGGATCGACGCTTGAGGCCCAGGCACAGGTCGGACTCAGCTGGTACCAACAGTCCCATTGGGAACCCATCCCATCCCATCTCATCTGCACTGCGCGCCGCTTTGGTAGGCGTGGTTCGCCGGATATGCTCCCTCTTCTGTCCTATTTCGAGGTAAGTAGGGGGTGTGTTAGTTTATTTATATAGCGCACTGTTCACTTGTTGTTTCTGTCTTTAGGTGGGTGTCCGTGTGGGTGTAAGTGAATGAGAGTGTGTGTGTGTGTGTGTGTGTGTGTGTGTGTGTGTGTGTGCACGCGCGCGCGCGTGTGTGTCTCTCTCAGTGTGTGAGTGTGAATGGGTGAGTGTGTGTGTGTGTGTGTGTGTGTGTGTGTGTATGTGGGTGTGTGTGTGTGTGTGTGTGTGTGTGTGTGTGAGTGAGAGAGAGAGAGAGAGAGAGAGAGAGAGAGACAGAGAGAGAGAGAGAGAGAGAGAGAGAGAGAGAGAGAGAGAGAGAGAGAGAGAGAGAGAGAAGGGGGGGTGAGGAGGGAGCAAGGAGCAGGGTGAGGGGGGAGAGGGAGAGGGAGAGGGAGAGGGAGAGGGAGAGGGAGAGGGAGAGGGAGAGGGAGAGGGAGAGGGAGAGGGAGAGGGAGAGGGAGAGGGAGAGGGGGAGAGAGAGGGAGAGGGAGAGTGAGAGAGAGAGAGATAGGGAGAGAGAGAGAGAGGGGGGAGGGTGTTCTGAGTTTACACCACGTGGAAGCACATGCTGAGAATCGTGTCTGCGTGGTCGATTGCAGGACTTTTAAAACGTCCACGTGGGCGGCGACCAGAAGGATAACAGCGTCCAAATGTCCACGACAGCAACAGCGTTTATCTCCGGGGACCTGTAGTGACGATCCTGGCATCTATGCGCAAAACATAAACCAGGTGTTGATGCATAACTCCTGTTTTAATGTAACCTTAGGATAAGGGCAAAAATAGCAGCACTTGAAGAGAAAATAATTGCCCAGTCGGGTGATTGAAAGCCGGGCCGTACGACCTTGTCGTCGGTACCGACAGGCATAGCGCATTTTTGTCAAACTCTGTAAATTTGCAATTCGTAGGAGGATTTTTTATGGCTTCTTGGTGGCTCTTGTGAATAGAGCTGGGGTCTTGCGGCGGTGAACATGATGGCCACTCCTGGGAGCCTTGCAATTCCGTTGCGCACTGTGAAGTTTCGGGGCATAAAATGTCGGACAATTGTTGACACATGGCAGAAGATGGTGGGCTCACAGAAATGGTCAAAGAGATAACATTTTATGTAACTAGAGCAGCGACTGTTTCTGATGAAACGGCACTTTTCGTTACTTGCATGTTTCAACACTTCCAAATTCGACAATGGTTGGCACTTGTTCCTTTTACATCCCCTCACATTCAACCTCTCAATGCCCATAACCAGGTACATGTGCTAGGAAATTCTGATCGTGTTCCAACTGTATATCAACCATCCTTAGGCTCCTTTAGAATCTTCCCGTTCATCTTGATGATTCCGCTGGTATGAGATATGCAAAGGCATTCTTACTGCCCTGTGCATCAAGCCCTTTAAAATGACCAGCTTGGCGAGGAGCCTTGCAGGGGTTAGCAAGATCCCGAAACTATGTCATGCCTCTCAAGACAATCAGAAGGAACAGCATCTGGGGGATGCCACGACACCAGGGACCTGTACACTTCTCCTGTACTGCAGCCGGACAAACACAGACGAAGGCCCCAGTTGCCCCGAAGACAAAGCGCCCACCAAAGGATAAGGATGGAGATAAAGACGCAGGTGTTGGCTACCCTGCTTAAAGAGATGCAGATATGGTGGACACTGACCTGTGACTGTCGGCCCCATTTCATATAGGCTGTCCACATTTTCCCTGGTCTTCCTTGTGTCACCATACTCAATCTCTCCCTCTCTCTTTCTCTCTCTCTCTCTCTCTCTCTCTCTCTCTCTCTCTCTCTCTCTCTCTCTCTCTCTCTCTCTCTCTCTCTCTCTCTCTCTCTCTCTCTCTCTCTCTCTCTCTCTCTCTCTCTCTCTCTCTCCCTCCCTCCCTCCCTCACTCCCTCCCTCCCGCCCCCTCTCTGTCTCCCCCCCTCTTTGTCTCTTCCCCCCTCTCCCCCCCCCCTCTCTCAACGTCTAAAACTCCCCCTCGCACCCACCCACCCACCCACACACACACACACACACACACACACACACACACACACACACACACACACACACACACACACACACATACGCACGCACATGTACACGAATGTGCGCCTGCAGGTGCAAGTACAGGCACATGGAGGTGGTGCTCATTCGGGAAAATGGGGGATCAAGAAGTTGCATTTGCT
>KV908355.1:138894-166394 GCA_002005505.1 Botryococcus braunii
GGAGCTGGAGTACCCTGAGGGACACACCTCCCGCTCTGTCTACGTTGCCCTGCCGCTGACGAGCGCAGGTGGGCCCCCCCAAAAGCTGCACGACCCTGCTCACTACCTCATTGAAAGGGATTGGGATCCGTTTGTTTTTTTTTTTTTTTTTTTTTTTTTTTTTTTTTTTTTTGCTGTTGCTGTTGTCATGGTGGTGGTGGTGGTGTGTGTGTGTGTGTGTGTGTGTGTGTGTGTGTGTGTGTCTGTGTTCGTGTGTGTGTGTGTGTGTGGGTGGGTGGGTGTTTTCGTGTGTGTGTGTGTGTGTGTGTGTGTGTGTGTGTGTGTGTGCGTGTGTGTGTGTGTGTGTGTGTGTGTGTGTGTGTTGGGGGGGTGTTGGGTGTTTGTGTGCGTGTGTGTGTGTGTGTGTCTCTGTGTGGGTGGGTGTGTGTGTGTGTGTGTGTGTGTGTGTGTGTATGTGTGTGTGTGTGTGTGTGTGAGACCGGCGACAAAGTTAACCCTCTGGGGGCTTAGAACCTTTGGATGGAGCAAGAGAGTCTATTTACTATTTGGACACTTGCCATCAGAAAACCCACACCAAATCCAAACCTTTGGGGACTTAGAACCTTTGGGGGGAGCAGGAGAACACGTGCCAGAAGCTGCGCGGGAGGCTCTGCAGGATGCAGGGCTTGCCATCTGGACAACCACAGCTTGGACGCTGCCAGCCAACTTGGCTGTCGCCGTCAACGACAGGCTGCAGTACACTGTTGTCGAAGCTAAGGTGTGCACTATGCCTCTGACCATGTGCGGTACACTGTTGTCCAGGTGCAGGTGTGCAGTACGCGGCTGAAAGGGCCAAAAAATGGGACTGTCTGGAGCCTTCCTCAGATGCCTCACTTGTGGCTGTTTATGGCTGTGTACTGCTGTTGTACGGGTGTGTCTGGTGACTCTCGGCTGTGTACTGCTCTGGTAAGGGTCTGTGAAAAATCATGGCAATGTGAATGTGTATCCGCCAATGTACTGTCAGATAATCAGATACTGTCTGTAATGAAAACGCACTGCGGTGGCCCGCTTGCCTCTGGCATGGATATTTTTGTTAATGTGCCCCCCCCCCTGCCTCTCTCCCTCCTGGCCCCCTCCCCTCCGTCTGTCCCTAGATCTCACCTCCCCCCCCCCTCTCTCTGTGTGTGTGTGTGTGTGAAGTGAAGAGGGGGGGGGGAGGGAGTTGTGGGGGTTGTGTGTGGTGGAGTTTTGCAGATTGTGACGTCTGCATATTGACTATGCCTGCATACCTTCCTTCGTTGTGAATGTTTTTTTGGAGGCATATCCGTTATGCCTTGCAGATTTATATCAGGAAAAGTGGTCTTTCTTCAAGAAGAGTCCTGAGTTAGCTGTAGTGTACTTGATTGCATGCGTGCTATGGGGCTGATAGGGTGAAGGTGTGGAAGGATGGAAGCTGAAGAAGTTTGTGGTGGCGCACGACCTGATCCCCACGCTTGAGGCCAAATTAGGCGCCAAGCTGGAGCCTCTGGCCAGCTTGAGCGGGGCGGAGCTGGAGGGTTGCCAATATAGGCACCCGTTGTACGATCGCACCAGCTCTGTAGTTGTTGGAGGAGACTACATTACGACTGAGTCAGGTACTGGGCTCGTGCACACTGCGCCCGGTCATGGCCAGGAGGACTACCAGGTGCGCACCTCTCCAACACTGGATTCCATGAGAAAAACAATCAAGGTCATAAGGTATCTGCCGGGGAGATTCGAACCCCCGTCTGGTTTCGCCTAAGTCTGTGTTTCCCACTTCCACAAGGAAATACATACATGCAGGACATGTCCCACCAATTTTCCAACTGCCATATGGGGCTGTCCGGTATCCTAAAGCAGTGATCGTTGGTCGAGGAGGATACATATCAGTTGGAGCTTCGTCTCATTCTTCCTTTGAGTTTCTCACCGTTGCCGCTGTGAGACAGTCTTCATTAGCCCCCCCCCCCCCCCAAAAAAATGTTCACTCCTCCCACCATGATTCCCGTCTTGATAGTCACTGCCCTTCTCTCGAACCGCTGCCCTGCCCCTGGCAATGAGACCCGTTTCGGCTTGCCGGCCCTTCAGCCTGCTGGAAATGCTGTGTGAAGTCCTCCAGAGAGTGAACAGCGGAAGAAGAAGAAGAAGCTGTAAGGGAACACCACCTTCACTTCTATACCACGTCTCCGTTTCAGTGTACATCCACAGGTTGCTGGGGATGCTGTGGATCCATCCGGAGTATGGGGTCGCCCACCACAAACCAGGAACGCATTGTATGCACATTGGTCTGTCTGTGCTTTTCTTCAAGGGCTTTGTTATGCTGGGTGGAGTATGGGGGCCACGGGGAGTATTGGTGGTGCTTACATCATCTGGTCTCCGCGTGTGCCGGGTCAAGCACACTTTACCTTTTTTCTAAGTTACATCTGAGTGGCGGAGTGGCCTGGCAGGTGGGACTGCGGTACGGGCTCGGCCTCCTCTCACCTGTGGATGATGAAGGCAAATTTACAGAGGAGGCTGGCCCCTTTGTTGGTAAGAAGTCCCGCCTGCGCTACTCTCATCTCTCAAGGCAGCTCACCTGGTTCTTTTCCTTTTTGATCCCCCTCCCCCCCAAAATTTTTAAAAATGAAAAGGAAATATTTTTTGAGACCTTGGGCGTCCATCATGCTTTGGCCCCTCTCTGTCCGCCTCTTAAATTTGTGAGTCAAACACTTCGTTCTTGGTCCCCCTATCCCGTCCAATTGTCACCCCCTCCACCCCCCTCTCTCTGTCTGTGTGTGTGTGTGAGTATGTGTGTGTGTGCGTGTGCGCGCGCGCGTGTGCGTGCGCGCCCGCGCGTGTGTGCGTGCGCGCCCGCGCGCGCGCGTGTGTGTGTGTGTGTATGTGGGGGGGGGGGGTGCGCGGTTGGGGAAGGTGTCAAGTGCTTTCTCATTTGTGCACAGTGTGTTACCGCATTCACTTGCCACCTTTCCGCTCGGGTTTTCCTCTTATTTGTTCATTCATGAACGGCAGCAGGAGAGTTTTGCGAGGGTGCCCGGCTATGTGATGTTGAGGTTGTGGGGAAAACGTTGTTATGAACATGTGAACACGATCTTGTGGTGAACACGAGATAAGGAATGAAGAGAGAAGGCGGGCGGGGGCACAGGCCTGCCTGTGTTGAAGGAGGGAACGGCTGCCGTGATTGATGCCCTCCGCCAGCAAGGCGTACTGCTGACGGAGGAGCGGTACCAGCACAAGTATCCCTATGACTGGCGGACCAAACTGCCGACCATCTTCCGAGCCACAGATCAGGTGGCCGCAGCACACTTCCCTATTCGGCCTTCCCAGCGAAGGCCTGTTTCGCGCGCTTCAGCTTACGAGGCGCCTTGCATGTAGAGAAATCAGATGTCAGGACATCTGCCATTGTGTGGGGGGGGGGGTGTGTTTGTGTGAGAGAGAGACACACACACACACACACACACACACACACACACACGCACAGAGAGAGAGAGAGAGGGGGGGGAGGGGAGGGAGGGAGAGGGAGGGAGAGGGAGAGAGAGAGAGGGGGGGCGTGGGTGTGTGTGTATGTGTGGGGGGGTGTGGGGGCTGGGCAGGGGACGTACCACACACCGCACAGCTTACAATCACGCTCCCACTTTTTCCTAGTCTCACATTGGCTGCCGCAAAAACAGGGTGAGGGGACAGGAACCTGCTGAGAGAAAGAACGGCCAGGATGTCTGCCTCTACGAAACGATGTAGAAGAGGGGGGTGGGGGGTGTGCACGCAGTGGTTTGTGTCAGTGGATGGGTTTCGGGAAGCCGCGCTGAAAGCTGTGGGGGAAGTGGAGTGGATCCCGGGGTCGGGGGAGCGCCGCATCACAACCATGGTGGAGGGCCGCTCTGATTGGTGCATCAGCCGCCAGCGCAACTGGGGCGTCCCCATCCCTGTCCTCTACGATGTAAACACAGGTACGCCCTCGCACCCATCCCTCCCCGGTCTCCGGGGGCGGGGGGGGGGGGTGCTCCCTTGCTAAGGTCCTTCCCGCTCAGGGGATAGTGACGACTTATTTTGGGGGGAAGGGGGGGGGGGAATTTGGAAAGCGCAAACGGATGAGTTGAGGGGTTTGAAGGCATTCTAGTAGAATGAATTCTAGTAGTCTGAATTCTAGTAGAATGATTCTACTAGCATGTCTAAGGCCCTTTTAAAATAGGAGTAAAAAGATGGCCCTTGATAGGTGGAGCCAGCAGGTATCGAACGGGGGCGGTACCCTCTGTCCATCTGAGTCCAGGTGTGGATGGTTGCTGTGTTAATCTGCTGCAAGTTCCTGTTGTTATTCTAGTATGAGGTTGAGTAAAACTGCATATGTCTGCCAACGCCCACACACACGCGATCATGCACGCGCGAGCGTCGCGCGCGCGCACACACACACACACACACACACGCGCGCGCGCGAGCGAGCGTCGCGCGCGCACGCACACACCCCAAACACACACACACACACACACACACACACACTCTCTCTCTCTCTCTCTCTCTCTCTCTCTCTCTCTCTCTCTCTCTCTCTCTCTCTCTCTCTCTCTCTCTCTCACACACACACACACACACACACACACACACACACACACATGCAGCAAGCGAAAGGCAACAGAGAGAGGGATCTGAGACTGGACAGAGGGAAGGGCTGCCGCAAAGCCTTACTGAGGCCTGGTCCTTAGCAACCACGCACATTGAGATGTTTACCATGAGATGGCTTCGAGGAGATTGCTCTGTTCAGACAGCTCCGATGAGGTAGCTTTGATGAGATGGCCTCCATGAGATGGGTGTGACGAGATACCTCTAATGAGATGGGTTTGGTGAGATGGCTCCGATGAGATGGGTTTGATGAGATGGCTCTGGTGAGATGGCCCCGACGAGGTGGCTCTGATGAGATGGGTTTGATGAGATGGCGTCAATGAGATGGCTCTGATGAGATGACTTTGGTGAGATGGCTCTCATGAGATGGCTCCAATGAGATGACTTTGGTGAGATGGCTCTCATGAGATGGCTCCAATAAGATGGCCCCGATGAGGTGGCTCTGATGAAATGGCCTCAATGAGATGGGTCTGCTGAGATGGCTCTGATAAGATGGCTCTGGTGAGATGGCTCTGATGAGATGGCTCTGATAAGATGGCTCTGATGAGATGGGTCTGGTGAGATGGCTCTGGTGAGATGGCTCTGGTGAGATGGCCTCGATGAGGTGGCTCTGATGAGATGGCCTCAATGAGATGGCTGTGATGATATGTGCTTGATAAGATGGCTTTGAGATGGCATGGTCCCGGGGGGCCTCGCAGGGGAGCCGCTGATGACTGAAGAGACAATAAACCACATCGCGAATGTGGTGGAGGCGAAGGGCACGGACGCCTTCTGGCAGCTGCCTGTGGAGGAACTGGTGCCGGAAGGGATGCGGGAGCGCGCCCCCCACCTGCGCAAGCAGATAGAGACGATGGATGTCTGGTTCGACAGTGGGACAAGCTGGGCTGGCGTCCTGGAGGGCCGCCCAGGCCTCAACTTTCCCGCCGACCTGTACCTCGAGGTGCGCTCTGCCCCTGTGCGGTCCCCCATGCGGGCCCGGAACGGGCGGGCGGGCTGGCAAGTGCGACGGGAGGAGACAATGTGTGGCACGCAAGGAGAGAAAGAGGGGGAAAGAGAAAAGGGGAAGTGAGCCCCAGGGGGGGGGGAGAGACTGACGGTTGGGTCAAACAATGGGAGGCGTGCAGATGCATTCCTTGTGGTTTGCGGTTGGGATATGCTTCAATTTTTTTTTTGCTCAGTGCAGGTGCACTGTGCGCACATGTGCTGGCATGCGCTGGCATGCGCGCGCTCTGTGTGTGCGTGAGGCGAGCGCATGGGAGGGAAGGGCCAGGGATTTGTTGATTTCAGAGTACCTGAGGAATTCTTAACATTATATCCTCAGTTTGAGTATTCCTCCTGAATCCCTCCCAAGTATTGATCTTTCCTGAGTACTTTGAGCCCCCTCCTTTGAGTGTTTAATACTCTTCTCACCAGACTGTTCCTCGTGTGCTTGCATAACACCATTCCTGGGACCATCCCCTCTGTAATCGATCCCTCTGTAGACCATCCCTTCTGTAATCAATCCCCTCTGTAGACCATCCCTTCTGTAATCGATGAGAACTCTCTCCTTATCAGACAGTTCCTAGAAAAAGGGTGAAGCGTGCCCTGACCCGGCACACGCGCAGATATTATGTAAAAACCACTCCCTCATGCGAGGTGCTTATGCCTGTCATTCTTAGCCGACCCCTCCCGCGGGGGATTAAAACTGTGATCCTAGGCAGAAAAAATCCGCCTGTCATCGTTCAAAACTGCTCCTGAGTGGGCTGTATCTAATGCCTTAGATTCGGAGTCAGACGGGTAGTAGAACAAGAGTAAAGTGTGGTATTACCCGGGCACACGCACGGAGAATATGAGAGGGATTGTTGAGAATGTGAAGTGGGGGGTTGGGGGAGGGCAGGGGAGCGATCAACACCGTGGCTGGTTCCAGTCCTCGCTTCTGACTGCCGCAGCCGCAAGAGGGCAGGCTCCGTACAAACAAGTCCTGACGCACGGCTTCACTCTTGATGAGAAGGTTCTGTTCTGCCCCCCAAACCCCCCTCCCATCCCCCCGCTCCCCCACCCCCCCCCCGCGGCCTCGCCTTTTTCTTCCATATTCCTCCCAAGTTAAAGATTGCTCCTGGTCTGTGCCCTCCCCTTGTCCCCTTTTTCTGGCTTGCCACCACCCCGCAAGGCCCCATCTTTGGCCCCCGGCCCTCTCTCCCGTCACCCTCGCTTCCACACTCCTACGCACCAGGAGTGCCCCACCCTCGTCCCCTGTGGAGCCTCTTTTTGTAAGTCGTGATCTCTCGGCCCAGGAGGTTATGCATCCCCGCCACCCACCCTGGGGGGGTGGGGGGCGGTGAAATGGTGTCGGTCGGGTGCTCGATTCACGGTGGCCCACCATGGCAAATTCTTGTTTGTATTATTTTTTTGCTAAGGTTTTTTTCTTTTTCTGTTTCTTGTGTGCGTGCGTGCGTGCGTGTGTGCGTGTGTGTGTGTGTGTGTGTGTGTGTGTGTGTGTGTGTGTGTGTGTGTGTGTGTGTGTGTGTTAGTTTATGGGTGGTTTGGAATGGTAAGGGGTGTGTGGTACTGAGGCTCTCAAGTGCAGACCCTGCTTCTCATATTCACATGTGCAGGTGACATCGACTAGTCATGATTGCAAGCTCCAGTGGTGGCTTCGCATCTTCTCCTCCTCATCCCCAATGTCCGCAACGCAACCGTCTCCCTTGCCCATATCAGCCATGCTGGCTGGGCTTGGCTGAGGCATTTTTTGCTGTTCACACTGAAAGCCCTTCAAACACAAACAGAAAACACTCGCGTACACCGCACAAGGATTGCAAGAGGAGTGGCCAACGCCTTCAAGAGGCTCTTCAAGGATGCCTTTGGCGCCAATGTCAATTCACATGGACTTTTTTGACCTGGATTTTATGGTTCTGTTTTGTTAGCCTTTTATGGTTGTCTTTTGGCAGCCTTTTCCTGTTGCTTTGTTAGACACTTGGATACCCAGAGGCTCTTCACTGCGGCTGGCTGTCCCACTCACAGAGGTTTTAGAATGTGGGGACTCGCCAATGCAAGGGAACACTTTACACTTCACACTTTTACACTTCACACTTTTACACTTCACACTTCACACTCCACACTTTACACTTCACACTTCACACTTTACACTTCACACTTTTACACTTCACACTTTACACTCCACAATTTACACTCCACACTTCACACTTTACACTTCACACTTTGCACTTCACACTTTACACTCCACACTTTACACTCCACACTTCACACTTTACACTTTACACTTCACACTTTATACTTCACACTTCACGCTTTTACACTTCACACTCACACTTCACACTTTACACTTCACACTTTATGCTTCACACTTCACACTTTACACTTCACACTTTGCACTTTATTTGAATGCAGGGGAACAAGATGAGCAAGAGCCTGGGAAATGTGGTGGACCCGCGCACCATCATAGAGGGGGGCAAGGACAAGAACAAGGAGCCAGCCTACGGTGCCGACGTCCTTCGATTGTGGGTCGCCAGCGTTGATTATACGGGTGCTCCCCGCCCCTCTACCCACTGCCTGACCATCGCTCACATCTGACACAACCATCCCCTCTAACCCTAGTCCCCCCTAAAAGCTATTTGAAGGAGCAGTTAAGCCCCAAATTCCTCCCCGTCCCCCGTGTTGTGTGTGTGTGTCTGTGTGTGTGTGTGTGTGTGTGTGTGTGTGTGTGTGTCTGTGTGTGTGTGTGTGTGTGTGTGTGTGTGTGTCTGTCTGTGTGTGTGTGTGTGTGTGTGTGTGTGTGTGTTCTCATTGCTTGAACCCTCATTACGACGGATGTGAAAGAATGGAAGGGGGGGGTTTTGGAGGGATCTTTGAAATTGGGCTTTCAGTGAGTTGCACTGTGACTCAGTGATTTGCTTCTCCTGGGGGGAAGCACGTGTGAGGAGGCCTGGACATTTCGTCATTGATGGTAGCTGGGGTGTTACAAAGAGTAGCCGAGGCGTTACTGACAGTAGTGAGGCGTTTCTGAGAGTAGATGAGGCGTTACTGAGAGTAGCTGAGGCGCTACAGAGAGTAGTGGAGGCGCTACAGAGAGTAGCTGAGGCGTTATGAAGAGTAGCCGGTGCGTTACGGAGAGCAGCTGAGGCGTTACTGACAGTAGGTGGGGGGTTACCGGGAGTAGCCGAGGCGTTACTGACAGTAGGTGGGGGGTTACCGAGAGTAGCCGAGGTGTTACGGACAGTAGCCGAGGCCTTACTGACCGTAGGCGAGGCCTTACTGATAGGAGCCGAGGTGGTACTGATAAGAGCCGAGGCGTTACTGACCGTAGCTGGGGTGTTACCGGGAGTGACTGGAGTGTGAAAGAGCGCAAGGGACATGTCACCGTAGCAGAGAGGGTCCTGGGGGAGAGGGGCGCAGGGGACATGGCAATGGGGCCCTTCATCCTCAGCCAAGTTGCAGATGTGTACCGCAAGATTCGTTTCACGCTGCGGTACATTCTGGGCAACCTGCATGACTTCGATCCTGAGCGGGACGCTGTACCGTACGAGCAGCTGCCCGCCACGGACCGCTTCATCCTGTACCAGTTTGCTGCCCTTCTGAATGATGTTGCTTCCTCATACCAAGCCTTCCAGTTTTACCGGGTGTACCAGGTAAAGCTCCCGCACTAGCCAGCAACGAATCCTGACTCGCAATAACAGCTCGAGCGCGCCTGCGCGCACCCGCGCGCACGCGCGCGCGCGAGTGTGTGTGTGTGTGTGTGTGTGTGTACGTGTGAGTGTGCGTGTGTGTGAGTATGCTAACAGGTGTGCACTTGAATTCAAAACACATGTGTATGTATGTCTGCTTGTGTGCGTGGATGTGTTGTGCACGTATGTGTGCATAGGTGTTCTTGTTGCATTGCTCTCTCTCTTCCCCCCCCCCCCCCTCCTCTCTCTCTCTCTCTCTCTCTCTCTCTCTCTCTCTCTCTCTCTCTCTCTCTCTCTCTCTCTCTCTCTCTCTCTCTCTCTCTCTCTCTCTCTCTCTCTCTCCCCCCCCCCCCTCTCTCTGTGTGTGTGTGTGTGTTGGGGGGGGGGGGGGTTCCCATATTAGTGTTCTGATGTCGTTCCCGGCATCCGCCCCGTCCCCCTCCCCTCGCTGACATAACCCCTTTACCCCACCAAAATTGTTCGCCTGCGATGCAGCGGGGGGATTGAGGAAGTTAAGTGTCAAGGAGGGAAGCGGATAAGGTAAGTGGGATCCCCTGGGGAGAGTCAAGCTGGATGAGGTTTCACTGGGTGTGGGTTGAAGTCGGGGGTGGTCTGCCGGTACAGGCGGTACAGAGATTTGCAGTGACAGACCTCTCCAACTGGTACCTGGATGTGGCCAAGGACCGGTTGTACGTGCGAGCCCCAGATTCGCGGGACCGACGCGCCTGCCAGACTGCCCTCCACGCCCTCCTGCAGGTGGCACCCCTCTGGGAGATGTGCGGCGCTGTAGGCCGGGGGCGGATGGGAGGGAGGAGTGGGAAGAGAGCGTTGGCAATGAAGTGAATTGGAGATCCAGTCTTGGAACAACTGTTTTGGAGAGAGGTAGCGCTGTCTGTGTGTGTGTGTGTATGTGTGTGTGTGTGTGTCTGTGGTTGCGTGAGACAGTGTGCGTGTGCGAGTATATGGGTGTGCGCACGTGTGGTGCGTGTGCAGGTATGTCCGTGTGTCCGTGCGTGTGTGGGGGGGGGGGGGCGGATGGGTGCGGGGGTGGGTGGGGAGGAGTGGGGTTCAAGTCCGTGTGGGTCCGGATTGGACGAGGCGAGTGGGTGTCTGAATGGGAGTGCATGTGTGTAGGGAGTGCATACATGCGGGTGTGCACGCATGCATGCAGAACGCCTTGCTCACAATTTCTCGTCTGTTACACACACACACACACACACACACACACACACACAAAGTGCTTTCAAGCCTGACAAGCACAATCCATAATCCATCATCTAAATCCGTGTCCAAATCATGCTGGCTGATCTTCCAAATCTTGACCTCCTGTTTTGGCGCGGGCGGCAGGGGCTGCTGCCAGCTGTGGCACCCGTATTGCCTCATTTGGCGGAGGATGCATGGGAGCACGTGCCCTACAGAAAATCAGCTGCCTCTATTTTCCAGGCGGGCTGGTTCTTGGCCCCTGGGGAGTGGGAGCAGGCGGAGGCCATTGCCCCCACCTTCAGAGCCCTCCTGGCCATCAGGTGCGATTGCTCCCCCAGGGGAGGCTCCCCGGCGGAGCCCCCCCCTTTCGAGGCTCTCACAGAGTTGAGGGAGGTGGGCAGGGGGGCCTGGGAGGGCCCGGGGTGAGGGAGGGTGGGAGGGAACAGAGGCGGAAGGGGGAGAGTGGAGGCAGAGGAGAGACAGAAAAGGGTGTGGGGAGGGGGGACTGTTGGTGAGTAAAGGGGGGTGGTGTGTGCGTATGCGTGTGTGTGTGTGTGTGGGTGTGTGTGTGTGTGTGTGTGTGGGGGGGGGGGGGGGGTGCATGTGTGTGGGAGAGGAGTCTGTCATTGTGTGTCTGTCCCCCCCCTTCTCTCTCTCTCTCTCTCTCTCTCTCTCTCTCTCTCTCTCTCTCTCTCTCTCTCTCTCTCTCTCACTCTCTCTCTCTCTCTCTCTCTCTCTCTCTCTCTCTCTCTCTCTCTCTCTCTCTCTCTCTCTCTCTGTGTGTGTGTGTGTGTGTGTGCGCGCGCGCGCACATATGCGCGGTCTCCACACAAATTGGGGGTTCAAGGGCAAGCACACCGCCAAGGCTCTTAGGTGTCAGCCCTGGGCCGTCCTTCCTGGATCACTCCTCCATCCTCTCGCCTCTGCCTTGTCCTCGCTGTGGAAGGCACAACTATGGGCAGGAACCTTTCCGAATTCTCCAATCCTGACTGTAAGTTAAGCCCGGGGGGGAGGGCGGGCAAGGGCAGGCCCATGGGGCAGGATGGAGGGATCCCCACTGCCGGTCTGTCCCACAGGGAGGCGCGACATGAGCTCAAGGGTGTGGGTGCTTTGTCAGGCTGGGCAGGGGAGAAGCTGAGGGGTGGGTGTGCTTTGTCGGCTGGGCAGGGGAGAAGTGAACCAGGTGCTGGAGAAGGCGCGGCGGGACGGCTTCATCGGGGCTGGTTTGGAGGCTCGAGTCCTTCTGGCGGTTTCGGATCCTGATTTGGCTTCCCGCTTGCAGGCTTTGCAGGACGTAACTCCCGGGTCCAAAGCCCCTTCACCAGCAGATTTTTGTGTCAAATACATTCGGTTTTACCTTTCGTTTTTCTTCTGTGTGCTGTGCGAGTGCTTGTATGCGTCTCTCTCTCTCTCTCTCCTCTCTCTCTCTCTCTCTCTCTCTCTCTCTCCTCTCTCTCTCTCTCCTCTCTCTCTCTCTCTCTTCTCTCTCTCTCTCTCTCTCTCTCTCTCTCTCTCTCTCACTCACTCTCTCTGTCTGTGTGTGTGTGTGTGTGTGTGTGTGTGTGTGTGTGTGTGTGTGTGTCCCTCTCCCTCTGTATCTCCTTTCGCTCTCCCACCCCCTCTCCCTCTCTCCCTCCCCCTCCCTCTCTTTCCGGGAGGGGATGGATGAAGGGGCCCCTGCAAGCAAAGAATGAAGGGAGCCTGCGCAAAAGAAGTTGTGCAACACCCTCAACGAGATGGGATGGGAGGGGGTGCCTGCAGGCAAAGAACGGGGCCGACCCATTGCGGTACGAGTTCATTGTGAGCCAAGTAGATGTCGTGGGAAGCCGGCAGGAAGCCGAGGCCGCCACCTATTCTGCCACGACAGACATTGAGGGCGTGGGAGAGGTCACCGTTGGCGTCAGCAGAGCCCTTGGCACTAAATGTGAACGGTACGATTTCCCTCTCCTCCCATATGCTTCCTGCTGGCTTTGGTGAATTTTTAAAGAACCAAATGGAAGTATTCAATCAAAGGAAATATTGGAAGTTTTTTCGAAATAAAAAGTTTTGTAATAAAGACTTATGCCAACCAAGAACGGGGCCCTAATGTTGGCATTTCTACGAACCGTAATTTCTACGGGGCTACGGATCGTAGCAAGATCCGTACGTAATTTTGTCACCTTAAAGATCTGCTACGGAGTGCAGTACAGATGTTACGGTGATGTACAAGTTTTTTGTGTACCACGGGGTTGAATTTGTACAGGAAATACTGCACTTCACTCAAGATTTGGTAGATTCAAGAGGATTAAGATGAAAATTCCAATGTTCGCACATAGTCCCAAATGACATTAGAGAACTTCCCTGACACTTTTCGGCCCTATCCCATAAACTACGGAATTACGATTCGTAAATCCGTAGCCATTCCACGGACTTCCTTAGAAAATGCCAACATTACGGGGCCCGCAAAGGAGGGGACCGTAGAGGAGGAGCCAAGCCCCCAGAAAAGCTGGTGCAAAACCCCCCCCCCAACCCCAAAAGAAAACAAAAGAACCTGGGCCGCCAAAACACAGAAAGACCCCCCCCCCCCCCGGACAGAAGAACTAAATAAAAAGTTAATAGGAAATCGCACCCTCCTAAAGAAAGCCCTGGAACGTAAACAATCTGGACGCTTCAGTTTGGGGTTGATCGAAGATAGTAGTTGGAAGGGGTTCGAACCTCCACAAACACACCCGCTCGTCTTCACAATGCACACCCAGTCGAACCCCCTCCTCTCCACGGCCTTCTGGGGCGTGTGTGCGCATGTCCCCTTCTGGCTGTCCGTCTGTCTGTCTCTCTCTCTCTCTCTCTCTCTCTCTCTCTCTCTCTCTCTCTCTCTCTCTTTCTCTCACTCTCTCTCTCTCTCTCTCTCTGTGTGTGTGTGTGTGTGTGTGTGTGTGGGTGGGGGGGGGGGGGGTTGTGTGTGTGTCTGTGTCTGCGCGCGCCTGTGTGTGTATGGGGGTGGGGGGGGGGGGGTGGGACCAGTGCGATCGATTGCTTAAGTTGGCATCCCGACACCCTGAGAGGTGCCGCGGAATGAGCTACGCGACAGGGGTTGTGATATGACGAGCAGCGGTGCATGAACAGGTGCTGGAACTACAGCGAAGAGGTGGGCGCGGCAGCGGACCACCCAACGCTGTGCGAGCGTTGCGTGCCCGTCATCCGCGCCTCCGGTTTCGTGTTGCCGGGAGTCCCCTCTCCGGCGCCTGTCGCTTGAGGGAGCATGACGCTGTTGCTTGAGGGAGCATGAAGCTGTCGCATGAGGCACCATGACGCTGTTGCTTGAGGGAGCATGAAGCTGTCGCATGGCGCCTACATCATGGGCTCTATAGTTTACTAGCGGAAGATTTCCAGCACGTGCTTCTCCTATATATGTGCCCGTTGCGATGCCGCAAACATTGTCTTCTGCAGTGCAGGAGGTGGTGCTTTTTGCCAAGCATGACAACCGGGTTGGGATCCTAGCTTGTGCGGAAGGGCAGTATATTTGTCAGTTTCAACTCGGCTGACGTAATACAATGTTGTGTGACGTTGGGGCCGGACGGGTAGGGTCCATATGTGGCCCTATGCTGTGCCACGTGATGCTCAACTGCCCAATCGTGAGAACTTGCAATTGCTTGTACTTTTCTGTGCACTGTTTTCTGCACTTTTTTTGGAGTGTGCGCTCCTCGCACCGAGAAGACCTAAGGCATGCCACGAGCGGGCCACTGAACTTAAAAGTTTATGCTTATCACGTATCACTTGGCTTAGCTTATCATTTGTAAGTTTAAGCTACCTACATCATCTGTATATGGAATACCTTTCAAGTGCTTTGTGTATAGGAGGAACCCCCTCCCCGCCTCTCGCTGCGATTGTTCCCCTGCCTGGAGAGAAGGTTGTGCTGAGGTGGATTCTCCTGATGGAGCACGTGGCAGTTGTTTGTAGATCTGGATGAGTACCGTTTGTCATCAGGCGGGATGCGGGGAACTGTACGCAGTGTGCTTGGACCTCTCAATGAGTGTGCCGGTGTGTGTGTGTGTGGGGGGGGGGGGGTGAGTGGGTGGGTGGGTGTGTGGTTGTGTGTGTGTGTGTGTGTGTGTGCGCGCGCGCGCGCACGCGCACGTGAGTGTGTGCGTGAGTGGGCGCGCGCGCGCATGCACTCACGATCTAGCAAGGCGAGACAGTCAGAGAGACAGAGAGGGGGAAAGATAGCGAGCGTTCTAGAGAAGGGGTTGTGAGCTATGTGTCAAGCAAACCAATGTAACCATTGTACTGCGTGCAGGGATTTAAACATTACAAACAAGCAACAATCAGAAGTGCATAGGTCTGTAAGCATCTGTACGGATGTGGTATGGGATTGTTGCACGCTTTTGAATTTGGACCAGATTTGTTTTCATACCACATCCTTTGTGTGTGGGTACCATGCCGCACTTTTACCACATTTGGTGTGCTTTTCCCCTTTGCCTGTCCCTTGTGATGCTTCTCCTCATGCACTTCGTTTAACATCTGTGGGCATATCGTGACTCACGCGGAGTGCGGTTAATTTTGAAAATTACCCAGTGTTTGTTTTGTTTAGGATAGAAAGCGAAGCAAATTCTCACCACAAACCACGTATCAGCGTATATTTGTTTGATAGTCCTCTCATACCCATTGTTTTGACGCTTCCTGAGGTGTGGCACATCTTGGGTTGAAGTTGCCCACGTGCAAGGGGTCATGAAGGAAAGATGGAAGGTGGGGGCCGGATACCTACGCTCCCACCCCTACCGGTCATGTAGGAGGTGTGCATCGATGCCATTTAAATGAAATTTCTCGGGAGGGTGTAGGGGTGCCTCGGAAGTTATGCTGCCGCCTGCTGGGTTGAAGAGTCAAATATTTGACTGGCCATGGTTGCCTCGACGACATTGCACTCGTGGCCCTTCAAGGAAGTCTTACGTAAGTACGGTATACCCCGCAAGAAAAGGTTGCTGATGGTCACGGCAACACCAATAGAGGAGACCGAACATGAAATGTGACGTCCTCCCGTGGAAGCTACTGCTTGTCCAATTCGGCAAAAGGCAAGACTTTTGTGGACTGCACCAACTGCGCAGTTGGATGTGCGAATAGCCATAGAGGCCTACGAATACAGGCCTGCCCTACCATCGCTCATGGAACAAGGGTTGGCTGCAGAAGGACGGTTTGGCGCTTCTGTTCCGTGCATGTGATCACGTGATTTTCACTGCAGGCTGATTAGATCGATGAATTTTAATTCTTTGCCACTTGGTGGACCAGCCAGGTCGCTCGCTGCTACGGAATGAAGGTATATGTATTTCCATTATAGTCAAAGGGGCGAGGGTGCTGCTCCGGGGCTAATTAGCCTGAAGAAGAGGAAGACGAAAAAGACAGTTTTTTTTCCTTTTGGGGGGGGGGGGGGGGAAGGGCGGGTTGTTGTTGTTGTTGTTGACACCAGCCCAATAAGCTATACCCAAAGCCTGACCTAATGCAAAAAACCTAGGAGACATCTGGATCCCGGACTAACAACTCGAGAGCAGCGATGGCCGATCTACATCTAAAGCAAGCCGACATCCGCAACTGTGAGCAGGAAGGGCAACATGATTAATGGCTAAGGGCTCAAAAACGGCACAGAAGTCATATGACACTTCATTGCAAAGAGCACAGAGGGTGATACATTGTGGTTGTCTAACGAGAGCCCTTTGCAATGAAGTCTAATATTAGAGCATCTTTGTACGTGTGTAAGACTAATTGAGCTAGAATCACAGCAACATGCCCGGCAACCCAGAACTCAGCTGATAGGTAAGTCGAACACGTTCTACCCAACACGTCGATCCCCCACACACACCCCCCCCCCCGGCCGAAGAAAATATTTTCTACTAGAATTCTTCCCAGGCAGGCAGACAGACTGCCAAAGCGATGTGTTTAAATGACAACACAACCGCCATCATTACAGCATAAAGTAAATGAATACAACCTGTGTCCCGTGAAACACGTATTGATCAAGACTCATGAGGACTGATCAGGTCTATCTTTTGGGGTGGGAGGAGATTAGAAGGGAGGGAGGGGGTGGGGGGGGGAGTGAGAGCGTCAGGTTTTAAAGTTGCGCATTACTTGTATGCTCAAATTACAGCAAAATTGCAGAAGTGTAGCTTTTTAGAACGCAAGCATGCATAATCGGGAACAAATGTATGTGCAGGCGCATTCGAGGGGTGTGTGACTGAATGTGTGTGTGTGTGTGTGTGTGTGTGTGTGTGTGTGTGTGTGTGTGTGTGTGTGTGTGTGTGTGTGTGTGTGTGTGTGTGTGTGTGTGTGTGTGTGTGTGTGCAGACGTACCTAAATCGGGGTTAGTGAAATTTGACAAGGTCTGCTGCAGAAGTGGCAGAAGTGGCCACCATCAGGCCGAAGATACCCTTGAAACATGGTTGCAGAAGGAAAACCACACTGTGTTTGTCCGAGCACACCACGCTGTGTTTCAAATACTTATTACGTATTAACATGTCGGAAGATAACACTTCAGATCTCCGTGCAGGTTGATCGGTGGCAGATGAAGTCCACACCGATAACCCTCCTTGAGTAAACGTCACAAGGGAAAATGCACTAATGCACCACATACATGTGGGAAACCGTAACGCCCGGTTTATCAGTATCACGAGGGGAAGCCACACCAGGGTGCTCCTCAGTATTCTTCGTTCGTAAACCTAACATACCGCAAGAAACACACGATCCATGCACTGGATACTCCACTAACTTAGGAGCAAGCTATGCCAGAACCGAACATGAGCCATCAGCAGCTTCATCGCGAGCCCGCAGGAGCAAGCGATTACAGGAGACAGAGGCAGTCTGCTGGATAGAATATGTTCCATCCAGGAATAGGATATGTTTTGTAAAACTGCTGCTTGGCATCTCAGGAGCGCATTTGCTTCCCCCAAACAATCCATGCAAAGGGGCTGGATTCGATATTCGTCGTGCCAAAATGTGTCAAAATTTGCACTGCAAGGCTGGAAGTATACCTATATAGTACTTAATGTTGGACCCAACACCCTTGGCTGTCAAGTGCAGACATCAACAATGCTGACCCGGAGACTAAAAAACTGCAGGAAGCCGTCATGGAGTGGCCAGCCGGGAAAATGCGGACAAGCCTACGAAGGGGCTCATAGCGCCCCTACCTCACTTCTTCTCAAGTGCTCGTGGTGTGTGACATTTGTACACAACAGCTCATGCCCAGCGAGCCAATCTTAATACCTTCCACTTGAGACGCAGACCTCAAATCTGGGACAGTGCGCGGGCTCAACATGACTCCGACCCCGAGCCAAACTATATGGACTAGCAATTGCTCGCCTGCAATCAGGTTGGCCCGGGAAACAGGACGCAGATCCTTGCACGAGCGAGCTGCTTTTCGCCTGAAAGAGCCTTGAAGAGGACCGATCCGACTCGAGGCACCACCTTCAGACCGATGCAACTTGGGGCATGCCACCTAAAAGCCCTTGCGCATCACCTTGAAAAGCCTTTGTCCAGGTTCGACGAGGAAACAACTTGCCTTAAACAAGGCTTTGCATCTACTTGGACCTTGGTTGGGCCTTTCCAAAAATAATACAATTTTTGGCGCAGCTTACATCTGTCGGTTGAAGCCGCTGCATGACATTTATAATTTCCACGGTCTAGTGTGCAGCTTATTTCGCATGCCACTGAAGAGAGGTGCACCGGCTCATACCCAAGCGAGTCTACTCCTGGAGGTCGGGCTCAACAATATGACATGGAGCCTGACGCTCCAACGCTCGAGAGCGGTATCCAACCACATCGCAATTCAATATCAGCGCAATCACGGAATAAAACACGCTGCTCCAGCAGCCTAATGCACTAGATGCCTTGCAATTAGCCAGAAAAAGGACGCTCAAGTGCTTCAACACACGCTGCTTCAGGTCAACCCTGCTCGGGCGAGCCATGATCCAAAACTATCCAGTGTAAATATCACGTAGACATCATGCATGACCATGCAATCAGAGACATGTAATCGAATGCCACATGTTATCTGGAGGGGAGGTACTCCCTCTTGTCCTACTGCATTCACCCACAGACAAATGCCGCCTATGAGCGTGAAAGCATACCACACACGATATAGTGAGCTTGCCCTTCAACTCCTCTGCACTGCTTCTATCAGTAAAAAAAAACCGTGCCTGTTTGAAAATCTCGGCAGTATTCCTGGTAAGGCAGACGCACACGATCGGGATCCGGAGCAGCCGTGCCTTCAGTCCACATGACATGAACCACTAGTTGGTTCAGGTGCTGAGGATGTGCCCTATCGCAGCTCAACAAGCTTAAGCCCTGGCAAAAAGCACGCTGCAAACACATTTTCCAGACAGAGCTCTAGGCAATCTTAATCAGCATGCCTGATGTCAACTTCACTGGAGCTCCTCCACCATTGACATTGACATTGCAGCAGCAACGTTGCTAACAGCCGCTGAAACTGAAAGTACGCCCGCCTCATATTACCCTGTGTGATGTACAAACATAGCAAGCCTGGAGTCAACCAGTAGCAGCCGGAGTTCCGACAAACGCCTTGAGGCTTGACGCCGAAAGGAATCTACGTGTATACATCCCACAAAGGAATCTAATTTCCACAAATAACACCATAACAGCATAACCAGCACCAACGCGGCTGGTAACGCCATAACACTGACGCTGCTCAATAGTGTTCACAGCCCCACTGTAATGCCACCAAAAAAAAGCACTGGTTTGCCTGCGACAAAGCAGAGAATCCATCGCTGAGTGCCCAGGAAAAAACGAACAAAAACTGTAATGGATCGGACATGATCCTCCTGCATATCCTCCGGCACATCATCCACTTATCCGACGGTTGTGTGATATCTATTTTGTTCCAATCGGTTTCCAGCCCGCACATCCTCACTCCATGGAAGGGGTTCTCTCGTACTCTTTATGTCTGTGTCGGTGCCAAACCATCAAAATATACGGGGCAAGGAGACGACAGCTCAGCTGACTATGAGCCCCTTCGTTGGGAAGGGAACGCATGGGCCAGACTCATATGTGGAAACAGCCTAGACGGACTGCTGCGGCTCCAGCGTCCCAGCGTCAAGGCCAGAAGCAAACTTCCATGGCTCAGAGAGGAGCAAACACGAAGACCTAGTCTTAGCCAAAAGGGCTTTAAACGACCACATGGAGGGGCTCACCATCCATGTAGCGACCCTGGAAGTTTATCAGCTCTACTAACTTTAGAGTCCTCCCTCTCTCACACGAATACGGTTTTCCGCACATGGTCAAGGCGCGAAGTTTGCTCAGGAGCTCAAAACGCCTGAACAATGTAGGATGGCAAGCCGCAATAGTGCGAGCCATTGCAACTTTTAAGTATATATGGAAGATTGCAAGCGAGCGCCATCCTCTCAAGAGTCAGCCGATCCTCACGTTAAGATTCAGAGCTCTGCTACAAAATGCATCCGGGGTGAGACTGAAGACCTTTTATTTTAGAAGGCCCCTTACTGAGGTTAAGTCAAAGAATTCACAGGGAGGTGGGCCTTCCCTAAAGAAGATAACACAGGTTGGATATCACAGAGCAACACGCGTATTGCTAAGGGTTTTATCACAGAACCCACAGGGCTACATTCAAAGTCGAAATGTCGAGGTACAAAAGAACCTTTGACCGGCCTTGGAAACAAACCTCACCGTTAAGGGCTAGAACAAAAGACAAAAGAAAGTAACCCAAAGAAAGAGTAGGCCTTCATCACACGGAGACAAGTAAACATGGCTTGCAATCAACCCCCCTCTCACGGTGACACACATCTGGCACCCTAAGCATCAAATTACGGCTGGCTTGAATTCATCGCCCGCATTCTGCCGAAACTTACTTCATAACCTTTTTGAACTTCTGTTTCTGTCATTGGTGGGTTCGGTTCATCTGTTTTCCATCTGCAACAAGATCTTCTGAAATCCGTAGACATGAGGCCTTCAGAAATTGCAGCCATTGGCACTGCAGGTCCTGATCAGCTAAAACAAAAATAATACATGGTGCTGTCGAGCTGCTGGTTCCAGTCACTTAATAGCACTCAAATGGCTGAACTCTGTCGAGGAGATTCAAAGATCTTTGAAACTCTTGAAAGGCCCGCATTCCGTATTGGAATGATCCAGACCTTTACCCTCAAAAAGGTATAGAGAGATAATCACATCAATGCTGTTCTATTTACCAGCGCGACCTGGCGAGTTGTAGCACCATCGGCCTGGATAAGCAGTGCCCATGACACCTTGCAGTGCGCAATTAAGAATCGCCTTCTTCTGAATATATTCCACAGTCAGGGTTTTGTCGAGCGGGCTAGGAGCCTGCAGCGGAGAAGGTGGCGACTCCCAATAGGGCCGCAATAGCCCTTGAGCTTGCACGTGAACAACTGAGTCAATCAGGCAACTCGATATATGACTCTCTCAAAGGCCCACGCATGAACATATGAAAAGGGCAAAGGCAATGGCAAAGGGCTAAGCAAGGGGCCACAGTCCAAAATTCGAAAGTCAGACAGCAGAGTATCAAAGAATGATCTGGATGACATATTGTGGTCCAACCAGAAACACCCTTAATCAAATGATGGCATGTACTTCATGGATCGGCTCTTGTGAAGCTCCTGCCTTCCGCAGGGGGCAGTGCTTTGACGACCCTCTTTGTGAACCTCCTGGCGTCCACAGGGGGCAGTGCTGATTTCGCCAATGCGGGGTCCCCTGTAAGACCCCCCGGACGTCGCGGGAGACGACGAAAACTGCCGCGGGGATGACGAGGGACCCGACCATGGCCTCTCAGTATCTCTTTCCCTCGACCACAAGGCAACGTCTTGCGAAATACGTGCAGAGTGTCGATTACGGAGCTCCTCCAACATGAGCAGAGTATTGGGGGGTCTTGGACTGAAGGCCTTGTACATCATGGCGGCTTGCAGTGGGTGGAGCACCTGCCCCCCTCACGCACAGGATTGCATCAGACCGGTGACATGTTTTTTTTCGACTTTTTACTACATGCAAACACCTGAGTGTATGAGTGCTTTCAGAAGGCGAGCATTGCGGCACGGGGAAGTTGCGAATGTCCCTTCTCATCATTTAGAAGTCTGACTGGACATGTGTGTGTGCGTGCATGTGTGCAGTGCGTGCAGTGTCTGCAGGTGCGTGTGCGTGCGTGTGTGTGTGTGTGCGTGCGCGCGCGCGCGCGTGTGTGTGTGTGTGTGTGTGTGTGTGTGTGTGTGTGTGTGGGTTTGTGCGTGTGTGTGTGTGTGTGTGTGTGTGTGCGTGTGTGTGTGTGGGTGGGTGGGTGGGTGTGTCTGAGCTGGGCAGAGATATGCCATACAAGGTCAAGGCTTCTGCAGCATTAGCTGAATGGATTTATACTTAACGCACAACACAGGGCCTCGTGAGATGGTAGAGGCACCTTGCGCATAACTTCATCCCGCAGGTTGCTGAGGCTGCTGTTGAGTGAGTGGAGGGACTCCTGCATCCTCAGAACCAGCTTTCTGTGGCTTTGCGCCGCCTGTAGGAGCTCTTTGACAGTCTCTCCTGTACCTCTTTCTGTAAAAGACTCCTGCACGAGCCAGAAGCACGACAGGATTATGACCCCCCCCACTTGTAAAGACACCCACGCACCATTCGGCAGCGAGAAACACAGTGCCAGGCCTGAAAGATGGCCCAGTGTCCCCGCAAGCCCATCAGCATAGATGGCGGGCGTCAGCCTCTTCTTTGAAAGAATGACAGTCCTGGATAAGCTTGGCCTTCTTCCAGGATGTCTCCTACCTCTCAAATGGAGTGCTGACCTCAGGCTTAAGGTGCGAGGTCCAGTGTGTCGCTGTGACAGAACATGCAGCAACTACCTGGAGGCGCAACATCAGCACCGCCAAGAACTTGAAATCCAATGAGCCAACTGCGGTGTCAAGAGCTATAGATGATGACGTGTCGGAGAGGAGCGAAATGAGCAAGGGGTCTCGTTACTTTTAACCTAAGGATGAAGCGATGCAGATGGCAGATAAAGTAAAGACATGCTTCCCTTTTATTTTGAAGTAAAGACATGATCATCTGCACAGAAGAACATAGGTACATGGCCAAAGAGATACAAGTCCCCGCCTGGCCCTGAAGGGGGGGGGGGGCTCACTTGCTGTGCAGTGATCAGAGCCGACGCACGGTCCGTCGCAAGTGTGTACAAGCTGTTCTTCATCTTGAAGTACAAGCGTACTAGCAAGTGAGCTTGTTCACTGGATAGGTCAAGATCATCCTGCAGCACAATCCTTCACCATCAACAAAACTTCAAACAACAACTCTCGCTCACGTATCAGCACAATATTTCGTACCAGTGCATTGCCCCAAAAGGAATCAACATCTGGTTCTTAACACCGTATTCAATTCGTAGTACAGCCATCATGGACCTCCCGGCACGAGTGCTACTTGACTCCAGCTCCACCTCCTCCCGGACCATGAACCCTTGTACGAACCATTATCTTTGACTTCCCGCCACGAATGCTAGTTGACTGAATTAGAAAGCAGCCAGCGGGTGGCAGTGTGACTGCTGCTGCCAAATTCAACAAGAAGAGTCATGCAAACAGCTGCTTAAGCTGTCCAACCTTCATACAGCCCAAGGAGAATTGGAGTTGACCGGCCTCAACAGGAAGTTTGCTTTGCTCACAGCGATGAGCCCCACTCAAAGAAAAGGGGCTGTACCTTTTACTACATCAATTAGCAGATCGTATGTACATTTCACTAAACAGCCCCTAGCAGATCGTATGTAATTTTCACTAAACAGCCCCTAGCAGATCGTATGTACATTTCACTAAACAGCCCCTAGCAGATCGTATGTAATTTTCACTAAACAGCCCCGCACAGATCGTATGTACCTTTCACTGAACAGCCCCTAGCAGATCGTCTGTAATTTTCACTGAACAGCCCCTAGCAGATCGTATGTACATTTCACTAAACAGTCCCTAGCAGATTGTATGTACTTTCCACTAAACAGCCCCTAGCAGATCGTATGTACTTTCCACAAAACAGCCCCTAGCGAGTCGTGAATAGACAGCTTGCCGGGGATCACTGCCTCTGGTAGGTTGTTTTGCAAGGGACCTGCGTACTGGTTTGCGGCACTGCCTGATGTACACTGAGGAGCGTGTCAGAGATGTCAGGACATCCTAGATGTGCAGGTCGATGACTGGGATCTACCAGCAGCACCACCACTGCCGCTCCTGCTGTTGCTGCTCCCCCTGATATGAACAAGGGGCATTCGAGCCTTGGAGCGAGAATGTCAGAAAACTTTGTGTTGAAGAATCAGAGAACACGAACAGCTGGAAATGACGGAAAGGCATGAAAGGGTTGGAAGTGGCACAGTTACACTTTTTGCCTAGACGATAAGCAGCTGTCCAATGTCAGTGTCCACGGGCATATCCAATGTGTGCGCACCAACAAAGCGCTCCATGGCTTGTCACTCTCAATGTTGTTGGAAGCTGTGTCCGTCCACCAATTGCATGCCTCTGGCTGAAGGGCCTCTATGATGCTCAGAAAGGCTGTTATCTCATTCACCAGTTCCTGTAGGACATGCACATATCTTGCTCAACATGTACTGAACTCCCTCCCCCCCCCTTCTCTCCCACTCCCCCCTCCCTCTCTATCTCTGTGTGTGTGTGTGTGCGTACGTGCGTGCGTGTGTGTGTGTGTGTGTGTGTGTGTGTGTGTGTGTGTGTGTGTGTCTGTGTGTGTGTGTCCAACCCCCCGTATCTCTGTCTTCCCACTCTCTCTCCATCCCTGCGCATCCCTCTCAGGGCCCCCGTCCCCTTTTCCCCTTCCTTCCCCTTCCCTCCCCCTCTCAGTTCCTTCCCCCACCCATCCTGCCTCCGTTCCTTTCCCCTGGCATCCTCTGCTTGGCCCCCCACCCACATTCACTCTCTCTTTCTCCCCCCTCTTTTACACGCAGACACACACCCTCTCTCCCCCCCCCCCTCTCTCTCTCTCTCTCTCTCTCTCTCTCTCTCTCTCTCTCTCTCTCTCTCTCTCTCTCTCTCTCTCCCCCACCCATCCTGCCTCCGTTCCTTCCCCCCACATGCTCTCTCTCTTTCTTCCTTCCCCCCTCTTTCTCACACACACGCCCCCCTCTCTGCCCCCCCCTCTCCTCTCTCCGTCTGTCTCTCCCTCTCCCCACGTGAACTTTGCGTTCATACGATCTGAGGGCCTGGTCGCAAGGTCCTTGTGCGCCTGGTCACATGTATTCTGAGCCAACGTTTCCCAGTAACGTCCATAAGGCATTAGCATGATGGGGGCAGATTGAAGCGTCCATGTATAGAACTTCCCCTGGCTGTCCCCTGAAAATGGTTTGCTTCCGTTCCCCGCTAAATCAGGCTTGCATGACTTCATTTGAGCAGACAAACTGTAGTTTTGTTCAGCTAAACCTGATGCAGAGCCCTGGCTGTCAGGCCACAGTTGGTCCTTTGGTTTGAAATAGGTAAACATATGTTGTGTCTGCCTCTTGGACTGCTCAAAGGCAAATGCGCAATGCCCCCCTATTGTGCTTGCTAAACGCCCCCTGCCAGGTGCATGCTAAACGCCCCCTGCCAGGTGCATGTTGGATGTGCTCCCACGCACCTGTGCGCACCCCCCTTTCTCGCTTTCTCCCCCCTTCCCCCTCTTTCTGCTTGTCTGTCTCTCCGTCTCCCTCGCTCCTCCCTCCCTCCTCCCTCCCTCTCCCCTCCTCTCTCTTTGCGTGTGTGTTTGTTGGTTCTGTGCGTGGGTGCCCGGGGGGGGGGGTGCGTGTGTGTGGGCCTGTGTGTGCGCGTGCGTGCGTGTGTGTGTGTGTGTGTGTGTGTGTGTGTGTGTGTGTGTGTGTGTGTGTGTGTGTCTGTGTGTGTGTGTGTGCGTGTGTGTGTGTGTGTGTGTGTGTGTGTGTGTGTGTGTGTGTGTGTGTGTGTGTGTGTGTGTTGAGGTACGTCCTGGACTGCAGTGTGATCTTCATTTCCACAGGAAAAGGTTTTGTGGCACACAACTTTGTATGTAGCAGAAATGTTGTTCAAGGACTTTGTGAGTGAGCATACCGTTGTAGATCCTATGACATCTGGGTCATGGCCATCCATCGCTTCATCAATGCACGTGTCAAACGCTTCTCCATACTCTGCTATTATGCCCTCAACTTCTTCAAGAGTCAACTGGGACAGCTCGGCGGGCGAGAGGAGAATATTCTTGTGTCTGGTTCCACCCAAGGACAAAATTGCTGCGCTATCAGCTATCTCATACCCATCTGCAGGTCGAAATATTCCAGGTTCCATTGCACACCCTCTGTCTCCCTGTTGCACAGAAATCACACAGCACTAAGCATATTTACTGGCGATTTCATGTATTGCAGGTCGAGGGAGAAGTCCCAGGGGCTCCTCCCTGGCTGGACTGGCCAAGAACAAAGCGCTTTTGGTCTACCAATTTTAATAAATGCATTTTCAAGACACTGTTTTATCAGCGTTGCAAACCGTCGTCCTTCGCTCGGGTGTTACCGCAAAGGTTTCCGCCTCCGCCACGAAAGGGGCTGAAGACGACGCGGAGGACAGAAAGGAACGCCGCTCAAAGTCCTGTCAAAGCCCAAAACGAATCATACGCATAGTGCCAAATGCTTGACAACATTAGGAATGAACGTGGCCCTGGCCGCCAGGGCTCCTGCTGGGACGTGAATTCATCAACCAGACTTGACACACACGGGTAAGCTGTGACTCCGACGTTTTATCATTACTTAACTGTAAGGAACTTCACACACGGTAACGACAAATTGTAAAAATTAGCCTGCCGCCCTATAGATCTTTGCTCCGAGCAAAGATGCACATCCCAGCTCCATTTGGCCACGTGGGAAACAAGGATCAAACTAATCCAGAAAGCTGCTGGAAGATGTCTCAATTTATAGCCAGTAGCCCTAAGGTGTGCTGCATGATGATAGGCGCGTATGGGCGGGGCGGTACCGTAGTAGACAACAAAAAAGCTGGGCCTGACAGAGGTTGAGCACATGAGATACGCATAGCAGCTAAACATGATCTGCTCTCGAATCTTGAAGAATAGTTCGTGGGACCCGGCCAGTCTGTTTTGTTAAATTATCTTTGGGATGCACCCACGCCGATGGATATCGACAACTTGACGATTTCAAGACCCCTTCCCCTGTCCCCTCCCTCAGTAACAAATACAAAACGTCAACATTGTCATGGTATGTGCCGAGGTACGCACTGCAAATCAAAGGTCGTAAGGTGGACCCCCTAGTGGGCCGTCGTCGAAACGTGTACTCCGGCTGAGACTCATAACCGCGGTTCGTTAAAGGGACACATATCTACGTCTTCTTTAAAGGTACCTCCTCCGCGGAAGGCTAGCCTGAACTGGCCTCTTTCGGTCAAAACCTGGACCCCATCGTACGTGGAGATCACGGAACGTCGGTCCCTTTTAGAATAAACAGTGAAGCCCATCCCCAGCCTGATGCCCCAGAGTCGGTTTCATTATGCGAGGGACTCAAGCCTGGAGCAACTTTCATGTGAGGACACAGAGACATTAGCCCTGCCTTTCCCAGCCTCTTCCGACGGTCATTTTGCAGGACCCAGCAAGTGTTTGCTTTCCGCAGGTACATGGGCAGGTACAACTGTTAGCAGCCTCGTTCGACGGCCATTTTGCAGGCCTGAATTTCAAACACGGAGGGAAGGAGAGACGGAAGAAAGTTTTGCTCCAGGAGCTTCTTCCAGGAGCAGCCACTATCGCGTGATGATGAATAAAATGTTCACTTTTCACTACACTTCATATTTGACGTGATGACAAACAAACATTCGCCTCACTTTTCAGTCAGATAATATGTCTAGATTGTAGCACTAAGAGCTAAACATGGGTCTCCGACCCTGCCCATGGTCCTTGGCTTCTGGCTCTCGATGACTATGGAAACCAAGTTCTTCAGATGTGGCTCAAGCGCCCGCATTCTGAGAATGCTGCGTCCATGTCCACACCTTGCAGCACAGGTGCAGACTCAATGCCATGTCTCAAATATTTGACTCGCCATCTTGTACATTTAATTCCCTTCTTTGCATCACTTTGCACATG
>KV908355.1:171394-173894 GCA_002005505.1 Botryococcus braunii
GTAGCCACCAAGCCATCATATCTCATGAGTGATCACCTTCAGAATACCCAATAAAACGGGCGGGGTGCAAAAAATCAAAAAGAACCCCAGGCAACTAATGTTAAACCCAGACGACGGGGGAAAACAGGGGTGGGGCATAGAGATAGAAGTCCCTATGTTCTAAACGAATTCTTACCAATGGCACATGAGTCGCTACTGAGCAACTGCTACAAGCACAACAGTCAACCTATGCTGGCCGACCCCTTTTTTTTGTTACCTGCTTCAAAACTTTTGAGCATAAATGAAACATCGGTTACGCTCGGCATGGCCAATCTAAATAATTGTTTTCGGGGGGTGGAGGGGGGGGGAGACCCAGGGAAAAACTTGGGAAGTTTGCTGCCCAAGCCTTCTTGGGTTTCCACTCTTCATCAGGAACCACACACTTTTGTGATCACTTAAGCCTCTGAGTGCGCCGCTTGTAGCCAAGAGCTCCCCGCCCAACCCTGATCTTTTACTGCTAGTTTGGCACGCTCCTAGAAGACCTGAGACTGTCCCTTGGGGGGTACACGTGTACCTTCAGGTACACCCACGCGTGTATCGTCACATCTGCAAGAACCTGCAATAGCCTAGACTTGCAGTACTAGTTAAGTGTACTTCATCGTAGTGCTAGCGTTATCTGGGGTACATCGTCCTGCAGCTACAACTACATGCGGCTGCCGCTTGGATAAGACTACGTTTGCATATACTACACTGCGTAAGAACCACTGGAATTACGCAATCCCTCGAAGGTATGTCCCTGCTAGGTATTTTACGTGGCAACGTCACCCCAGCCTCGCTTATATAACATATATGTTTATGTTTGTACGCCTGCCTTCTGTATCCAGGTTGGGAAGCAAACGATGCATTTGGGCTGTGCTCAGCCCATGGGGATTTTCCGCTTGAACTATCATTGGTGCCACCCTTCCCGTGATACCTTTGCAACATGCAGGCCCTTTTGGACGCTTTTGGACCGACTTGGACAAGAACGTCCATCTGGGTTTGCCCGTTAGCAGTCCCCTGGGCTTCACTCTTTGATGTACCCGACCCCAAGACACACAACTGTTGGTTAATCCATCTTGGTTAATCCATCTCGATATGATGGTGTCACGACTTTGGCGACGTGTAACGTCATCTGGGCCTTTTGCAGACCCGACTGGGTTGGCCCAGACTTGCGTATACCCTGATAGCGCTATCAGGGTATACGCAAGTATACCCTGATAGGTATACGCAAGCCCCGGTAACCCACGCGTACCCAGCTGCGTGACTTGATGCGAACCAATTGGACATTGGAACATTGCAAAGCCCCCGTGGTTTAAAAAATATGGTGATGCTTCCCACACAGCTTCTGTGGCTCTATAGATGTTCCGATCAGCTACCCAGCAATGTCCCCACTCGAACCTAGATCCAATTTGTTTATGTACCCTTGTATGCCCTGAACGGGATACCAAATCGGAGTGCAGTTGCAGATAACTTCATCGAACGATGATTTGAACCCATGTCGTGAAATGGAGCATTGTTCACCCAACATCGCTGTCGTCATCTTCATATCGCCTTTGTCGTCTTCAACTTCACCTTCTATATCAGTTCTATATGAGTAGCACCAACAACTTCAAGGCCAGGAAACGTTACCCGTGCGCTGTTCCTATTGGAATCCTTTGTACTATGTAAATTATATTAGGTGGACAAAGAAAAGCGAGCATGGCTGGCTTGCTTCATCAGTCAGCGCCAACAGTTTCAATGCCGGGTCAAGCGCATTGTCCCTATTGGCCCCCTTGTACTATGGACTAGAAAGACAAGTATGGCTGGCTTGCTTGTGCCAGCAAACGATCCAGAACGAGCCACCAACACTAGCTCTGATCTGTAAAACGCCAGTCATTGCTGCACGATGCTCTCATTTGCTTGTCACGGAGCATAACACATTTTCCACTCTACTTCCCCACATCTTCAGACTTCTTCATAGGTTCCTAACTCTTTCTGGACCTCCCATATGTATATCACCTCTGCATTATCTCACCACCTCCGAACATCGGGAATGGAGCCGCAAATTTTCAGCACTGCCAAGCCAACTCATTTGACAGACTCCCTCTTCGGAGAACAGTGAAGTATCTCTCACACGTGAGCCTTGTGCCGCATGGCTCTTCTTCTTTCCAGCACATGACAAAACAGAAAATTCTCTGCGCCCGAGAACATGTGGAGCATATGGACTTTGATTCGTCCCAACGTTCACTTGTCTCATTACTGCACGCATGTCCAGTGAAACCATTCCCCAAATTCATCTAATCTGCGGAAGATTGGGGGGGGGGGGGGAGAGTGGGGCAGGATCGCTACTACTCCACGTGCAAGTCATCACAAAGCATCTGCCAAAGACTTGCTTCTGCGGACAAGGGAGGCGGAGTCAGGCACTTCGGCCGCCAGCCCTTGGAGCCTGTATTCCATCCCATCCCCGCGCAAGGTATGGAAGCGGTGGATGTGGTCCTTCCCG
>KV908355.1:178894-193894 GCA_002005505.1 Botryococcus braunii
TGTTGTCGACCGAGTACTGAGCAACCATTAAGCACGCCCCAAAGCGCGTCCCATAGCCCGCCATGATGGCCTCTATTTCTTTGCTCTTCAAACATGAGATGCGCCAGGGAGACAGCCGCAGCTCCTGCTTGCCAACGCGCTCCAAGACCATCGTGGCCAGGGCATCCACCGAGTCATATCCCCCTGCTGGCCTGAATAGGCGGGGGGATCCCTCCTGCATGCGCATTTGCCGAAGTTGGAAGCCACGGAAGTGCCACATCAAGCACTGGCTCAATGCTCCAACCACTGGCTCAATGATGATGGTTGTTTGTGAATATGGATTCCCGAAGGAGCAACCCGTGTGCATGCAAAAGGCTTTGGAAGTTTGTGTGATGGGGTTCCTAACTGTGGAGGCTGTTACGATCTGGGGTGGCTTCTCAGGTGCTTGTCCAGGTTCCTTGAGTCAACGGTGTGTTATGTTTTCCTGATAAGGCGTTTTAAGCCCATCACTGCTTCATGTCGTACCTTGATTTCATACGGTATGTGTCGATAGCAGAAACAGAGGGGGGGACCAGAGACAGAAAGAGGGGGGCGGGCAGAGAGTGCGATGGTGGGGGGGAGGGGAGGAGAGGGGGAGAGAGAGAGAGAGAGAGAGAGAGAGAGAGAGAGAGAGAGAGAGAGAGAGAGAGAGAGAGAGAGAGAGAGAGAGGAGAGAGAGAGAGAGAGAGAGAGAGGGAGGGAGGAGGGAGGGAGGGAGGGAGGGAGGGAGGAGGGAGGGAGGGAACGAGGAGGGAGGGAGGGAACGAGGAGGGAGGGAACGAGGCAGGAGGGAGGGAACGAGGGAGGGAGGAACGAGGGAGGGAGGAGGGAAGAGGAGAGAGAGAGAGAGAGAGAGGGGGGGAGGGAGAGAGGGAGAGGGAGAGAGAGAGAAGAGAGGAGAGAGGAGAGAGAGAGAAGAGGGAGGGGGGGAGGGGGGGGGGGGGGGGAGAGGAGGAGGAGGGGGGGAGGAGAGAGAGGAGAAGAGAGAGAGAGAGAGGAGAGAGAGAGAGAGAGAGAGAGAGAGAGAGATTTTTGACAGCCATGTGATAGAATCATTCATGTACTTTTGACCCCCCAGGTCTAAGCTCAAGCTCCCTAGCTTATGGCTTTTCCAACCCCGGATGCCTTCCGAGAAATGGTCCCTTCATCAAAGGCATCCCCCCTCCTCCCATGCCGCACTTCCTCCTTATGCTCATCATCTTCCTCTATTTCCAATGCTGGTTGCGTCTTCGTAGCTAATCCCCTTAGGATGTCCAGTGTGCTGATCGTGATGACACCAACAATCGATCGTGCATAGGTGCTTCACAAAGCCCCTCTCTCCCCCCCCCCCCCCCCAAACATCAAGTTTACTGAGCACAAGGCTCTGTGAATCACAGCATTTAGCCCACCCACCTATTGCACTAAGTTTGTGTTGCAGATTTGTTGGAGGTCTTGCCACGGAAGATCGAGCAGATTGCATTAGTATTTGCCCAGCCAACAGAGGCTGATGAGGGGACCAACCTTAACAAACAAAGAGTCCTTGAATATGCTGTGCACTCCCTTGCAGAAACACAATCTTTTTGACCTCTGGTGATTAGATTGGTCTAGCTTTAATTGCAGCTCAGGCAGATATCCTGGGCTATTTGCATCATTTAAGGGCTGTCATTGCTGAGACCAACCGTCCTTTTGCTCCCAATCACTTTGTAGCTCTGACATGTTTTTCACTAGATTGGAATTTCAAATCCGCCAAATGGGGAAGAAAGGTGATTTTTGTGCTTACCCTGTGAGCATCCGTCGTAGGAGCTACGAACTTCGTCTCAGTGTCCCCGCTCATCACACAAAAGGCGGACATTGGCTCCACGGAAACAAGGGGTGTTTTGAACGAGGCTGGGTCGTCTTCCTGCGAACCAACATCTACAGTTAAAAACCTGCATGAATATCGGCACTCAATCCGTAGATCAAAATAATTGTGAACGGAAAAGCTCGAAAGCATTCCAAGGGTTCTTGGGCCACTGTTTTAGGGTAGTGCCCCGCCATCGCGTTGCGATTTCCGGACTGACCCTCGGAGCCTGTGGGTCCCGTGCATGACCTACTTTCTTGCATGATTATCAAGCATAAGAGGATTCCTCTGCTTGCGATGGACAAGCAGGAATCGTTTGGTCGTTTAACGGCCAGCATGTCAGGACGGGCCTACGTGGATTCCAGTTTGCACAGTCGAAGAAAGCCTTAAAGGTCATCGAATCATTTAAAATGATTTATATTTCCTACACTACGTATGGAATGAATGAGACTATTAGACAGTTCATCTCGGTTTTGACACAGGAAGGGTCGCGTGGACGTCGCCTCAAATTTTCAGCAGAACAAATAATGCATCACACATGAGCCCCACAAGGTGGTGGAACACATCAATAATGCAGTAACAAGGCCTTTACGACGCTGTCTACTCTCCAGATTCTTCCTGGTGAACATGAGTACTATCCGGCCCAGAGCTTTACAATAGCTTCGAAAGCACAACTGTATCACGAGATAATGATAGCACTGATTTCTATCACACTTCACATGTGGGTCCTACGACGAGTTACCTCCAGACCCTTCAACTGCAGGACAAGGACAAGAGGCGTGTCGCAACTACAGGTGCGACGAAGTGGCTTTGTCAAGATAGGATACCCTCATTGTTGACGAATCCCCTGGTGAAACTTGCAGTAGTGGCAGAAAATGCATTCTTGTGCCCGTTCAGTTCAGAGCACAGTGGAATCTGCTGCAAGTGGAATCGCAACACAGATGCTACGTTGACGAGCGCTAAACGACGCGACAGCAGAACAACGGGCAATGGGCCAATCTGGGCGTGAAATGCGGCGTCCAGCGGCCAATATGGGGTCGAGTTTTAAAAAACATCACCCAGCGTAGCGCGTAGGGGACAAACACCCAACTGCCGGGACCAAAAGTTTCCCAAGTGGGCCTGACTACGATACGGCGGCTGGTAGTGCCCACTCCATAAAGGAACCTCCGCAGGTTGTTAAAACAGCGTTTTAGGCTTTTTCCTTTACTGTGCTTTTCGTCACCTGTATCAAACGAGGCGCCATGAAAAGGCGCTTGTCCCCATGATATCAGTACGTAGACTTCTGTGGACCGTCTACAAGATTCTGGCAGCCTGAACGGTCTCACGTTTCGAGTCACCTGTATGAAGCCATTTTCTCCTGTTAGTAAAGTATGACAAGGGTGGGCAATTTAAAAATTAGATTTGTAATTAAATACATTACTCCCAGCGCAATTGCAACATCCTCCTGCAGGTAAATTATAACAAAGAGAGGATAATTTCATAGTTACACAGTTCAATGTTAGATAATCAAATGCAACTCACAGGACTCATTGTATATTTACCAGCAAAAAGAGGTCCAAGGAACCTTTACGCTGGCATATTTAACTAGGCCGCATATTTAACAAGGGGCCTGGTGCATCACGTGGGCAAAATTGTGGGGGTCGGGTTCCTTTTCGGGTTCCAACGCGGCGAGGAACGATGGGCCACTGAAAATATTGTGATGCACCAGCAGATCTCAGAGTGCCTCCCAAAATCTAAAAAGGTCAATGTGGTCCTTTTCGAGATATATGTAACTGCACAGTGCTTGCAGGGGTGCAGTCTCATTGTGCCTCGGTCCCGCAGAAATCAAGGACTTGCCCCCCAAGATACATTACTTGCCAATAACCGTATTGCCAATGACCCATTGTCACACTAATGATCACACAATGCAATCGGGAAGCAGTCAGGAAGCAGCAAAAGAAGTTCAGGGAACAGGAGACGCACGAACATCGACGATTTAAGGTCGAGCGCATTGGCCTCGACGGCTGATATTCGAATTCGGGGCACATCAAGCACGCGGGAACCAAGCCCAACGTCCCCAAGTCAGGAACCCTGACTGAGGGACAAGCATAAGGCGATACAACCTCTATCGGTTACAGGCTGCCACGTCATCATAACAAACCGGGTTGAAGAAGTTACATCTGTCCAGCCACGAGGGCATGATGAGATGTCCACAACACACACACAAGCCAAAACTAGGAAGAACTGACCACAAGAAGTGGCCAAGCGAAGAGCGAAGGCCACTTCTTGAGCAGGTGGCAGCAACCCTTACAGGTGATATAGCAAGGCTGGCGTCAGGCCAACAAATGGGAGCAAATTACTCACATGCAGTACTTGACAGTCGTGACACATACCCTCAACTAATTGTGCGTGTCCTGCCCTTTCCTGCAATAAGGCTCCCGTCGTGCAATAGAGGGGAATACACAGCACCATCAGGGAAGTTGTCTAATATAAAGAGTTGTTTGTACAGCACACGGACAACCGCACTACATGTTTCTAAACAGCCTCTGACTAGACAGCTAAACTTCAACATGCTTTTGCGAGCATTCCAGTTCAAAACGTTGACCTGCTTACACCAAGGCTCAGGATCCACTTGCGGCGAAGAGGAGAAGTATCATGTTACTGTAACATGACACCTATTCAACCCATTCGAGGTTAACGGGATGGAGGATGTTGCTCAGTGATTACGAAATGGGAACATAACTCAAAAACGCTTATAAACAACACTCATATCCTTCCAATCAATAATTAGTGATGGATGCGGAAAGCACCTTCGAGATCTGCATCCAAAGGGGGCATTGCAGCAAGCAGCTGCCCGAGGGAAGCGCCTGGAGTGCACATCTGTGAGTGCGTGTGTGGTGTGCATACATGTTATCAAACCCTCCGGGCTTTTAAAAGACAAAAATTTGTTCACCATTCCAGTGCTCCCAATGCAGCAGAAATGATGTACGATGCTCTGTGATACCGGCAAAGAAAGGAGCATCACAAGCCCGTGTATGTGCGACATAATTGTGGCCATCCACTTAAGGACTTGCCAACAAAACCACTCTGCTAATGCCTTCATCAGCATGATACCATCAGGGGAAGCGATGACTACAAAACTCAAGAGCCTGTGATGCATGTCACACATTGTCTGGCTTTTCTATGCAGGGGTTCCTTTTGTAGCTCAAATCCTTCTTCAGTTAACGCTAATATACATACTAGCCTGCCAAGGGATTCAGCAGCTGCGACGCTTCATTAAGATCCTCCAAGTCCAGCTGTGGCTGCGTGGCATCCAAACAACAAGAGGGTACATCGGATATGCAGTTCACTTGAGAGCTCTGGATCATACCATTACTGCTCTTGAAAATGGCAATCGTAACTTTCAGTCTATTCAGCCGTTCCCCCCCCCCCCTCTCCCTTCCCCCATCCCTCCTCCCCTCCCACCACCCACAACACACTCAGAGAAATTGGAAAGACAATAAAGCAAGGAACACAACAAGGATTCTGTGTCATGGCTGTACTCTTTGCCTGTGCACGCCCTCCCTCCCTCCCTTAAGTGGTGCGGCAGGGAAAGAGAAAGTGCCTTCCATTAACCATTAAGGAGGCGCTTCAATGTAATTAGGAAGATCATTTGCTCAAACACAGCCCACAGGAGGGTGCCAAAGCTAGTCCTACGAAAATTGGTAGACCTGGGTGGGCCTTTATGTGCCACCTGGCTGTTGCCTCCGGGACAAACATGGTACTGCCACCTTGGCAGCAATAGCTCTCTCGTTTAGCAGACTTCCCACATGGGTTGTAAAGCAAAATGCTGATGCCTTCCTATCCGGAAAGTGTTCAAAGGCGGACGGGAGCGGGGCGCCATGCCCCAATCCCACTAAACCTTACTTGCAAATGTTGCATACCTTGAAAATGTTCCAATTCGACCATCCACATCAAATTTAGATCACATAGCATACGGGCTGCCGACACGTGGATTGACCCACTCACGCCGGCCCTGCTGGCCAAGGTCATAGTTCGTCCAGAATCTCTCAAAGGCCTCGCGGGTAATCTGATCCGGCGTGACAAGGCCCTCGGAATAGCTGTCAAGAAGCATATCCGCGTACATCCACAGTGCCTCCACATGCTGCTGTGGAAGTGGTCTCATATCCTCACGTGCAATGATCACTGAGCCGATGCCCTGCTGCCAGGCCGGCGGAGCAAAGCCTGAGACTGGGTGTATCATTAGGTACGTGATTCTTTGGTTGTCATAATGTGCCGACCGTGGAATGGACAGGGACGGGCGGGGATCCAAGCGTAGGATCCGCATCGGCAGGCCAACAAGGCGTGAGATAGGGGAAAGCTCTCCCTTTGTGAAGATTGGGTGTGTGTCAACCAGCTCCTCATGTCGGAAGATGCCTCCAGGCATGGACTCTCCATCGCACATCACCTTGGTGCATTGTATTGTACGGTCGTCTAAGTACGTCCTCGGCTGAGAGGGGGCCACGTGCATTTTCTCTGCAACCAATACACCTGTCATTTACCGCTCTGTTGAGCCAAGCACAGGCATGATAGAGCCAGCGAGTACAATTAGAGCCTGTTGTTTTTTGCACGTGGCTGCGACGTTAATGAATGGCAGGCTCTCCCTCTCCCCAAGCCGACCTACGGGTGCGACCACTACCACACACACGCCTGGCACGGGGGATGGGCAAGGCAGGGTAGGGCTGTCGACCCTGCAGTTCAGGAGACACGTATAGGAACAATGAGAAAATATGCTTGTCTCTGACTTAAATATTGCTCTCTTGCTTAACTCGCACAGGGTAGGGAAGACAACCCCGGGATACAGCTTTTATCTGGGCCCAGATATAAGCTGAAATCCGCAAAATACTGAAGACAACCCCGAGGTTCAGCTTTTATCTGGGCCCAGATAGAAGCTGAAATCCGCAAAATGCCTTGTCAAAACAGGCCTCTTACTTTTGAACCAGACAAGATTGAGTGGGCAATGCACAGTATAGCCCTGCAGTCATCATATACCCTTCACTGGTAATGCATAGTATTTGGCCTCATTTACCAAAAAATCACTTGATCCAAAATGGTTCCTAAGAAGTTACACGACCTCTCTTAAGTCGTGGGATCTTTCATTGTACAGATGTTAGCATTGTGTCTGTATCTTTGTTACTTTGAAGCACGAAGCCAGAAGCTTCGAGAAATCTTTTGAAGAGCTCCGCAACCTGATGACACATTTCAAGGTACTTTGCAAAAGACTGAAATCGATTTTTTTTGAGACAAAGCCGTGTCTGAAACAAAATTCTCCGATTCAGGTGCTGGCATTGAATGACCCGCTCTCAGAGCATTTCAGAGAAGGGCTCGCTACCTGTGGCTTCAAACGCCATTATATTGCCCACAAACCAGTCTCACAGGTGACACGCGTTTGCAGCTTGCTTGCAAGGTGCGAGCACTTGAAGGAGTATGATTTTCAGTCCGACTGGTGAGGCATGATCGAAGGTGATCGCCATCCAGTTGGAAGCTACCGGAATATGCCGTCACTTATCGGAGAAACATGTGCCGAGAAACATGTGTCGAAATCTTAACGTTGTTAGTGTTTCGCATTTGTTTTACGGGTAAACGTGAAATGAATCAGTCTCGGGCCCCCGGACCGGGGGCCCGAGACTGATTCATTTCACGTTTGAATTTCACGTTCCGGCACCGGGGGCCCCGGTGCCGGAACAGTCACGTGTCGAAATTTGAACGGCCGCAGGTGAAAAATATATCGGGCAAATAATTCCGCCGCTTTCATTCTTCCTGCGCGTATTATTATTGTATTGATGTTCTTATCGTATGCCTTATACCCGAGCATATACCCCCTTTTTGCACTTACGTACATTCGGATATCCATCGATGTCGACACGTGACTATTCGGGCATCGGGTCCTGAGACTGAAATATCTCACTTTTCCTTTCAATAATGCGACTGATATATTCACGTTTCTCTCTACATAATGGGTTTAAGGGGGCAAAAGCAAAACAAAAAGATCGTACTATTTGGCCCCTAGATTCCGCGTCCCTGCATGAAGGAATTTTGGTATGCGGTTAGAATAGGCTTCACTCTTAATTTTAAAAGATCGTACTTCCAAAAGAGCAAAGAAGGGGAGGAGAAAGGAGGGTGGGAAGGGGGGGGGGAGGAGGGGAAGAAACGAGGAGGAAAAAGGAGACGGAAGGGAAAAAAGGAACAGAGGGGAGGGGTGAGGAAAAGATAATCAAAAAGGAGACTGGAGAAGGAAAGGGGGGGGGAAGACCGTGGGAACTGAGAGAGGGGGGTGGGGGAGAGAGAATGGGGGAAGAGAGAGAGAGAGAGAGAGAGAGAGAGAGAGAGAGAGAGAGAGAGAGGAGAGAGAGAGAGAGAGAGAGAGAGGAGAGAGAGAGAGAGAGAGAGAGAGAGAGAGAGAGAGAGAGGAGAGAGAGAGAGAGAGAGAGGAGGAGAGAGAGGAGAAGAGAGAGAGAGAGAGAGAGAGGAGAGAGAGAGAGAGAGAGGAGAGAGAGAGCGAGAGCGAGAGCGAGAGAGAGAGAGAGAGAGAGAGGAGAGAGAGAGAGAGAGAGAGAGATAGTGTCAGAGAGAAGAGAGATGTGTGTGAGTGTGTGAGTGTATGCGGGTGGGTGTGTTAGTGTGTGCGTGCGTGCGTGCGTGTGTGTGTGTGTGTGGGGGGGGGGGGGGGGGGGGGGGGAAGGAGGGGGAGAGGAGAGAGAGAGAAAGGAGAGAGGAGAGAAGAGAAGAGAGAGAGAGAGAAGAGAGAGAGAGAGAGAGAGAGAGAGAGAGAGAGAGAGAGAGAGAGAGAGAGAGAGAAGGGAGGGGGGGGGGAAGAAGAAAGGAATGGGAGAGATAGAGGGGGTAACAACACGAGGGCGGAGAGGGAGGGAGGAAGGGAGGGGGTGTGTGGACAGAGCGCATATAAGACGGGGGGAGAGAGAGTGTGGAGAGGGGGGGGTGGGGGGGGGGGGGGGGGGGGGGGGAGATGAAAGGAATGGGGCGGGGAGATAGCTGGGGTAGTTGTGGGGAAAAAAGGAAGGGGGGGGGAGGGGGAAAGTAAAAGAAGGAAAAGGGGGGTGAGGGGGGTGTGTGTGGTGTGGTGTGTGTGTGTGTGTGTGGGGTGTGTGGTGTGGTGTGTGTGTGGTGGTGTGTGTGTGTGTGTGTGTGTGTGTGTGTGTGTGTGTGAGATAGAGAGAGAGGGGGGGGGGAGGGGGAGGGGAGGGGGAGGGAGTCGAGGGGACACACACACCACACACACACACACACACACCACACACACACACACACACACACACAAAGAGGAGAGAGAGAGAGAGAAGAGAGAAGAAGAGAGAAAGAGAAAGAAAGAGAGAAGAGAGAAGAGAGAGAGAAAAGAGAGAAAGAAGAGAGAGAGAAAAAAAAGAAAAAAAAGAGAGAGAGAATTAGAGAGGGGGGGGGGGAGAAGCCAAGGCCAAGGGCGCACTGCTACGTAGAGAGATGCTTCAATAGTAGCATTGCCTCACTCTGTAACCCACTCCCGGGTTGTACCCATTATCTTTAGCCGCAGACGCTGGCGCGGGGCAAGAGCCTAGTGCGGAACAGCGAAGGAGCAGGCAAGAACCAATCCTCACGGAACGAGGAAAAGCTTTGGATGGCAGAGCGCCATCAGTGGTCAGTACAGAATTCTCGAATAAGCCAATGCTTAAGGCGGACCGTACCTGGGCGGGTAAGAGAGATGCTGGAATGGTAATGAGTATGCCACATCGTCTTTCGAAAACATAGGGGCATGTACTGCCGGAATGGGCAAAATGGCAAAGGGAAGGGGCTTGCTGCGCAACCATTATCAAGCCATCAAGTGTTCAAGATTAAAACATAGCTATGGATCGTTTATAAACGAGCTACTTGATAATAATAATTATTAAGTACTTTCATCGCAGAGAAACATATCCTATAAGATTAAATCATAGCTGTGCTTCTTGAAATGATAATTCCCGGGGGAATTATCATGTCAAGAAGCATAGCTATGATTAACCTTGAATGTTCCTCGGCCGAGGAACATTTAAGTTCTAGCTGCCCAATCTTGCAAGAGGAAGGATGACCAGAGATGTTACAGACCAAACGATGGTGGGCATGGGCGGTATTTGGACCCTGATAACCTCCTAAAACTAGATCAATAACCGAGATCTGATGTGGAGTACACTTCTTCTTTGGATTTTATTCGTTCACCGTAATGACCGGTGTGGTCCAAGCGTTTTGCATGCAATGAGTTGGCTTCCACATTTCCAAGTCCATGTGGAAGGTTTGATAGCCGATGTGCAATATAGCTTATCTCGGCACCTAGCACACCACCTACACCTAGCACACCACCTAGCTTATCTCAGCACACTTTAGCCTATCAAAGTGTGATTTAAACCTTTATTTGTAGCAATACTAGGTACCGTAATAGCCAGCCATATAGGTAGTATTTACAAGGTCGACCAAACCGCGTCCCGGACAGGTTTTTTGTTTATTTGGGCTGGACACAATCTCGCGTACCAGCAAAACCATCCGAAGTAATCTGTGAACAAATGGTCTTCCTATATGTCTGTAACGGTCTAATTGGAATCAGAAGATACGACATACGTACACCATGACGGGTCGATTTTTTTGCGCCAACCACAATCTGGTTCACTAGCAAAGCATCCTTACAAAATAGTGTCTATGTCATGGTCTTTTAAGTACGAATTTGATGGAAGCGGATGGCTGTGCCCCCTCATGCTCCTTCTTCCGCAAAACAAATTTGTTTATAGGAACATGAGATGGCAATCGGTACTCACCCATGAGTGCCTGGCAAGTGCACACGTGTGATATGAGCAATGACTGTCAACAACTGTGTGTTCATCCCATTGCAATACAGTTAACTGTATTGCAGTTGGATGAACACACACTTAGACGTTTAGACCTCCACTGAGCCGGAGGGTTTTTTGTCCACAATCAATGCTGCGTGCGGTTGAATGCCTCAACCGCCGCTGCATGACCGACCACGTCGTGCAAAGAGGCCTCTTCAAACCTCGAGCCTCGCGTACGTCTCTAAACCTGAACATCCAAACTCTATCAAGTCTTTTACCCTGAACATCTCTTTATTCCATCGAGCCCTTTATCCTGAACATCCAAATTCCCAGAGATGCAGCCTCAAGCACCCCCTCGGCAAGATTTGCATCAATTGATGAAGAGTTCGTGCCATGTCTCAAATTGCTTAATCCATGTCCCGTCCAAAAAGGTTCCATAAAAAGCTCACGATAACACTCTGTATTCTCAGTTTCTCATAAACACTATGTATTTACAATAAGAGGAAATCACAAGGAAAATCACATTTAAATCACTGCGGAAACCCCACAACCCTAGAATCGAAGTCAACCCCCCCCCCCAAAATTTGGGAGCCGCGCCGCCAACAGTGCGGGCAATCGTCTGTTATATGTATAAATATATATATAAAACAAAATAAAATTGTTCGCGTGATTCTGTATTCCATCCTTCGGCAAGCGATACGTGAGGGAGGTGGCTCCTCAGCGTACCAGCTGCTACTTCTACTTGATGCTCATACACACCAAGTAGGGACTCCGATAACGAGTCCCTGAGTTTTTGTCTTCATGCATGCACGCTGCCAACTATGGCACAAAGATACAACCAACAATACCGAGCAGCTCCGGCATTAGAAGAGGAGCGCACGAGGATTCTTTTGCTGGCAATGGCCGGTTTGTGCGTCCTTGCAATGAGGAATTATTATATAAAACACAACAATCCTTTGAGCTTAGACGCGGGACCTGGCAACCACTTCAGGAAAACTGTCACGGCAAAGAGCCGAAACTTCCACCCGCAGGCCTGGAGCAATGTGGCCTGGAGACAGTCTGACCAACATTATGGAGCACCGGCTCACTTGAGAGGCTCCTTGCGCGTCTCCGCTGGGGCAGCAGGCAGTGCTCAGCCCCAGGGGCGGGGGTGCCCCCTCTCACACCCCCCGGTAAAACTCCTGCTCGATGACTCGAGTCACAGCTCGACCAGCCATACTTAATTAAACACACACACACACACACACACACACACACACACACACACACACACACACACACACAAAAGCTGCGACCACATGGTGTACCACAAGGCCCCTTTGCGCCCTTGGAAGAAAATCAAATATTAAAAAACGCCGAGACCCTGTTTCGTGTATATCACGTGTGGGAATCCCAAGCTGTATGGCCAAAAAAGTATCAAAAACGTTGAAAGTGGCATAAAATGGGAGGCGAGAAAACTCAGCAAAACAGAGAGGCTTCACACACCGCCTTCATCGCTGCTCATGCAAGCTTGTGTCAGCTCCAGGCACCCACAGACCCAAAGCGACTGTAAGATCGCAAAGCACGATGCGCATGTGTTATGTGTACATTTAATTTATTTCAAACATTAGGAGAGGGGCAAGGCTGCCCCTTGTGGGGACCGGGTCAGGGGCCATGCCAAACCCACGCTTAATTCGTCCCATGCGGGCCCGCTTGTGGTTGGGCCTGAGCTTGGAGCGTAATCCGGGATAGTGCATCATCGGCATCTTCGTTAGACCACAACCCGGTGTTACTCCCACCCACAGCGGTTGCACAGCGTTTGTACAACGGCAGACCCCTGCTGGCTGTGAAGTTTGGGACCTCAATGCTGGACAAAACAGCTGGTACCCCAAACTGCAAACACCAAAGCCCCAAAAATCAGCCGCACGCCCCCAACAATGGGCAGATGCCACACACTTATATTGTCTTCCCCTGATCTGCTAAAGTTGTGGTGAGTACAGGGAACTGGGGCAACGTGGTCATTCCGGAACACACGCAAGACCGGGAATGCGTGTAGAAACTTGAAAAGGGAACACGCAGAAACAGGGACTTGTGTAGGCATTTGAAAACGAGCGGAAGGACCTCATCAGCAAGCTGGCTGACATGCCGATGTACTTATCATGGCCGCTCCCGCGCCACATCCAACCATCCATTCAAGCGGCACATACAGGGCACGTGCGGAGAATACAGGGTACACAGGGCACAGAAAGGCTGGATACACGGCATCTGTGGGGAATACAGGGTTTTACAAGGTATATACAGGCTTTATGTACAGAGTACGGGTTGTATATAAATAAATTAGAGACATGGATGTACCCACAAACACACCCTCTTTCTCATGTACACTGCAAAGCTTCTGCACAGCGAAACTGATCTTCTGATCAACCACAAACATGGATACCCGATGGGACATAAACACGAAAGCAACATAGAATAAGAGCAAAACAACAGTTAACAACAGATTATATGTTAAGGCAAACCATACAACAAGAAGAACAAGGGAACCCATTAATGGTTTGGGGAGAAATAAGGGAATTTCCCCCTATTTCTCCCCAAACCCGCCACAAAAAAAAAAAAAAAAAAAAAAAAAAAACCTCTCACCATTGAACACGAGCACACATGTTTTTTTACATGCAACTGCCAACATCCTAAAGGCCGGCATGGGCGGATCGGCCTGAAGCAGTTCCTAGCCTGCAAGGGGGTCCTCAGATTTGAATTAAAGTACCTGGTTAGACTTTCGCTGACTGAAGCGTATCTAATATCTTCTCTTACAATCTCGAGGGTAACTATCCCTCCCCCCCCCCCCAAAGAAAAATCCCCCTCCTTCCCGGACCCCCACCATCCACATAAAAACACACGAGTGCACACACACACACACACACACACGCACACACGCACGCACACGTACCCACGCACGCACGCACGCCGGCACGCACACGCACGCACACACACACGACCGCACGCAAACACGCACGCACGCACACACACACACACAGGCGCGAGCACACACGCACACACGAACACACGCACACACACACACACAGGCGCACGCACACACGAACACACACACAGAGCAAGAGAGGGGGCAGGGAGGGATGGAGAAGGGGGGGGGGGGGGAGAGAGAGAGAGAGAGAGAGAGAGAGAGAGAGAGAGAGAGAGAGAGAGAGAGAGAGAGAGAGAGAGAGAGAGAGAGAGAGAGAGAGAGAGAGAGAGAGAGAGAGAGAGAGAGAGAGAGAGAGTGAGAGAGAGAGAGAGAGAGAGAGAGAGAGAGAGAGAGAGAGAGAGAGAGAGAGAGAGAGAGAGAGAGAGAGACAGACAAACGCATGCACGCCCGCTCGGCAGAGCCTGGGGAAGGGGGTAGTAGGGAGGAGATTGAGGGAGGGGTTGATGGGGGAAAATACGGGGGGTTGTAATGGAAGGGGACCAATAGTGCAGGGGGTGGGCACGGTCAAAGGAAAGGGCAAGGAACAACAGGACCTTGTGAGTTGACTTACCACGTCATCCACTGTGTCCGCAAAAAGGAGATGCTGAACACCCAAAACCACCCCCTTCAGTAAGAAGTAACCCTTGCAACAAAGAGTGACCCCTCTGCAAAGAGACATCCCTTTTTGCAAGAGAGTCATCCGTGTCCCCAACCACCTAACACGCCAAAAACATGGACATGCATGCATAGAGAAACTGTCTCGGTCCCCCCGTCCGCCCAAGCTAATAAACGTGTACACTTTGAGCCCCACCCCCTTATCTCTCTCTCTCTCTCTCTCTCTCTCTCTCTCTCTCTCTCTCTCTCTCTCTCTCTCTCTCTCTCTCTCTCTCTCTCTCTCTCTCTCTCTCCCTGACTCCTCCCTCCCTCTCTGTCCATCCCCCCCCCCAGTGTAATGTGCGAGGTACCTCAACCCAAAGATACAAGATACCGCAACCGGTTGGTGGTGTGTGTGTGTGTGTGTGTGTGTGTGTGTGTGTGTGTGTGTGTGTGTGTGTGTGTGTGTGTGTGTGTGTGCGTGTGTGTGTGAGATCATGAGATGTATACTTCCAATGACCATGCGTATGTGGCAATCTTCACATAACATAATAATAGAAAGGTGTTGTTGTGAGGTAACCTACATATTTAATTGGACAGAAGGGGGTGGTCCATCGGCAGCTCCATCCTTCGAAAAAGTTTTCTTGCCCTTGTCCTTCTGTGTTTCCTGGGCTGGAGTCTGCAGATACGGATACGGGAAGATCTTCTGGAGTTCCTGGGCTGGAGTCTGCAGATACGGATACGGGGAGATCTTCTGGAGTTCCTGGGCTGGAATCTGCAGATACGGATACGGGGAGATCTTCTGGAACCTTCGGAAGATC
>KV908355.1:198894-201394 GCA_002005505.1 Botryococcus braunii
GAGAGAGAGAGGAGAAGAGGAGAGAGAGAGGGAGAGGAGAGAGGAGGGGGGGGGGGGGAGCCGACACTCTGGAGCCGACATACTACGAGCGGTAAGCTCGGGTGTCTCTAGACCATGTCCAGCCCAGATCGGAATAGCCAGAGTCTTCATAAAGGTTGTTACTTTCTCTGTCACTAACCTTGCATGTAGAGGCCCTAGGGTATGGAGGACAAGCGCTGCTATGAAAGTCAAATGCAAAATGCACAATTACTTACGGCTAACCAGCCCAAATACGACTGAGATTTGCATTGTGCAATTGAGATTCAAGACGAGCATATTTTTCAGCAGAGGAATTGAAACACATTCTTCTCAAACAAAATTCACACCTTCCAAAGACGTTTCTGGTTCTGCAGTTTCTAATAACGTCTCCTTTTCCACTTTATAAACAATCTTGTCCTCATCTTCTTGCAAGACAATCCCGGATGTCGTGTTCATGCCTGTGCCTCAAAATTGCTGCTTTAGTGCATCCCTCAGTGGCAACTTGTTGCCAAAATGGCAATATTTAAAATTAAGAGTGAAGCCTATTCTAACAGCATACCATAAACCCATCATGCAGGGACACGGAATCTAGGGGCCAAATGTGCAAGGTGATACTGAGAGGGGGGGGGGGGGGGGGGAGAGAGAGAGAGAGAGAGGAGAGAGAGAGAGAGGAGAGAGAGAGAGAGAGAGAGAGAGAGGAGAGAGAGAGAGAGAGAGAGGGGGGGGGGGGGGAGCCGACACTCTGGAGCTGACATACTAAGAGCGGTAAGCTCGGGTGTCTCTAGACCATGTCCAGCCCAGATCGGGAATAGCCAGAGTCTTCATAAAGGTTGTTACTTTCTCTGTCACTTACTAACCTTGCATGTAGAGGCCCTAGGGTATGGAGGACAAGCGCTGCTATGAAAGTCAAATGCACAATTACTTACGGCTAACCAGCCCAAATACGACTGAGATTTGCATTGTGCAATTGAGATTCAAGACGAGCATATTTTTCAGCAGACGAATTGAAACACATTCTTCTCAAACAAAATTCACACCTTCCAAAGACTTTTCTGGTTCTGCAGTTTCTAATAACGTCTCCTTTTCCACTTTATAGACAATCTTTCCTCATCTTCTTGCAAGACAATCCCGGATGTCGTGTTCATGCCTGTGCCTCAAATTGCTGCTTTAGTGCATCCGTTAGTGGCAACTTGTTGCCAAAATGGCAATATTTAAAATTAAGAGTGAAGCCTATTCTAACAGCATACCATAAACCCATCATGCAGGGACACGAATCTAGGGGCCAAATGTGCAAGGTGATACTGAGAGAGGGGGGGGGGGGGGGAGAGAGAGAGAGAGAGAGAGAGAGAGAGAGAGAGAGAGAGAGAGAGGAGAGAGAGAGAGAGAGAGAGAGAGAGAGAGAGAGAGAGAGGAGAGAGAGAGAGAGAGAGAGGGGGGGGGGGGGAGCCGACACTCTGGAGCCGACATACTACGAGCGGTAAGCTCGGGTGTCTCTAGACCATGTCCAGCCCAGATCGGGAATAGCCAGAGTCTTCATAAAGGTTGTTACTTTCTCTGTCACTTACTAACCTTGCATGTAGAGGCCCTAGGTATGGAGGACAAGCGCTGCTATGAAAGTCAAATGCAAAATGCACAATTACTTACGGCTAACCAGCCCAAATACGACTGAGATTTGCATTGTGCAATTGAGATTCAAGACGAGCATATTTTTCAGCAGAGGAATTGAAACACATTCTTCTCAAACAAAATTCACACCTTCCAAAGACTTTTCTGGTTCTGCAGTTTCTAATAACGTATCCTTTTCCACTTTATAAACAATCTTGTCCTCATCTTCTTGCAAGACGATCCCGGATGTCGTGTTCATGCCTGTGCCTCAAAATTGCTGCTTTAGTGCATCCGTTAGTGGCAACTTGTTGCCAAAATGGCAATATTTAAAATTAAGAGTGAAGCCTATTCTAACAGCATACCATAAACCCATCATGCAGGGACACGGAATCTAGGGGCCAAATGTGCAAGGTGATACTGAGAGGGGGGGGGGGGGAGAGAGAGAGAGAGAGAGAGAGAGAGAGAGAGAGAGAGAGAGAGAGAGAGAGAGAGAGAGAGAGAGAGAGAGAGAGGAGGAGAGAGGGGGGGGGGGGGAGCCGACACTCTGGAGCCGACATACTACGAGCGGTAAGCTCGGGTGTCTCTAGACCATGTCCAGCCCAGATCGGGAATAGCCAGAGTCTTCATAAAGGTTGTTACTTTCTCTGTCACTTACTAACCTTGCATGTAGAGGCCCTAGGGTATGGAGGACAAGCGCTGCTATGAAAGTCAAATGCAAAATGCACAATTACTTACGGCTAACCAGCCCAAATACGACTGAGATTTGCATTGTGCAATTGAGATTCAAGACGAGCATATTTTTCAGCAGAGGAATTGAAACACATTCTTCTCAAACAAAATTCACACCTTCCAAAGACGTTTCTGGTTCTGCAGTTTC
>KV908355.1:203894-226394 GCA_002005505.1 Botryococcus braunii
GCCATTCGCCCATGTACAACGGTTCATCATATTTGCGGTGCATACGTATTTCGTGTTCACTTTGTTTTAACCCTGTCGAACATAAGGGTTGTTGTGACCCATACATATTGCCAACACCTAGTTTGAATGACACTTAAATTCCCATGAATGCATAAAGAGGGAATTGCCAAGACACAAAAACACGCTATTGATTTGCATCCACGTACACGGGATTCTGGTTCAGATACTGATCACATCTGCAATCAGAATTCCCACCCAAACCTATAGACACAGGTACGGTGGAGACCCCATAGGCATGTTCCAATAACAGTTCTAATTATTTTAACCATGTACTCACTCATATCCTAGTGTAAGCATCCCCCTGTTAGGTAATACAACCTTCACTTCGAAGTTTCTGAATACAACCTTCACTTCGAAGAATTCTATACCACGTCCCTGTTCCCGTGTACATCCACAGGTTGCTGGGGATGCTGTGGATCTATCCGGATGACGGGGTCGCCCACCACAAACCAGGAACTCATTGTATGCACATTGGTCTGTCTGTGATTTTCTTCAAGGGCTTGGTTATGCTGGGTGGAGGCCAAGGCACTCCGTGTATGTATGGGGGCCACGGGGAGTATTGGTGGTGCTTACATAATCTCGACTCCGCATGTGCCGGGTCATGCACACTTTCACTTTTGTCTAGACACTTTGTGAACGTTTCTGTTTCTGATCGTAGTCGCCTGTCGACTACGATCAGGGTCGTCGATTCTGGCCGTATAACGCCAAAATGGCCGCACAGTACTTCAACCATTACTAATTTGGCCGATTTAGTATTAAGAGTGATATGCCGACCAACTGGGGTAGCAATAAGCTTAAAGGCCAGTTTGGCTGAGGGCACGTTCGCCTTGCAAGCCAATTGGCTGGCTTTCCGGCCATGGAAAGCCGCAAGCTACTTGCGAAATGCTGTACTTTCAGGCCAGGTGGCCGCAGATCTTGAGGGCTCCACAAGTATCTTAAGACATGCCTAGCCTGAACCTAATTAGGAATCAGGCTAGGCATGTTTTTCAATCCTTGTCGACTTTTTTAATGAGTATTTGCGTATGTGCTTATGCCCGTGTTACCCCCCCCCCCCTAGGGGCCTCTCACTCTGCACTCCTGTTGGTTCATCATGTCATGTTAATTTGAGACAATTGACATCAGAAATTAGCTGTGAGTTAACTTGTAAATGAACTCAAGGTAAACCATGCTTTGAATACCAGCTGAAGACAATCAATTTTTATGTATTATTGTATTGGAAGATAAACTACGTCTGGCCGTGATAATCTCTCATATTGTAGTGGCTAGAAGACATGCAGTTATCCTTAATGAATTTGTGCATGTTGTCCCCTTTTGGGATAAGGGTTTAAAACCTTCTGTTCTGGACCATAAATGAGACTCAAGTTCAGGAAAAGGGTTAGGTGTATTGCTGAGCGGCGCAATTGTCACGCGCTGATCTGAGCAGTGATAAGCGTAGAACCCGGAGGGACAGACAGTCAATCCGGTGTCTTAGGCCTTTTTATGGCCTCTCCTAAATGACTCGTCTATCTGCTTATTCTCTTGCTTTCTTTACCTCTCACTGTGTTTTAGCATCGTCTTGAAAGCAGTCTTCTAAACTGGTAAGACTCCGGGCTCTGACGGCGTCAGTTCAGTCCTAGCTATGAACGCTGATTTCTAATCAATTGCGACATAAATGTGTTATTTATTTAGAACTTGCACCAATCCGGCACCATTGAGTGTGTGTACCTTATTGAATTGCTGCAGTATCTGGTAAGCCGTTGGTGTGACATAGTAATATGAGATCAGTAGTTTACATATGCAAGATAGTCAAGGTGTTAGTGTGTTATATAGGACGATACACATGTGCGTATATTGGTTATCTTTATCAAAACTTTACACCTTTGGATCTTGCAGGTAATCTTGGATAGTGTGTGTTCGGTCGGTCCACGTTGTAAGTCCATCCGATGTCTTAGGCCTCTTTATGCCGTCTCATGGATGACCCGTCTATCTGCTTATTCTCTTGCTTTCGTTAACTCTCACTGTGGGTGAGCATTGTCTTGAAAGCAGTCTTCTAAACTAAACTTACACCAATCCGGCACCATTGAGTGTGTACCTTATTGAATTGGTGCAGTATCTAAACGATATACATGTGCGTATATTGGTTTTCTATATATAAACTTTACACCTTTGGATCTTGCAGAGCAACAACTCCCCCTCTCTCCCGCTCCCCCACGCTTGCTCGCTCTCTCTCTCTCTCTCTCTCTCTCTCTCTCTCTCTCTCTCTCTCTCTCTCTCTCTCTCTCTCTCTCTCTCTCTCTCTCTCTCTCTCTCTCGTGCGTCCATGCATGCTCGCGCATGGGTGTGAGCGCCGTCCTTCGCACACCCGCAATCACCCGCGTGTGAGGATGCGTGCTGGTATGGGCGGGCATGCAGCAGTAAACAGCGGGAGGAGTTCCATGCTAGCTGGAAAAGGTGACAGCTTCAAGGATGCTAGACGGGTTTCCAGAGGCAACCTTCTCACTGCAGGACTCATGGCGCCCATGCAGGCTAACCAGCCAGACCTGGCTCCAACCTACTGCCAAGTTTGGGTTTTCCAGGCCAGAGAAGTGTGAAAGGTTATGGGCAATCGGCTTTCCCTGTACAAAGCAGACAGGTCGTCAATAGACGAAGTTACTCCAGCTACAGTCCGTACGACTGTCTGCTGAGTGCCACACACAACTGTCGGACAAGACTAGCATCTGGTGATGCCCAGCATCTTTCACAACCAGTTACGTTACATCATTATCTTGTACACAAGCACCGATCAAGCAATCACTAGATAAGGCTCTAGACGGCTACGTTCAAGTACATGCCTATACTCCCTGAAGTCACTGTCCCTTATCTGTTTGAGTGACTACAGGGTACACTAAGCTTGTTCACTCTCACAATAGCAACAATGATACAACACACACTGCCGCACCGTACCTGTACAAAGCAGACAGGTCGTCAATAGACGAAGTTACTCCAGCTACAGTCCGTACGACTGTCTGCTGAGTGCCACACACAACTGTCGGACAAGACTAGCATCTGGTGATGCCCAGCATCTTTCACAACCAGTTGGTATTCACTCCGGTGGGGCAGCCTTAAGAGTTCATCCGACAAACGTGTGATCTAGATAGGATTGTACCTTATGTTCGAAAACGTCCAGAATCTGCCGTGTCTCAAGGTACCTTATGTTCTCAATGGACCCATATCCTAATAGTGCACACATGAAGATCACTTAAAGCACAAGGCATTCAATAATAATGTTCAGAACTCAACACTTCCCCTTGCCTGCATGCTTTAAGTGTATCTTCTCAAACCTAGTGAATCACGATGACCAACAAACACGGGCTTGGCAAGTGGCTTGGTCATAATGTCAGCCACATTGCGTGCAGATTCCACATAGAGGATATCTACCTGCCCAAGTGCCATAGCTTCCCTAGCGTAGTGGAAGCTTACTGCAACGTGCTTTGTGAATTTGGAATACAGGGGGTTCCGTAAATTAGAAATGCATCCTTGGTTGTCACAGAAAATTTTGACCCTCCAAGGTGCAGCCCCTATCTCTTCCAAGAAGCCCCTTAGCCAGTTGGCTTCCTTCACAATATGGCCAGCTGCCATAAACTCAGCTTGCACAGTTGAGGTAGCAACTGAGCTCTGCTTCTTGCTTCCCCAAACCACGGCACTACCATAGACTGATAGAACATAGCCAGTGGTGGAATACCTGTGGTCCAGGTCCCCAGCATAGTCGGCATCAACATAGCCTTCTAGCTCAGGGCCCTTTCCACCCAGAGTAAGAGCTAACTCTCTGGTATCTCTCAAGTACTTCAGCACTCGAATGGCCTCATTCCAGTGTGAGGTAGTGGGTGTCATTCTATACCTTGACAACACTCCAACAGCCTGAGAAATGTCAGGCCGGGTCGTATTGGCTATGTACAGTAACGATCCAATTAACTCGCAGTATCGATGACCAGGTGGCAGAGGGGTACCAGCCCCATGTGACATACCATCTGAGGACTCGGGTCTGCTGCTAGCCACGAAGTCCTTGGACATGGGGGTATCAACCCCACGTCCATCATCAGCAACGCCAAACTTCTCCACAAGAGCATCAATCTTGGGAGTGCAACTCATGGAAATAGTGCCCTGAACTCTATTGCGTAGGACCTGACACCCCAGGAAATCATTCACCTCTCCCAAATCATGGATGGTGAAGTCCTTCTTCAATAACTCTTTCCCCCACTCAATCTCTGCAACCACTCTGGCAACTATGAGAAGATCATCAACATAAACAAGAATAAACGACAGATTACCATCAGGGGCCCTCCTGATGTATACCCCAGCGTCGCTCTTGCACACACTATACCCCATCACGCTCAACTTGTCGCTCAAGGTCTTGTGCCAAGCCCGTGGGGCTTGCTTAAGACCGTAGAGTGCCTTCCTGAGCTTGCACACAACTCTCGTGTTGCCATTCTCAAATCCTGGTGGTTGGGTTACATAGACCTCTTCCTCCAACTCCCCATTGAGAAAAGCTGTCTTGATATCCACTTGGTGGATCTCAAGATTTTGTGTGGCAGCCACTGCCAGCACAGCTCTCCTAGCACCATAGCTGCTGGTAGGTGCAAAAACCTCACCAACATCTATACCAGGAATCTGTCTGCAACCCTGGGCAACCAATCTTGCTTTAAACCGAGTGACATTCCCATGTGCATCGTTTTTTGTAGAAAAAATCCAATGAACAGGGATAACTTTCTGCCCATGGGGTCTTTCCACATACTGCATAACCTCATGGGTGTCTAAAGACTCCATCTCCTCTTGCATTGCCTGCTGCCAAAAACTCCCACTGAGGTGAGCGCTGGGCTTCCCTCAAGTTTGAGGGCACGTGAACTTTTCCCAACGTGACAGAAGGTACACTCTGTACCTTATGCTGTGGTGCAGCAGGGCTGTCAGCCTTACTGATGCTGTTCCCTTCTCTCTCTCTCTCTCCCTGGTTGCCAGAATAAGGTACATTATGTACCTTATGCTGGGACTGGGCAGTACTGCCGGGATTATCTGATTCCTTCTCAAGTCTCTCTCTCTCTCCTTGACTACTGGACTCATGTGCAGCACCCTTACATTCTCGCACCTTCCGCAATGCAGAGGGGAGCAGCAGCTCTCTCTCTCTCCTGGACTCACACTTGGGCACACTATCCAGACTTGCCTGAGCTGCGCCTACAATGTCAGCCTGCACACCATAAGCATGACTAGCCAGTGACTGGGATTGGGCACCAGCTTCCCCTACTGCTGGCATGTCTAACCCACTGCTCTCATCTCTTACATCTGCACCGAACATAGCCTCGACTGTCTCAACCTGCCCCTGCATATCAGGGAGACCAACCATGTTTGGCTCACTCACAATTGCCTGACCTGGGTCAGGGGCATGCAATGGGATGTCAGAATGCTCTCTCCTAGCCACGCGCTGTACATAACGCTGCTCCCTTGTAAGGGTGGTCCCTGGAGGAAGGGGAATTTGTGACTTCCCCTGCATTCGCAACCCCTCTTGTACCTTCTGCATTTTTTCTACCTGGGATTGAGTTTCTACACCCCCCCTGGCCAGATTCTGCATATGCTCAAGCACCGACCACGAGTGCTGAGATGGTTCTGGGGTCCCAACAGTAGAATCCAGGCTGGTGGGGTTTCCTTGGTCATGTGCTGCTCTGGTCCCGTCTCCAGACTGATCCCCAGCACAAAGTCCAGAGGTCCCAGGAGCCCCAGTGGAAAGCGTCTCCACTCCATGGTCATCCTCCTCATCCCAGAACGTGGGTGGAGCAGCAGAGGGAATTGCTTGAGGCGTTGCCAGATTCTCACTGCCAAGGGGGGGTGATATCCTAGAATCATAGACAGACCCAGGCTGGACCTTTGATAGACCCACTCTCTCAGCCCCCCTCAAGTGCTCGATAAAGCTGACGTCCCTACTCTCCTTCCACACTCCATTCCCCACGTACACACGATACGCTTTAGACTGGGGACAATAACCAGTAAACATCCCAGGGATGGTCTTGGGCCCAAAAACAGACCTTTGGCCACTGGGAATGTGCACATGGGCTACACAGCCAAACGTGCGCAGCACAGACACATCAGGTTTGACACCAAAGAATAATTCCATGGGGGTCAGGGACCTGCCTGAAGTAGGACCCACATTGTAGAGGAGGGTAGCTGTCTCAAGCGCCTCCTTCCAAAGGGAGGGGTCTGCTGCAGCATGGACCAACAGAGTCCTTGTTCGCTCCTTCAGGGTCCTATTCATCCTCTCCGCCACCCCATTCTGCTGAGGCGTGTAGGGCGCTGAGGACTCCATCTTAGTGCCCTGCTGAGCACAAAACTCTTTGAATTGCTGGTTCAGGAACTCTGAACCCCTGTCAGTCCTCACACACTTCACAACCGTGCCTCGTTGGGTCTGCCAAAAACGGAGCAGGTCTATCACAGCCTTTGGGATGCAATCCTTTGACTTCACAGGCAGGGAGGCAACTTGGTGTGAACTTTCATCCACTACAGTGACCCAATATCGTTCACCTGTGATGGCAGGAGGTGATATGGGACCCACAGTATCCACATGGACTCTATCGAGTGGGTGATGTGCAGGCCTGGAAGATACAGGGAAAGGAGGTCTGGAGTGTTTCCCTTGTATACACGATTCACAGTGCTTGGGGCACTCAGAGCAGGGAGCAAGGGAGATATTGATTCCTGTAACCAGATCTTCCTTGGAGAACCTCTGCATGCTGCTGGCACCAGGATGACCTAACCTAGCATGCCACAGAGATCTCTCGCTACACACGTGTCCTTTCCTAAGATGAGACGCCTCAGCCATGTGATCAATATGTCTGCAGCCAACTTGCTGCCCTCTGACAGGACTAACAAACTCCAAAAAAAACAGACCTCGTGCGCGGGTGATATCTCCACACCACCCTTCAGGTCCCTTCATGGCTGTGTAACCACCTGCAGTGTCAGTCAGGAAAGATGCTCCATCCTGAATTGCACCAGTGACTGAAATGAGGTTGGTATGCGCAGAAGGAACACACTGCACATTGTGCAGCCAGAATACTTCGTGCCTTGCATTCACAAGGCATACAGACCCAGATGCAATGATTCCTCCCTTGGCGTCTGAGGTTGCCAAGTGCAGAGGAAGAGGCTGTCTATGCATAACTGGATTATGGAGCAATGAGAGATCATTGACTATATGCACAGAGGCACCACTATCTATTAACCAAGATGTGCTGCTAGCTCCATGCGAAGTTGGGGCAAGCACATTGAGAGAGATAAACATCGCCTCACCAGAAGGAGGGGGTGGAGGTGGTAAATGCCACCCCGGAAACGTGTGTTGACTTGTTGGATAGTTATATGCTGAAGGAGGTCCAGGGCTGGAAGCGGATGAAGGCGGGCCACCCCGGCCAGATCCATGGTCCCACCAGGCTTGAGGAGACGACTGTGGGCCTCCCTGGCCCCAGTAAGCTGCAGGCCCAACGCTTGCCGCTTGCATGTTTTGATGCAGAGCCTGCAGCTGCCTGAGCGGTCCGCAGTCAGTCATGAAGTGGCCCTTTGCCTTGCAGAAGTGGCATGTAAGCTCCTCTCTGGGCCTTCTTGCCCTGCCAGGTCCACGCCCCCTGCCACCAAAAGTAGTTGCAGAGGGGCCAGCGGGAGGCTGTTCGTTTGCTGGTAGTGCTGCTCCAACTCCCGGTACTGCTCCCACTCCTGGTGCAGCTCCAGCGCTTGATGACGCTCCAGCTACCCCCCCAGAGGGACCAGCCACTGCTGCAGCTGCCATGGCCTGAGGTGTTCCCTCTGCAGGTGGGTCCTTGTACCCACGGCTGGCTGCGGCGCGCAGGATTCTTTGAATCAGCTCCAATGGCGGCTTGTCGGTTGCCATAACCTCCAGGGACTCGAGCCTCAGCACAGGAGGGAGGCCCTTCACCATCAGCTCCCCAACATTGTGGTCCAAGAGGATGAACGCGTTGTTTCTGAGACTTGTAGCCAGATCCATCATTCTGTAGAGGTAGACCTTGAGTGTCTCCCCTGTCTTGATGCCCTGCTCCATTTCCTTGTACCACTCAAGGTTGATGTCTTGGTTGCTCCCTCCAGTGTGACTGTTCTTCACCCACGCGATGAAGTCGAACGCTGCTTTGTGGCATGAGATCTGAGAATGCCAGATGACTGGAACTGACTGGATCAGCCACTGCTTGATGGCTGAGTTCTCCACCGACCCTGGCATTGGCCTCTCCAAAGCCGCTCTGACCCCCTTGGTGTTTGCGCACGCCTCCAAATTTTCATACCAAAATTCAAAATTGCGCCCTCCATCATCAAGCATGACAGTCATCTTTGGATTAGAGGTATTGGGGATGTAGGCTGCCTTGTCCATCTCCACCTTTGGTTCTGCAGTGGCTGATTGTGTCCCGGTCATAGACTGCCCTGGAGTGGCCCCACTGACTTCTCCAGGTTGAGACATTGCTGTTTCACTGCTACTTTCCTTTTCTTTGCCCCTTTTTGTCATACTATTGTCACTTCACCAGCCAAACTTACTCATAAACTTCTGGAATGCAGCAATACCCTACAATTCCCTCCATGTCATGGAAATTTACCAGCCAGTCTTGCACAGTAGTAGCAGATATGTTCCCCTCAGAAGTTTGCGCCGGAGTCCGGCCCGACTCACTCAGTGCTTCTAGACAACGTCTATGAATGATAAAGCACAGCTAAAACTTCAATTATGAATTTCCCAGAAAGGTAAACTGTGAGTAAGATAATGGTCCTGGTACACTCGAGTTCCCTTGCGCCGCTGCGCCATGCTCGAGCTCCTTTGTTGACGCTTACGTCTGACCCATCCGTAGACGACCTTCACTCCTGCTTTTACTTGGCTCAGCTGGAAGGGCGTGGGCCCATAACCTGTGAAAGGTTATGGGCAATCGGCTTTCCCTGTACAAAGCAGACAGGTCGTCAATAGACGAAGTTACTCCAGCTACAGTCCGTACGACTGTCTGCTGAGTGCCACACACAACTGTCGGACAAGACTAGCATCTGGTGATGCCCAGCATCTTTCACAACCAGTTACGTTACATCATTATCTTGTACACAAGCACCGATCAAGCAATCACTAGATAAGGCTCTAGACGGCTACGTTCAAGTACATGCCTATACTCCCTGAAGTCACTGTCCCTTATCTGTTTGAGTGACTACAGGGTACACTAAGCTTGTTCACTCTCACAATAGCAACAATGATACAACACACACTGCCGCACCGTACCTGTACAAAGCAGACAGGTCGTCAATAGACGAAGTTACTCCAGCTACAGTCCGTACGACTGTCTGCTGAGTGCCACACACAACTGTCGGACAAGACTAGCATCTGGTGATGCCCAGCATCTTTCACAACCAGTTGGTATTCACTCCGGTGGGGCAGCCTTAAGAGTTCATCCGACAAACGTGTGATCTAGATAGGATTGTACCTTATGTTCGAAAACGTCCAGAATCTGCCGTGTCTCAAGGTACCTTATGTTCTCAATGGACCCATATCCTAATAGTGCACACATGAAGATCACTTAAAGCACAAGGCATTCAATAATAATGTTCAGAACTCAACAAGAAGCCGCAAAAGTCTTGTAGTGGGGTTTGACTCCGGCCATCAAAAGCTGCAGAAAATAAGAGTTGACGCAGGTTCCAAGGCCACGTGGCCGTGATGGAAAATTGAAATCGACACCCCTGAGTCGCCAGTCACTGACCAGTGCCGCAGTGGCTTTCGGTCTCTAACTGTAGCGACATAGCAAAGCGGAAGAGGTTTGGAATGAGACAATTCACGAGTCCACGGAAAAGATGTTACATGAATGATCCGAGTGCCCACTCTTAAACTCAGGGTGAGTCTAATTATAAGTGTACTGCCACGTACGCGTCGAACGGGCAACCGAGCGAACTATCTGAGCGAGGTTGTACTGCGGATCTAGGTCAGCTAGGCAACTCATAGAGCAATGCCAAGGACCCTTCTAGAGCATTATACCCTAGGAAATGCTACATGCCCTCCCCCTTGGCATAAGCTATGAAAGGTTGTTTATGGCAATGGGGCCACAAACTTAATACAGGGGTATCACGAACCCTGAATTACTGCAACTATAGACATCACGCCTTCTATAGTTACCAACCAGAAAGTAAGAGGAATAACCCACAAGGCAAGTTATCACGACTCGGACGAGGGACTCATCTGATCAATGACCGAATACCTTAACATTCTAAGGACTATCGTCAGCCATGTGGGTCCTCCAACTCAGGGGACGAACCCTCTGGACAGCACTTATACCTATGGTGAAGCAATGAGTTTGAGCCCACAGGCTAGCACTTGTCCAAACCGTAGGCCCAGTGTTATGTTAATTAATATTTATGCCTTTCCCTCAGAGGAGTAATAATGGCAAGTCCACAGATGAAGACAATACCAATTAGTAAGGAGGGCAGAACTCTGAGTTCTGCCAGGCAATACATGCATTTGAACAGAGACAATCATAACGCAAGTTACAGACACGTTTGCAGAAAGAAGGTTTGTGGTGCGAGCACGGATAGGGAAGGCACTTGGTTGGAACAACAGTGGCATTCCGGGTGTCTATTAATCAGTTGCTAACCAGTCCATGTTATGCATATGTCCTTTGTCTACTCAACACCGCACAAGTAGAGTGGACATCGTCTAACACCCTCCGTGCCGCCACCATGCAGGATACGCCAAGCTCAGAAGCTCAGATATTAGGTTATGGGCCCACGGGCTCGGACGCTGATTGTGGGTGGCGCCTGAATTGGAGCTCATTAGACTGTGAATGGCGAAGAAGCGGACAAAGCAAACAGACCGGAAGACTACCAATCTCAACGTGCCAGCGTGCTTGAGATCAGGACCTCCTTCATACAACGAACGAATCCGGGAAGGAGGACTACGTGGAGACCGCAATCCAAGCCCACTGCCTCCAGGATTCCGTTACTGTGAAGTAGTAGGGTCTCTTCTGTATATAGCCAACACCACACGTCCAGATATAGCTCAGGCAGTAGGTGTGTTGTCTCGTTACCGCATATCTCCAACCACAGCACATTGGAATGAAGCTATCCGTGTGCTGAAGTATCTGAAAGGAACCCGAGATTTGGTTCTGACTCTCGGGGGAAGGAGATAGAGCTGGAAGGCTATGTGGATGCCGATTATGGAGATGATCAGGATCACCGCTTCTCTACCACTGGATTTGTCCCACTGTGTTTGGAGGAGCAGTGGTGTGGGGAAGTAAAAAGCAATATGCTGTTGCCACTTCAACAGTAGAGGCTGAATTCATGGCAGCAAGTGCTGTAGTGAAGGAAGCCACTTGGCTGAGAGGTTTCCTAGAGGAAATTGGAGTGTTACCGTGGATAGTGAAGATCCATTGTGACAACCAAGGGTGTATAAATCACCTGAGAAATCCTGTGTATTCTAAACACACAAAGCATATAGCAATCAGCTGTCACTTTGCCCGTGAAGCTATTGCAAAGGGGCAGGTTGACTTCAAGTACATTCAATCTGCTAGAAATGTGGCAGACATTTTCACCAAACCACTAGTTAGACAAGTGTTTCAGGGACATGACTCACTGGGGCTGGCCAGGTTCTTGTGAGGAAAAGGCAAGGGGAAGTGTTATGTCAATTAATATTTATGCCTTTCCCTCAGAGGAGTAATAATGGCAAGTCCACAGATGAAGACAATACCAGTTAGTGAGGAGGGCAGAACTCTGAGTTCTGCCAGTCAATACATGCATTTGAACGGAGACAATCATAACGCAATTTACAGACACGTTTGCAGAAAGAAGGTTTGTGGTGCGAGCACGGATAGGGAAGGCACTTGGTTGGATTAATAGTGGCACTCCGGGTGTCTATTAATCAGTTGCTAACCAGTCCATGTTACGCATATGTCCTTTGTCTACTTAACACCGCACAAGTAGAGTGGACATCGTCTAATACCCTCCATGCCGCCACCATGCAGGATACGCCAAGCTCAGAATATATTACCCAGTCACCCTGACCCAGCAGTGTGACCTCCCTTAGGGCGGCTCTCCAACCAACGGTATAAGGCATAAAGCCCAAAGCAGCAAGCCTTAAACGCACTAGCTACACATGGTGTATCTCATGGGTAAGAATCCAAGCATCATGTTAAGACGGAACTTCATTTGTAACTACACTGCAACCGCAAGTGCATCACAAAGTGGAGCCGTTGATAAAGGAAACATAACCCATGCAAATCAAGTAAGCAAGAGACATGCATGCAAGCCCAATTCATGATCCCCCTCCCTCCCAGACCCTTCCACCTCCCTCCCTCCCAGATCATAAGCTGGATGGCGTTGAAGGAAATGATCATCAGCCGCAAGTGGCTAGGAATGTAGTGCTCAAAGCACTAAGGACAGGAAGAGACATCGGTTATGGGATTGGAACATGGCCAGATGCCAGTTACATCAGTTGGCTGTGCCAGCGATAGATGATAGATATCCATATGTATATGTATATGCATATATGCCCAATGGTTCTCTAGCATGGCATCCTACTTCCCTCCATAGGCTCGGGCGAGACCCGATGGGCAATCCCCCGATAGGCAGTACATAGGAGCCAGCTAGGCATTGTCCCGCCAAGAGCCAGTGGACCCTTGGAACGGGAGACGAGTAGAATCCCCACATGTCACAGGCGGAAGCTAATGACTACAGCAGTACGAGCAGACCGTTACATCTCCCCCCCCCTTAAGTCGCGTCCCCCTTCGGTAACTGCCTGAAATGGGCAATAACGGGATACAAATGGCAGTACGACTAAGCTGTACATGTCCCATACCATGACAACCTAGCCAGGGACTTGTAAATGCGACATGTCTACACGTGCACGGCACGTTCACGTGCACGGTGCTGTAATCAATTAGAAACCGAGGGAAATCAGTGAGGGAACGACCCTTACTGCCATGACAAGGGGTAAGTTACTGGAGTGCACTACTCTTACACAACCAGGGCTTCAGTCCAACTTCAGTCCGGATGAGTCCCTTACATGTCAAGGTGATCTCCTGAAGTGCTGCAAGCCAAATAAAGATGGTGCGCTTCCATCTGGGTTCACCTTTGGAACCATATTATGTCCCACATTTGGGAATGCGAGCGTGATCGGGCCAGGATGCACGCTGAATGTGGGCAAGCCCGTGCTGCAGGAACGACGGCGTCCCGTGATGTTCCTGGTCACGTGCCAACCCGAGGTCAGGTTTTGGACTAGGCAAAATTTGCCTAATCCTAGAGACACACAGAGAGGTTCCCCAGTACGGATTCCAGGACGCCCTTGGATCCCCTACCCCTCCCAGCTATCACGCCCGTGAGAGAGTTTGTAGGGTAACAAGAGGCTATCACAAGTACCCACCGAGTTACTCTCTTGTTCCCAAGAGTTATGCTCTGTGCCATGCCCATTCCCATATTATGAGGTACAAGTAGGTCTCCCTTTCCTACTTCAATCATTTGACCTCATTTAAAAATTTCCCGTTTGATAATAGATGTGGCAATGAGGAGGGGGGTCCTCTGAGGAGATGGCAATAATGCCATTTCATGCGGGAAGGGAAGGAGGGCTTCATTCTAGCAACAGAGCAGATGATCTTTACAATGCTACAAGCCAATCCACGAGGCAAATCATTCTGCACGTGTGGACTTTTTTCAAGCTAGGCATTGCAAAACAAAATAGAGGACCTTCACACCCACGATGCATGTTATGTCCCTCTTGCCCTTGCAACGGTTCTTGGGCTCCTTGAGCAACATAGTAGCATCATGCGTGTGACGCTAAGATGGGCAAATGCATAAAGCATTGGGAGGGATTGGTAGGTTGGTAGAATTAAGTCAGGAAACTCTTGGCGTTTGCCAACTTTATAAATTAGTGGGGTGAAATATATGCAATCTGGTGCTGCGAAATCAAAATATAAGCGATCAGCCAACACATATTGTGCCGCTAAGTTTTACTGTAATTCCAAAGTGAGAAACAAATGTGGCTTATCTCGTTGCAGGATCCCTTTTGTGGGTGGATACGTCAGGCATGGTAATGGCAGCCATAACATTGGCCAAAGAAGCGCGCTCGTTGTCGCCTCGCACAATGTATCCTTGGTTTTGGAAGCCGTGTAAGCCGTTTGAACCATCATAGGTCCTTTGTCTTTAGGACACTGCAATAAGCCCACACTTCAGCTTAGTATTGGCTTGTCCAGATATGAATTTTTTTGACACCTTCCGTCACAACTTCCCACAACCGTGAGACTTAAAACATGTGAAAGTGAAGCATGTGGCACAGAGGAACTAAAATACGAATTAGCCCATTGATGTCAGTCATCAAACAATGCTTTGAGATTTTCAGTGTTGCATTGCATTGCAATCGTTACGGCAATAGCCGGCATATGCTAGCAATTGTCTATCATACTTACGCTCTGCAAAACTTGGGTGCAAATGCTAAGCATGTATAGACAGTGACAAAGCATTGCCAGACCCTTGTAACCATCAAGCTTGCAAAAGCAATCCAATTTACTAAGATCAGCATTCAATCAATTAGGGCTAACATGTGCTTGGGCATGATGTTAATCTTCTTTTTGTGTTCCTCATTACGTTGGTGTGCTTAATAAGCTAGAAAGTTAGAGATTGGTAGTGGGGTTGCAAGTCATATTATTACTGCCACCGAAGCGATGGTCCTTAGCTTGATATATCAAAATGTGGACTTAAAGCATAAGGAAGTGCTTCAGAATTTATACATGAAGTATTGATAACTTCCCAAAAAGAAAATTGGCAGCCAAAAGAAAAATACGATATGTGTGAGAGGCTGGCCACATAACAACCAGAAAACGTGTCAACACTTGCCCACGGGCTAAAAATCCTTGTACTTGAATTTGCCTGACACTTGCCTGACACAGCAAGCTTGTCTTCAATGTGCTGACTGAAAAGTACTTCAGATTGTGAATACTTCAATAACCTTATAAACATTGTTGGCAATAAGTAAAACACAGTGGGGTCGGTCAAAGTTTTCATGCGCATCTTTGCGCTGACGCGTAAGTTGCAGGGTTTCTGCAACGAAATACCTGTTTCACATGAGGATGGCTCCAAGGTTTAGAATTCTAAATGAAAGGCATCAGTGCCATAACTTCAGAGCCAAAGATTTTAGGATTAGATTGGTACCATGTGCCAAAGATTATATGATTAAATTGGTACCAGCAGGGTACTCATTGGAGGTAGACAAACATAGTGGTTGGCATTTTATGCTTCAAGAACAACGCAAGGGCTTAGGCCCACGAGAGAATGTGTGACCGCTTGGGTCAGGTCATATTAATTTGGGTAATCTTCAAGGTAAATAACAGTGTTTGAACTTTACGTTCGGGTCGCTGCGCAAAGGCGTACCATGCCTCAGATTTGAGAATATTACACCATCTTGCTAGATGTTAAGAGGGTACCTTTTTTCAAACATCATAAAAGTAACAAACATGACGTTCAAATAGGCTGATGGTGTTAGACAACCCACATCATGGCATGGGTTACATGAGACACATTGAAGAGGTGTGTCAAAGGTTAAATACACATAATTAAGAGGGAATCATAGCTTTTGGCATTGACAATATCACATAATTGACCCGGATGCATGGAAAATAAAGATCTCGGTTGCCTATTGCCAGGTTCCCTTGATCCTCTGTATGCACGTGGTAGGCATGGCTACCCGGAAATGATGACCATTTCACTGCAACACTGCCCCAAAAAGTCAGCATACCAGATGCTGGTTGTACTGTTAAGGTATATATGGGTTATGCTGCCAAGGAACCATGAATTCATACTGGGGGCAAATTGGCCAGCCAGCTTTAGGCCACCATTGTAACCAGAAACATGTGTTATCTTCCCGCAAATGAGTGCGCACAAGTTATGCAACCAAATTTAACACATATGTAAGGCCTGAAGCATAGAAAAATGTGCATGCCGATGATGCCCCATAGCTTTTGATACATAAGCTCAGCTTGAGGTGCCACATACAGCTTCTCCCAGTGAGAAGCACACAACATCTTGTTCGTCAACATAAAGGAGAATATGTAGCAGCAATAGAGGTGGGCAAGAACCAAGCAAAATAACGTCCATTCTACCGTAGGTCAGTTGGACAAACCATGATGTGATAGAGAGAGTGCGCCAAATACGAGTTTGCAGGCATTGCCACTGCGCGGGAGAACGAGGGCTTATCTGAATGTGATGATTGCGCTAATTCTACTTACACTTCGCTTGCGGAGGTTCCTCGCCATGCCCATCGGCATCAAAGTTCGCGTCGTCCAAGTCAAGAAAAAATGAAACCCCAACGTAAATCCACTTTATACAGGGCTGATGACAAATAATATCCTTTTCAAAAGGCCAGTAGCATCCTCGTCGCGAGTATTCTATCTAAGCGCGTTAAAAAATATTTGAACGAACATGTCGCCAACAGGGCTCATTATTACCTGATTGGTCCATGACCTTCAACAGAATCAAAGTAATACTTACTGCCATCCTTCCATGAAAGGATACGAGGAAACTCCCAAAGAAATCGGAAGTGACGATCCACGCGTTGGGGACAATGAAAGGCGGTAATCAATATGCAACTCAATACGCTTTCACAAGGTAACGTAATGATGTTCTCAGGACATATTTCAATAGTCGTAGCATATCTAATTCTCGTTTACAAGCGAATGCTCAGCGGAATTCAGAGAAATCGGCAACCTAAAGCCGATACCAAATGTAGTGCTCAAAGCACTAAGGACAGGAAGAGACATCGGTAATGGGATTGGAACATGGCCAGATGCCAGTTACATCAGTTGGCTGTGCCAACGATAGATGATAGATATCCATATGTATATGTATATGCATATATGCCCAATGGTTCTCTAGCATGGCATCCTACTTCCCTCCATAGGCTCGGGCGGGACCCGATGGGCAATCCCCCGATAGGCAGTACATAGGAGCCAGCTAGGCATTGTCCCGCCAAGAGCCAGTGGACCCTTGGAACGGGAGACGAGTAGAATCCCCACATGTCACAGGCGGAAGCTAATGACTACAGCAGTACGAGCAGACCGTTACAAGGAATGCCTTAAATGGCCAGGAATGCCGCAAAGTGGATGAAACAAAGGGACTGCCCGCAAGTGGGACTTAAGAGAAGACTGTGGCTGCTGCCACTTCATCTGCCAAGTGACGGACATGGGCCAGGGGCTCTCAGGTATTCGTTGTCTCATCATACCCAGCCCACTTCACCAGATATCTCCACGACATCCCAACGCGCTTCTTAGCAAGGACGCCCTCCACTTCATAAACGCCGCCACGCTTATCTGCATACAGAGGAGGGGGTGAAGTAACTGCCATAGGGGAAGATGAAGATACATAAGGCTTCAACTGAGAAACATGAAACACAGGATGAATGTTAACAGTCTCAGGCAAGTCAAGCTTAAATGCCCTATTACCAACTGCTGCAACAATTGTAGGAGGCCCGAAATGCTGAACTGATAACTTTGACGAAAGCCCAGGTACCAGCTGGTTCTTCCTGGCTGCCAGCAGCACCTGATCACCCACTTTAAAAGGGTGGTCTCGTCTACGCTGATCTGCATAAGTTTTCTGCCGTTGCTGTGCAGAGGCTAAATTAGATTTGGCATTCTTTAAAGCAGTCTGCAACCCGTCAACCCATTTAGAAACAGCAGGATTGACAGAACGTGAACGAACAGCAGAAGACAAAGAAGTGAGGGGATGGCGCCCGTGATTAAGGAAGAATGGTGCCTGGACTGTAGAAGCTTGGACAGAGTTGCATAAGCGAACTCAAGTACTTGCACCAGTCATCTTGTCGTGGCCCCACAAACCCTCTAAGCATATCTTCCATAGTCCTGTTCATTCTCTCTGTCTGCCCGACAGTCTGAGGATGATAGGCAGTTGACATGGCCAACTCAGTACCTAATAGTTTAATAAAGGCCTTCCAAAAATGACTAGTGAACCTAGGGTCTCTATCACTCACAAGGGATGTAGGCATCCCAAATCTCACAAAGACTTTGTCAATAAACAGTCGAGCTAACTGTGGTGCGGTAATGCTTTTATTACATGCAGACAGAACACACAATTTGGTGAAACGATCCACAACTACAAGTATGGAATCATGCCCACAGCAAACAGGTAAATCAGTCACTAAATCAAGAGAAACACTCTGCCATGGACCCTCAGGAATGGGAAGAGGTTGAAGCAGGCATAAGGTACAGCTCCAGGTCCCTTGTTGCGCTGACAGGCGTCTCTGACTGAAGAGCTGATGCGTGGCCACCAAAAGTCCCTGCACACTAGCTCATGAATATTGACCTGAAAAAGGGGTGGTATGACACTCTCTAAGCACCTTCTCTCTTAAACTTTCTGGTACGTATATCTTCCCAGACTGAACAGAATAAGATACAGAGTCTTTCAATACCAAAGTACCCTCATCCAACAGTTTCTTAATTGTGGGGTCAACAGCACGAAGCAAAGCAATCTCTTGCACAAGGGAAGAGGCTACAACGGAGGAGACATGCATAGCAGCAATGTCTGCACACCTAGACAAGGCATCTGCAACAACATTATCAGAACCTTTAAACTTCTGTGCTTGGCGTTCCTGTATGACCCCGGCACGAAGGGTGCTTAGCTCTGCGGCTCTCTTGTTGTGTGTGTATAAGAAGCAGGGCCGACTGTGTGTGTAGACACTTGATAGGCAACTGTTACTAATAAGCACCCGGAGTGCCTTTATAGTCCCAATCAAGTCATTACACTGCTTATTGCTTTCTCTTATCAGTCACGAATTCAAACTAATCACTCAACGTATCGACCAATAGCCTGTCTTACTATTGTTTGATGAGTCAAACATTAGCATCTTCTAATCATACTATCTAGACCTAACTGATCGTTCATGAGCATCCAGTGCTCCAACATCAAGTTACCTGTATGACCCCGGCACGAAGGGTGCTTAGCTCTGCGGCTCTCTTGTTGTGTGTGTATAACAAGCAGGGCCGACTGTGTGTGTAGGCACTTGATAGGCAACTGCTACTGATAAGCACCCGGAGTGCCTTTATATATAGTCCCAATCAAGTGCCTCAACCTTGCGAGCCGGCGACATATATCCTTCCAGCATAAACGTGTCAGATTACCATTCTCTCTAATCTAAGTGGAATCAGTCTAGATTGGTCTTGGCAGAACCTCTAGGTTCTGCCATCTATTACTCATTCTACAGATTGTTCCCGCTTGTTGATCTGAGCTGGTTTGGCCACTATTACTCTCCTGAGGGAAAGGCACATGTTTTCTCTTCCAAATATAACACTTCCCCTTGCCTTTTCCTCACAAAAACTTGGCCAGGCCTAGGGATTCACGGTGTCCTTGAAATACCTGCCTAGTCAGAGGCTTAGTAGAGATGTCCGCCACATTTCTGGCTGAGGGGACATATCTCACATCGACTTGCCCCAGTGCAATAGCTTCCCGGGCAAAGTGGAAGCTGATTGCAATGTGCTTGGTGTGTTTAGAAAACACGGGATTTCTGAGATGGTTAATGCACCCTTGGTTATCACAGTGAATCTTAACGATCCATGGAGAAACTCCAATTTCCTCCAGGAAACCTTTCACCCAATTTGCCTCCTTGACAGCTGCACTTGCCTGCCATAAACTCAGCTTCTACAGTAGAAGTGGCTACTGCTGACTGCTTCTTGCTTCCCCAAACTACAGCTTCACCATACACTCGGATGACATAACCTGTAGTGGAGAACCGATGATCCTGGTCTCCTCCATAATCTGCATCTACGAACCCCTCCAATTCTGTATCCTTCCCTCCTAGGACTAGGACCAGATCTCTCGTTCCCTTTAAATACTTCAGCACCCGAATGGCTTCATTCCAGTGTGCTGTAGTGGGATTTATTCTATAGCGAGAGAGTACCCCCACTGCCTGTGCTATATCAGGCCTAATGGTATTTGCAATGTACAACAGTGACCCCACCAGCTCACAATATCGGTGGCCAGGAGGCAACAGGCTCCCAGCACCAATACTGTCACTGTTGTCTTTACACATAGGCCTCTGAGTGGCCACAAAATCTTTGGTCATTGGGGTGTCAGGCCGCAAGGACTCCAGATCCAGCCCAAATTTCTCTACCAATGCATCAATCTTGGGGATGCAGCTCAAGCAAATAAGCCATTTATCCCTATCCCTCACTACTTGGCAGCCCAAGAAATCTTCCACCTCTCCCAGATCATGGATGGTGAATTCTTGCTTGAGCAGCCCCTTCACTCTCTCAATCTCTCCCATGCCCTTTGACACAATCAGCAAATCATCCACATAAATTAACACAAATGACTTCCCTCCATCCACAGAGCACTTCACATAGACACCTGCATCACTCTTGCAGACCTCATACCCCATGGTATGAAGCTTTTCATTAAGAGTCTTATGCCAGGCTCTAGGTGCTTGCTTCAGGCCATACAAGCCTTCTTCAAGCGGCGGACAATGTTGCCATCTCCATTTTCAAAACCAGGTGCTTGTGTAACATACACCTCTTCTTCTAACTCACCATTTAGGAAAGCAGTCTTGACATCCACTTGATGGATCTCAAAACCCTCCTTGGCAGCCACTGCAAGTAGTGCCCGTCTCGATCCGTAACTGCTGGTTGGAGCAAATACTTCCATGACATCTACTCTAGGGATTTGCCTACATCCCTGAGCAACCAGCCGGGCCTTGAACCTGATTACATTACCATGGGCATCCATTTTCACTGAAAATATCCAGTGAACTGGAATCACCTTATGTCCACGAGGCCTAGGAACATATTCCATCACCTCATGAGCATCCAACGAGTCTTGCTCCTCCTGCATAGCAGCCTTCAAGTATTCCCACTGTGGGGACTGCTGTGCTTCTCTCAAGCTAGAGGGCACACTAATCTTGCTAAAACGCACCCCAGTGTGCTTCCCCTTTTCTCCTTGCTTCTCATCAGTGCCACTCTCATTCTCTCCAGTACTCACTACTCTTCCACTGACATTCGCCGCACTGCATACAGGGGCAGTCTGGGCTGCCTCTGGATTTCCTCTCTGATCTCTCTCTCTCTCTTCGACTCGCAGTTTGCCTTTTCAAGCTTACTGCTTCGCACACTTACATCATCCTCCCAAACACAGGTACCTCTCGGAAAGCTCTTATAGTCTGGAGTTTCTGCACAGTGTCCAAGCTTCCGATTCACCTCCTCTGTCACACTCTGACATGTCTGGTGAGTATCAGCCTCACCTGATCTCTCACAAACATGGCTGGCACAGTGTGTCGTGTGTGTGCACTTCCCCTCTTGCAGGCGTGCCAGAGCCTCTCTCTCTCTCTTTTTCGTCCTCCCACCAAACATGAGCGCTGGGGCGCTGGCCCAGCTGCACTCTCACAAACAGTGCCCTCAGGTGTGTGGCTGGCACCACATTGTTCCATGTCTGGGGTTTGAGATGGGCAATTCACACTCTGTGCACAGCTCACATCGCTAAAATGCTCTCAGGTACAGTACAGGTCCCACCCAGGCAACTCAGCTCACTCGGACCAGTGTCAGTCTGTTCAGAGACTGTCCCCCTCTCATCACACACATGCATTGCAGGTCTCTCATGATCCTGACCCATGTCCTGCACTTCCCCTGGTCCCAGTGACTCTCTGTCACGATCAGTTGACCCCTCTCGCTCACAGCTCTCTCCCATCTCCTGTGCCAGGAGGAGTTCACGAGTAGCAGTTCGTTGTTCATATCGTTGCATTCGAGTCAGAGTCTGGCGGCTTGACTTCGCTGTCGGGTTGGTTGTATCGAAGGGACTGCTGTGCCCGTTCCAAGAGAAGTTGGTGCTGTCCACAGCCATTGCTTCCTCTCGCCAGATTGCGAAGTGACTCCACTATTCCAAATTGGTTCAGATCCAACGAGTGTGGTTCTCCTGATGGCCCAGTGGAACACGTGGTGGTGGCCTCCCCTGGGAAGCACTTCCCCTGACAGCCAGGCTCGGTTGCAGCCTTGTCAGAGGGTTCTGGGAAGGCGCTGTCAGGCCTGCTGCTAGAACTTGGAGTGCTGATTCCTCCATTCCTGATGCTGGTCTGAAAATTGTCTGTAGACTGTTCACTGCTCTGCTGCTGGAGAGTTAACCCTTCAGGATACGTGAAGTTCTGTGGTTGCCCAGAGGTTGCATTCACTCCCACCCGAGAAGCCCCTCGGATATTTTCCACAAACTCCACATCTCTGCTTTCTCGCCAGACCCCTCCTCCCAGGTAGATAAGATATGCTTTGGACACAGGTGAGTATCCTGTGAACATGCCCGGGACTGCCTTGGGGGAGAACACTCCCCTCTGCTGATCAGGAACGTGGACAATTGCCAGGCATCCCCATGTGCGCAAGAGGGAGACATCTGGTTAATAGCCCATAAACAATTCAAAGGGAGTAAGAGGCCTGCCTGTGCTGGGTCCCATATTCAGGAGGATGCAGGCTG
>KV908355.1:231394-236394 GCA_002005505.1 Botryococcus braunii
TATTTTATGTCAGGCATGAAGCGCATGATTTCTGCTAGCCACCGTTCCTGCCTGCTAGTCCTAACAGGGGCAGTGAGCAAGTACTTTAGTGCTTGCTGATCTGTATGCACCGTGAAATCTGCACCAATTAACAAATGCATCCATTTCAACAAAGCATGTACAAGAGCTAATAACTCCCTGTAGCGCGCCGGTAGGCATACGGTGCCGGGGCTCGTCTCCGCACGTGCCGGGCGGTACATTGGTAGTGGCCACGGGCTCTTAGGCTCGCACAGTATATGGTATGGTGTTCGGACCATATTAGCACTTTCGTCGGTGCACGACCATCCTTTTCCAAGAATATTACATTTTGGTGGCCCATATCGGTCAAAGGCAAAAAGGGATGCCAGTCCTTTCTGGCAATTGTAACCGATCTGTATACCGATCCGGTTGTCTCCATTCCTTCTCCTAACTCTCCTGTTGTTGGCAGACTCTGTGCATTCCAAGATGTTTCCCTGAAGATGTCCCGCACCTTCCGCCTGAGAGGCAAGGGGTTAGACACACTATACCCATGAGCGATCCACATGCTCGTCCACCGTCCGTTGTACTGGCTTTCACGCTTAGAGTATGATGAGGCGTTACGCCAGACAAAGCTATTGTTGGAAAAAGGGTATATACAGCCGTCTACATCACCCCATTCTTTTTGTGCAATAGAAGGATGGAAGTCTCCGGATGGTCATTGACTACCGAGCTTTGAATCAACAGACGCTCAAGAACAGGTATCCAATGCCTCGTATCGATGACACTCTTGATCAGCTGCAGGGTTCTACAGTGTTCTCTAGTGTTGACCTCACGTCTGGCTATCACCAGATCCGGATCACAGATGAGGATGTGCCAAAGACAGCTTTCAGAACACCCACGGGGTTGTTCGAGTGGCGAGTTATGCCATTTGGGCTAACTAATGCCCCGGCAACGTTTCAAACTGCCATGAATGCTATCTTTGTTCCTTACCTACACACAAGTTTGTGCTAGTGTACCTCGATGACATCCTCATCTACCGCAGGTCCATTAAAGAGCATAAGGAGCATCTCCGCAAAGTCCTTAAACTGTTGCGGCAGCACACGCTGTATGCTAACCTAAAGAAGTGCCCTTTCGCCAAGGATGAGCTGGAGTACTTGGGCCACTTAGTCTCAGCAGATGGGATTAAAGTGGACCCAAGTAAGGTGGCATCAGTTGCCAATTGGAGCACACCGAAGAATGTTGGCGAGTTGCGGTCTTTCCTGGGGCTGGCAACTTACTTTCGCAAGTTTGTTCGCAATTTAGCAGCACTTGCATAGCACTGTACAGACTCCTACACCAAGGTGTGACCTGGGTATGGAGTGTTGGGTGTGTTAGGGCGTTACCGAGATTAAACATGCCTTGACCAATGCACCTTGCTTAGCGTATCCGGACTTCTCAAAGCCTTTTGAGGTCCATTGCGATGCGACTTTGGCAGGGTTGGGAGCCGTGTTGTACCAGGAGGGTCGCCCAATTGCCTACGAGAGTCGTCGTTTGGCTCCCGCTAAGGTTAACTATCCTACTGGGGAGCAAGAACTTCTAGCTGTGGTGCATGCATTGACAGTATGGAGGTGCTACCTGGAGGTGGCCCCCCAGTTTTGTGTAACTTCCTGGATTCGAAGGCGACTTGCTGCAGTCCAAGTCCCTGATCCTGCTGTATTACAGCACCTACAGCATATCCGAAGCATCCACATGCAATACAAAAGGTTGATGTAAGTCAAGCATGAGCAAACAAGGAGGAGAAGAAACAAGATCCTTCAATGCTGTGAAAGCTTGCATTTGGGGTCCCTCCCAAATCCAAGGCACATCCTTCTTCAACAATTCAGTCAATGGGAAAGCAACATCAGCAAAATGATTCATGAAAGCATCATAGTATTGAGTCAAGCCTAGGAATCCTCGCAACTGTGGCACATTCAAGGGGGTGGGCTAGTCTTGAATGGCCGCAACCTTCTTAGGGTCTACCATAATCCCTTGACGAGTCAAAAGGTGTCCAAGGTACACGTATTCCACCTGCTTGGAAGCAAACTGACACTTAGATCTTTTACAACAGAACTTTTGTTCTCTCAACCCTGCAAGGACAGTTCGTAAGTGCTCCAAGTGTTCTTCAACGGACTTGGAATATATCAGTATGTCATCTAGATAAACCAAGACAAACCTATCCAAGAAGGGAGCAAGGATAGTATTCATCACTGATTGAAAGCTAGCAGGAGCATTAGTTAACCCAAACGGCATGAAAGTAAACTCATAGTGGCCATAACGAGTTTTGAAAGCAGTTTTCTCTATACTATCATCCTGCATCACAATTTGGTGATAGCCAGATGCAAGGTCTAACTTAGAGAAAACACTACTGCCATGTAATTGCTCAAACATCGCATAAATACGTGGCACGGGATGCTGGTTCCTAGTCGTGACTTTATTCAATGCTCTGTAGTCAATGCACAAACGCCAGCCACCATCTTTCTTTGGGACAAATTAGATGGGAGCACCAAAAGGGGAAGTAGATGGGCGGATAAAACCACGTTCCAGCAGCTCCTGCAACTGCGCACGAAGCTCAGCAAGCTGAGCTCCAGACAGTCGGTAAATTCTGGAGGCTGGAGGTGTTGTGCCCGGCTCCAATCTGATTGAGTGGTCTCCAGCACGAGAAGGAGGGAGGCCTTCAGGTAGTCCTGATAAAACATCATTGAACTCCTGCAAAAGTTGCTCCAAGTCTGGCACATTATATGCATTAGTGTCAGGGGTAACATCAGCTGCATTTAATTTTATGACATATACATGTTCTCCCAATGCAACATGTTCCTTCACTTCTAAGGAAAAAACCACATACTCAGGTAGGCCTGACCTTTGGCTGCCCAAAATTATGTGTGTTTTACCAGAATGAACAAGTGATACATCATTCAATTTCCACTTCACAATTGGGTTAAATACAGTGAGCCAAGGTTTAGGTAAAACCAAGTCATAATAGGACAGCTCTGTAGGAATGCAAGTGATTCCAAACTGCAAGGTTCCCACAGATAGGTCTTGTAGTAATCTTGCTGATCTCAAGTTCGTGTGAGAATGACCTCACACAGGTGCGACCCGTCTGATTGCACCCCGCCAGCCAAGCTGGCCACATTACATAATGAGGTCATCGTACCCCGCTCTCCGATCACGCGCTATCGGCTCGATGCCGATCGGCTCCCTAAGGGACCCCTTTCGCTCGGATCGTTACAGGTCTGCTGTCACACTACTCCTTACTACTGAGGTTCTGCCATCAGCTACTCTCACAGTCACAGGTGAACTCACAGACATAGTGGGAAGGGAAAGCTCGTGCACCAACTCATCACTGACAAAGTTAGCAAAAGCTCCACTATTTAACAGACCCTTGACTGTCCTACCAGCAAGAGTTCCCTTAAACTCAATGCAAGTAGAAGACAAGTCAGGTCCATTCACAACCTTGCTACTGTAAAGGTGGACAAAGGAATCAAAACAAGTTGCAGGCAGGGGTTTCTCCCTCACAGCCAGAATCCCAGAACGCACTCACAACCTAAAAAGTGGCAAGCCTATCTTGGAGCCAATTGGGGTGGAGCTCTCAAACGGTGGAGGAAAACCCAATATGGACAATGCATCTGCAGATAACAAGATATCTCCATGGTACTGTTGTATGGCATCCCCTTGCAACACCTATGCACAATGTTCTGGGACAGAGAGCACAGTCATCCTTGTTCCAAGAAGCAATTGGGTCACGGTGTGCCGGACAGTGGCTTCACTGTCACTACCATTACAAAACAACACAACATGAGAAGAACTTGAAGGAAAGGTAGGAGCTGCAGCACTCTTACACTGAACTACAGGACTGATCAGGTCACTGGCAGCTGGATCTCTACTCTCTAAACAAACAATGCCCATCAGCAACATGGGTCAAAAAGGAAGAACAACAAGAAGAGAGGTAATCCTGGAAATGGCCAACTTCATACAATATAGGTATGCCATACTCCACTGCAGAACAGGTGTCAAACATCAGAAAAGGCTGCCCCGACACTTCTTGGAGAAGCCCACATTTAAGTTTGGTTGTGCTTGGGACGCTATCTTTTGAGCTCTGGATGGAGTAAAAAGCAGCGCTCTGCATTGTGCCCTTGCTTGCCACAATGCGTGCAAGTGTGCTCAACAGAATTTTTCGTTGCTGAGGGCTTGGAGTCAGTCTGGCCCTTGGGGGTTATGGTGCTGTGGCCTGAAACTTCCTAGGAGGTCTGATAAGGCTATGGCATGCTTGAAATGCTCTGCCAGCGTCTTAGGATATTGTAGAGCGATGCTTTTCTGCAATCAGCCCTGCAACCCTGCAAAAACAGGTGGCTCAGTGTATCCTCAGGGAATGCCTGGGGGATCTTCGCCCTCAAAGCATTAAGAGCAGCAATATAACTCCTCATGTCCCCCTTGCCCTGCGAAATACTCATCATCTGCTCTAAGTACTTCCTATGCAGTGCAATCGGCCTGAAAGCATCAGTCAGAGCCTTCACAAATGCATCCCACGTCCCAAAACTTGGTACAGCTCCTGATGCCTGCAAATTAAAATGCCCAGTCCACCAGTCTTGAGCTGTACCCCTCAAGAACATGGTGGCCACCTCTACGGCACGAGATGATCCAAGATCTACGTCGTATGCACGCAGGTACATCTGTGTCTGGGTTATCCAACCATCCAACTTAACAGGATCATACTCGAAAACCGGAGGATCAGGGAACTTTAAGGTAGGCTTCCCTGTATTAGCGGGTGCTGGTGCCGTGGTCGCAGTAGCCGTTGACGGTGGCTGATGCGGTACCACAGGCGGAGTCTGGTTCAGCATTCGCTGGTTCAGAGCCTCCAGAGTCTGGAGTCCAGACCTGATAATGTGGCCTGTGAAGTAGAATCAGGAGGTTGAGTCTCAGGAACATCAGATCCAGGTGGGCCGGCGTTCGGGTCGGAGAGGGTACCGATAGCAACCAAATGTCTAAAG
>KV908355.1:241394-258894 GCA_002005505.1 Botryococcus braunii
GTCGTGCTAACTTGCCTTGTGGACTTATCCTCTTACTTGCTGGTTGGTAACTATAGGAGGTGTGATGTCTATAGTTACAGTAAGCAGGGTTCGTGATACCCCTGTCTTACGTTTGTGGCCCCATTGCCATAAACACCAATTCATAGCTTATGCCAAGGGGGAGGGCATGTAGCAATTCCTAGGGTATAATGCTCTAGTGGTCCTTGGCATTGCTCTTTGACTTGCCATGTGATCTGGGTTCGCAGTACAACCTCGCTCAGGTAGTTCGCTCGGTTGCCCGACTACGCGTCTGAGGCAGTACAGTATAATTCAACCCACCCTTGTTTAAGAGTAAGCTTGCGAATCAATCATGTAACACTCTTTCCGTGCTCACCACGAACGGCCTCATTGTCTAAAAAACCTCTTCCGCTCAGCTATACTTACACTCACCCTGTGTCTTCTTTCACCTTATATTTTCCAAATCACTTTTCCTAGCTGGCCCCAAGATTCCACGTACCAGCGTGACGGATTTACAGTGTGCGGTTAGGATAGGAAGGAAGGAAGAAAATATTACATCCAGGACAGCCATTATGGCTGAAGGGATGACGACATAACTGTCTAAAATATAGCTATAGATGCACCACTAAGAGTTGGATGTCCCTGAAGCAGTCATGTAGGCCTTTAAAGCGTTAACCACAAACCTTGCAACCCCTTCACCGTCTTGCTGCCACATGAAGCGAGTAACTGATCGCACTCGCGGGTGGAAAAGGTGGCTAAAATGAGATCGAATATGTGCTAACAGTGGGCAAATAAACAGGAAATGAAACTCATCTCCCACCATCCCTAATGAACACCTAGTACAGAGCCTCTCATCACGTGGGATCCCTTGCCGTCTACCAGTGTCAATTGGGAGGTCATGACATCCTAAGCGGAATCGTAAAAGGGTTCTTACAGTCTTCACGGGGAGATGAAGTCTTGGGGCACCTCTATGCAGAGGCACATGGGGCGTATCAGTTGATATTCAACTCACAGTTGAGAATACCTTCTGGGGTATTCGAACGAACACTGGTGATCTTACAGAGCACCTTCTTATGTGCATCTAGTAGTTTGGACCCACACTGTCGAGAAGACGACTTGGATGTACCCTTGAAAGTCCTAAAGGCCCAAACCTCACATCGATGGTATCCATATAGGATATCCATAAGAGATGAGAGGAGGGAGGCATGCAAGGTACAGGTCCAGCATTAGGGACATGGATACAGCACATTCAAAGTTACTATAACCCTTTATTAGATTAGCCCATGCCATCCAGAATCGCTGTTAGAGCCTTGCTATGCTAGCACCAAGTCCGACTTTATGGTGGACCTGTAGGCCCAATATTTAGCCTCCTCAACGACCTCAATAGATTTGCCATCACATAAAACGGTAATCGATGAGGGTGTGGCGCCGGGGTTAATGTTCAATATTCGAATCTTTCACCCGATAAATTTCATATTCATTGCCATGCACCACTCTTGAGTAGCATCAATGAGCACTTGGAGGTCCTCTTGACTTGAAGTCATCTGCATATCCTAACGTGTCAATGACGGTTTCATCCAAGACTGGTATACCAATACCTGGACACCTGGATAGGCTTCACTCCAATACTAACTTCGAGATCGCTTCGATTTTGATGTCCCTCTCCCGGAGAGTTTCCCCGGGAGAGTCTCCCGGCGCAAGTCCCCGTTCTCGATGTCGAACGTCGTCTGAAGGTGTAAGATCGCAGGAGGTGGCGGCGACCAACGTTGTGGATGCCATCGAGGCGTATAAGAGGTTGTCTGTGGCTCCAATGAGTTTGACTGACTTCTAATAGCATTCGTACAGAGGTAGCCAGGTCTATCAGTGCGGGTGTCTAGGAGAGGAAGGCCGATCATGGGGGCAAGCCCGGAGTTGAAGCTTACATTTTGGGAGCGGACATCACCCCTTGCGGCAATTGCCGCAGCCCGTGCTGCGTGTCTTAATTTGGAAGCGAAAGCAGACCCCAAACTGACCAAAGACAGCGGTCCAATTCTACAGCTACCCAACAGGTGCTATTGGTTCAACCGAGGATCTGGTAGCATATCTGAGTTTATTTGGCTTTCCATTAGATCATGCTCAGCTGCATGCGTAATTTGTATGCACTGCCAAGAATGAACCGAAATTGGTGTGCCGTGTCCAATTAGAGAATTAAGCAAGTAACACATTTGGACAGGTTTTGAGGATCCATGGGGTAGTGTCAGCTCTAGTCTGCATCTGTGTTTACTGGGTTGCTTTACACTTGGGGTCTATGTTTTGCATTTTGCCTCTTGCTTACAAAGCTGCGGTAGACTTTAATGTGTGGGGACCGGGGGGGAGGGGGGGTGATGTACAGGAAGGAAGGAAACATTACATCCAGAACCAGCCGTTGTGGCTGAAGTGATGCCGATACAGTTGTCTTAAATCTAGATCCACGACTAAGATTTGGATGTCCCTGAAGCAGGGAGTCATTGGAGGGCATGTCATCCATTCTTCGTTACATAGCCCGCAGCTCTGGCAATGCCACTCCCCTATATGGTCAAAGTCCTCTTGAGGCGGTACAGGTGACCATCCCTGGCATCAGCTAGACGCTTAAGGTGGATGGCTGGAAATGAGTCAGGAAGGAAGCGATGGTTGCCCCCGGGGGGGGGGGGGGGGGGACGAGAGAGAGAGAGAGAGAGAGAGAGAGAGAGAGAGAGAGAGAGAGAGAGAGAGAGAGAGAGAGAGAGAGAGAGAGAGAGAGAGAGAGAGAGAGAGAGAGAGAGAGAAAGAAACGCATGCACGCCCGCTGAGAAGAGCCTGGGGAAGGGGTTGGTAGGGAGGAGCTTGGGGGAGGGGTTGATGCAGAGGGATAAAATTAGGGGGGTTGTAATGGAAGGGGACCAATAGTGCAGGGGGTGGGCAAGGTCAAAGGAAAGGGCAAGGAACAACAGGACTTTGTGAGTTGACTTACCACGTCATCCACTGTGTCCGCAAAAAGGAGATGCTGAACACCCAAAACCACCCCTTGAGTAAGAAGTCACCCTTGCAACAAAGAGTGACCCTCAGCAAAGAGACATCCCTTTTTGCAAGAGAGTCACCCCTGTCCCTAACCACCTAACACGCCAAAAACACAGACATGCATGCACAAGAAACTGTCTCGGCCCCCCCGTCCACCCAAGTTAATAAATGTGTACACGTTGAGCCTCACCCCTTCTCTCTCTCTGTCTCTCTCTCTCTCTCTGACTCTCTCTCTCTCTCTCTCTCTCTCTCTCTCTCTCTCTCCTCTCTCTCTCTCTCTCTCTCTCTCTCTCTCCTCCTCTCTCTCCTCTCTCTCTCCTCCCCCCCTCCCCCCCCTCCCCCCCCCTCCCTCCCCCCCCCCCCCCCCCCCCCCCCCCCCCCCCCCCCCCTCCCTCCCTCCCTCCCCCCCCCCCCCCCCCCCCCCCTCCCCCCCCCCCCCCCCTCCCCCCCCCCTCCCCCCCCCCCCTCCCTCCTCCCTCCTCCTCCTCCTCTCCCCCGTCCAGAGTCTCTCTACCCCCCCTCCCTCGCCCCCTCCAATGTGCGAGGTACATCAACCCCAAGATACAAGATACCGCAACCGGTTGGTGTGTGTGTGTGTGTGTGTGTGTGTGTGTGTGTGTGTGTGTGTGTGTGTGTGTGTGTGTGTGTATGTGTGAGAGAGATATCATGAGATGTATACAACCGATGATCATGCGTATATGTATGTGGCAATCTTCACCTAACAGAATAATGAAAGGTGTTGTTGTGGGGTAACCTACATATTAATTGGACAGAAGGGGGTGCTCCATTTGCAGCTCCATCCTTCGAAGAAGTTTTCTTGCCCTTGCCCTTCCGTGTTTCCTGGGCTGGAGTCTGCAGGTACGGGGAGATCTTCTGGAATGTTGGGAAGATCTTGCTTTTCCGTAGGGCCTGCAGTTTGGGGAAAGCTTATGAGCTAATTAGGAATAACGAAACCTTACAATCACTTTTGCACTTTCTTTGTCACTTTAGCAACTTGCATGCAGAGGCCCTAGGGTATGGAGGACAAGCGCTGCTTAGAAAGTCAAATACAAAATGCACAATTAATTACGGCTAACCAGCCCAAATGCGACTGAGATCCGCATTGTGCAATTGAGATTCTTTGTTTTAGAAGACAGGTTTTGTGAGGACTTTCACAACCTGTTGGCACTACTGAAAATATTCTTCAGTAGATGAAAACACATTCTTCTCAAAAAAAGGTCATACCTTCCACAGCCGTTTTTGGTTCTGAGGTTGCCAACAACAGGCCCTTTTCCAATTTATCAATGTTGTGGTCTTCATCGCCTTGCAAGACGATCAAGGATATCGTCTTCATGCCTCGGACCTGTGCCTCCAATTGCTGCCTTAGTCCCAAGAGCCCCTAACTCGGGTAACACATGTTTGCAACTTGCTTGCAGTGTGCAAACACCCTTCAAGCAACTAGTATGAACTACTACGGCTACTCGGGAGAAATATTTTGAGATCACAATCAATACCTATGTTATTGACAGGATCCAAAGTAAATAAGACTCAGTTAATAGGTCCTTGAAGTTATTAGGACCATGTATGTGGTGCATGGTGTTATTTCTAGGTGGTGTTATTAGTACCATGGATGTGGTGGATGGTGGGACTGTGCGCCCATGGGTGGCCGCTGGCCAGTACCACCATGCACCACATACATGGTACTAATAACACCACCTAGAAATAACACCATGCACCACATACATGGTCCTTATAACGTCAAGGACCTATTGACTGAGTCTAACTTACTTTGGATCCTGTCAATAACATAAGTATTGATTGTGATCTCAAAATATTTCTCCTGAGTAGCCGTAGTAGTTCATACTAGTTGCTTGAAGGGTGTTTGCACACTGCAAGCAAGTTGCAAACATGTGTTACCCGAGTTAGGGGCTCTTGGGACTAAAGCAGCAATTGGAGGCACAGGTCCGAGGCATGAAGATGATATCCTTGATCGTCTTGCAAGGCGATGAAGACGACATCGTTGATAAATTGGAAAAGGGCGTGTTGTTGCCAACCGCAGAACCGAAAACGTCTGTGGAAGGTATGAGTTTTGTTTGAGAAGAACGTGTTTTCGTCCTCTGAAAAATGTTTTCAGTAGTGCCAACAGATTGTGGAACTCCTCACAAAACCTGTCTTCTAAAACAAATAATCTCAATTGCGCAATGCGGATCTCAGCCGTGTTTGGGCCGTTAATTGTGCATTTTGTGTTTGACTTTCTTAGCAGCGCTTGTCCTCCATACCCTAGGGCCTCTGCATGCAAGTTGGTAAAGTGACAAAGAAAGTGCAAAAGTGACCGTAAGTTTTCGCTATTCCTAATTAGCTTATAAGCTTTCCCCCAAACTGCAGGCCCTACGGAAAAGCACGATCTTTCTAAGTTTCCAGAAGATCTCCCCGTACCTGCAGACTCCAGCCCAGGAAACACGGAAGGGCAAGGGCAAGAAAACTTCTTCAAAGGATGGAGCTGTCAATGAAGCACCCCGTTCTGTCCAATTAAATATGTAGGTTACCTCACAACGACACCTTTTATTATTCTGTTAGGTGAAGATTGCCACATACGTATACGCATGATCATCGGTTGTATACATCTCATGATCTCTCTCTCTCTCTCTCTCTCTCTCTCTCTCTCTCTCTCTCTCTCTCTCTCTCTCTCTCTCTCTCTCTCTCTCTCTCTCTCTCTCTCCCTCTCTCTCTCTCTCTCTCTCTCTCTCTCACACACACACACACACACACACACACACACACACACACACACACACACACACACACACACACACACACTGCATACTCTGGCAAGCTGGTGTACCATGGCACCTTCAAATACATTGCAAGCGGGATTTGGGGGGGGGGGGAGTGGTTGCTGCATAGCACAAGTACGGATTCTGTTCACAAGCGCTCTCGTTGCCAGGTGTTTGGGCGGCAATGCACCACGTGGATGACACCACAGTTACATCGATTCAAGGTGGTGTAGGTCGAGGGTTAGTGGGGGCCGCTGCTTATAAATGATTGCAGGACAGGTCGGGCCATGTTGCATGAAGATTTAGTATGATAACTGATTGTGGTCATGGTTTTATCTTTATTGCTCATGATTTGTTTATGCTCTTGCTCATGGGACTCACGTATTGATAATGGGTTTGGTTGTGGTGATGGTACTTCCTTATTGGTTTGGAATTCCCTATGATACTCTTCGAAGACGGATCCACACTGTTGGCCTTCACAGACAATGTCCCAGGATTGTTGGTGGACCATGAGATTGTACAGAATAATTCGTGGTAGTGTACTGCACTACTTGTGGGATGCGGGTCTGGGCCACACGGCGCTGAATTTGTCCTGTTATGTTGAATGTCCCGATACTCCTGGGACAGGCACCCCCCACCTGTTTTCCGTGGGATTGGACTGCACACCCATGGGGTCACACTGCGGGGAGTGTCGGGGTGGGAGTTTAGGGCTCTCGCCCCCATCTTCCTTTTTGCTTCCTTGTGGCATTGTACTGCACTATTTCTGTACTGCACTATGTTTTGCTTCATGGTACTGTCCACATACAGCCATCCTTAAGGGGGGTACGGGGCACGGCGACGCGCAGGTGGATCAAGCACTTGACTTTGCGCCGTGTCTGGTGAGCGGGGCGGGCTTGGAGGCAGCGTGTGCCTCCCTTAACTCATACCTGGGCCTCCGCACCTTCATGGTCGGCTACTGCCTCACCATCGCGGATCTGGCTACCTGGGGGCAGCTGAAAGGTGGCCCCTGCTTTCCGTGTTCTCTGCGTGAGGTTGCGTTCCTTGTGCTTGTTACGGCGCGTCCCCTTGCTTGTTGCCCGTGAGCACAGGGCTGTGTGTGTGTGTGTGTGTGTGTGTGTGTGTGTGTGTGTGTGTGTGTGTGTGTGTGTGTGTGTGTGTGTGTACGTCCGTGCATGCATGCGAGAGGGGGGGGGGAGAGAGAGAGAGAGAGAGAGAGAGAGAGAGAGAGAGAGAGAGAGAGAGAGAGAGAGAGAGAGAGAGAGAGAGAGAGAGAGAGAGAGAGAGAGGGGGGGGGGGGGGGGGGGGGGGGGGGGAGAGAGAGAGAGAGAGAGAGAGAGAGAGAGAGAGAGAGAGAGAGAGAGGGGGGGGTGAGAGTGAGAAAATAAAAAGCTCTCTCCCTCTCTCTCTCTTATGTGCGCGCGTGTCTGCACATATACAACACAGTTCAACAGAAAACAGGGTTTCTTGAAAGATCCAAGAAGTGGAAAGGTACTCCCAGTCGTCCCTGCTTGCGTCGGTCTTTTCTCTGCAGTGGGCTTTGGTCATGTCATCGTCTTCCCTTCCCCAGAGTTCCGGGGGGGCTCGTGAGGCCTCCCATGCGCCCCGCTCCCCGGGGTCCCCACAGTCCCCCTGCCACTTTCCCGGTGCCTTTGGGGACCTCCCAGTCCCTTTTCCAGTCTCTCTGGCTCCCCGTGGCCCCTGAGAGGGTCCTCTGCTGCTCCCAGGCAACATGCAGTGGGAGAAGCTGGGGAAGAGCGGCAAGTTCCCGCATGTGGTGCGCTGGTTTGAGTTTGTGTCGGCTATGCCGGCCTTGAGAGGCGTGGAGGACGAGTACCTGGGCGCCCGCAGGCGGAAGACCGCGGCCGAGTTCCAGAAAGACCTTGCGGCCTCTGGCCGAGGAGGTGGCGGTGGGACCCTCCCCTTTCCCTCCCCGCTGCTGATCAACTTGAGCTGTCATGATGGATGAATTGCCTTTAGCCCCATGTGTGTTTTGTGTTAGTGTGTGTGTGTGTGTGTGTGTGTGTGTGTGTGTAGAGTCTCCCCTCCTCTTCGTCTCCCTCTTCCTCTTCCCCTTCCTTATTTACCGCCGGCGTCCAACAGTAGCTTGCTGGAGGGAAGGGGAGGTGTTTGTCCTGCCTGTGGTGGTGTTTCTTTCACAGCTTGCTTTGGGAGGCTGTGGAATAAGGCCACACCCTACTAATGCACGCTCTAGTCATTTTGTACAGCCTTGTAATGTTGGCTGTGGCCATTTCAAACGGCCCCATTCTGGACGCCGTGGCCATTTCAAACGGCCCCCTAATGTAGGTTGTGGCCATCTTAATCGGCCTCGTAATGTAGGCTGTGCCCATTTTAATTGACCTCGTAATGTAGACTGTGCCCATTTTAAAACGCTCCTAATGCAGGCTATGGCCATCTTACACAGCCTACATAAAAACAGGGGCTGTAGAGAATTGGAAATCGCCCTGGCTGGGGCATTACTTGTTTATTGCCCAATGGTTGTGATATATGGAGCAGATCGTCCTGTGTATGGCTTGCTTACATGCCTGTGGCATTTGTTAGGTGCTGGTGGTATGTGTTTATGCCTGCGGCATTTGTAACGTGCCTGAAACTGATGTTACATGTGTGTGGCAGGTGTTACGTGCCTCTGAGATTCTCAAAATAAAGCAGTGGTATTAAGGGTAGATGAGGAGGAGAGGAGGTTGTCGTGCCTGCGGCATTACACTATGCAACGGTGCCTGGCCCGACGACGGGTGGGAATGGTTCTGCCCATGGTGTTATGTTCTTTCTGTGACGTTGCTTCATCCCGCCAATATTGTTTCCCCAAGGCAATAGAAAAGGTGGCTTAAGGAAGACGAAGAAAGGGTCTTGCGTGGCAGTGGCTCACTGCTTAATTTATTGTAGCTAAAGGAAGAGCAGAGTTTGTGTTCACAATGATCTTTGCCCAGAGATTAGTGATGGATTGAGAATGGGTGTGTGGTTGTTGTAAAACATAGGGGGTTCCCAAGGGGGGCCGAGGGGGACCGTGTGCATACTCTCTCTGTCTCTCTCTCTCTCTCTCTCTCTCTCTCTCTCTCTCTCTCTCTCTCTCTCTCTCTCTCTCTCTCTCTCTCTCTCTCTCTCTCTCTCTCTCTCTCTCTCTCTCTCTCCCCCCCCTTCTCGCTCCCCCCCCCCCCGTTCTCTCTCTTTCTCTATCTGCCCTCGCATCCCCTCTCGCGCGAGAGAAAAGGGGGGGGGGATGAGAGGGGACTTCTTGCGCTCGCAAGCACAGTTGCAATGCAGCCGCTGAGATGCTGGGAGGGGTATCGGATGGGCGCAACAGACACGGCTCCTTCGACATCGATCTCCCGGGGGCCACCGAGGGCAAAGTGGTGACGCGGTTCCTCCGGAGCCCTCAGGGTACCTGCACATCGGGCATGCCAAGGCCGCTCTACTCAACCAGTACATCGCTGACATGTACAAGGGGCGGATGCTCGTGCGCTTTGACGACACAAATCCCAGCAAGGTGCCCCCCCCCCCACCCCAAAAATCCTGGAACAAATACAAAAAAATACAAAAACATATATTATTCAAAGTCAAAACACTTCGTTAGCGTATCGTTATAAATCCCGGGGATTTGATTGGCGTAGATCACATCTTGTCCTGCTCCCCCTCGTTCGTTGTCACCTGCCCCCTGCCCCAACGTTCCTCCCTCACACAGAAGAGTTTAATTTTGGGGGGGGGGGGGGAGGGGGTGGTGGCTGTTAATGATCACCTGCCCAGCGCTCACTTTTCATCCCACAAAAAGAGAGATGGTCCGCCCGGGGGGGGGGGGGGCAGGGCTTGTTAATGATCCTCTGCCCAGTGCCCACCTTCCCTACCACAAAAGAGAGATGGTGGGGGGAAGGGGGCGCTCTGAGGAGGCTTTAGAGAGTTCGAAGGAGAGTCAGCGTGGAGTAGCATGGCTGGGAGTCATGCCCAGCTTCTACAGGCTTCCGCCCTTCAGCAAGGCTTGCGTCTTGCGTAAACGAATGGAAGCAGTATCACAAACAGATGGCATGGCATGATTGGGCGGGGAGACGCTGTGTCCTGAGAATATGCTGTTGGGGCGCCTCTCCTCCCCCCCCCTCTCTCTCTCTCTCTCTCTCTTGTGTGTGTGTTGTGTTGTGTGTGTGTGTGTCTGTCTGTCTGTGTCTCTCTCACTCCCGCCCTCTCTGTTTCCCCCCTCTCTCTCTCTCTCTCTCTCTCTCTCTCTCTCACACACACACACACACACACACACACACACACACACACACACACACACACACACACACACGCGCGCGCCCGCGCGCGGACGCACACACGCACTCTCCCCCCCCCCTCTCTCTGTGTGTGTGTGTGTGTGTGCGCGCGCGCGCACGCGTGCTGGCGGCGCTGCCGGAGCTTGGTGGCAGTGCTTGTGAGCCTATTTTTCCTTCCTGCCTCTTCCCTCCCCTGGCAGCTGGACCGATTTCACGAGGCAAGCCTGGCCTGTGGGCTGCGGGCCACATGCCTGGGCAAGCCTGGCCTGTGGGCTGGACACATGCCTGAGCAGAGGCTGGCTGCGGAGGGGAGCAGGAGAAGGATGAGTACGTAGAGAACATCATTGCGGACATTGGGGCGTTGGGCCTGCGGTACGAAAAGCTGTCGTACACATCGGATTACTTCCCCCAGATGCTTGATTTGGCGGAGCGCCTCATCAAGGCCGGCCACATATACGCTGATGACACGCCCGTGGAACAGATGCGAGAGGTGCTGCTTTCCGCTCCATCACCCCCGTTCTCTTGGTGTCTGTAGTCTGGTGTGTGAGGGCTGCGAGACTGTGTGTGTGTGTGTGTGTGTGTGTGTGTGTGTGTGTGTGTGTGTGTGTGTGTGTGTGTGTGTGTGTGTGTGTGTGTGTGTGTGTGTGTGTGTGTCAGATATGTGTCAAATGCGCTCCACATGAAAACTTCTGGACTTCTGGCAAGGCCTTCGAACAGCATACACAACTTCAAATGCACTACTTTCTTCAGAATTAGAAACCAATCAAAGCATCCGTGCCATTCGTTGCATGGTGTTGAGATCGTGGAAAGACGAAAGTGGCTGGTCACCACTCCCCATGTTGCCCCTACTTTTTTGAGGGAAGGGAGAGGCCCGAATTGACATTCGGTGAGTCCACCACAACCTTCCATTGGAACGAAACATGATAGGGATGGGAGGTGTGGGAGTCCCTCAATTTGCAGCTTGATGCGCGCTGTGCGGATGTGTAGGAGCGCATGCACGGGATTGAGTCCCGCCACAGGAACCGGCCGGCGGAGGAGACCTTGGCAGTGTGGAAGGAGATGGTTGCAGGCAGTACGGTCGGGCGGGCCAACTGCCTTCGCATCAAGCTGGACATGCAGGCCGCCAACAAGGCGTTGCGGGATCCCGTAGCTTTCCGCTGCAATGAGACCCCCCATTGGCGTACCGGCACCAAGTACAAAGTCCGTGACCCCCTCTCTCCGGCCTAAATTAGGAGGGAAAAGTTTCCCATGTACCAGTGCCCCGCCCCCCGTGGGTATCGATCCCTCGACTACGGGGCCGGGGACGGGGGTGGGGGTGATGTAACACACCGCCAAGGGGACAGATAAACCGATTGTTTTGAATTTGTCGATCAATAGTACTGTATTGTGTCGGGTCATGCACACTTTAACTTTCTTCTAAGTACTGTATGTTCAAAGAGTTGTACCGCCAAGTGCACCCATCTCTTCGTGCAAGCACGGCAGGAATTGGCGGTTTAGTTGTATAGGGATGCATGCTCCTGCTCATTCTGGGCCTGAGAGCTTCAAGTTAATACATAGCCCTCGTTAGAACAAGGCCCTCGTCCCGAAGTCTTTCCGAAGGAACAGCAATTCCCATCCCGTACAGAAGTTCCCATCCAGACTTCTCCTTGCCTTTCCTTTGTCCTTTCTCTTTTCCCCCTCATTTTACGCCTTTCCTTTCTCCTTTCTCTTTTCCCCCTCGTTTTGATGCCAATCATTTTCCGTCTTTCAAGGGCCGCCTGAATGTTTGGTTTCGTAAGGCCACCCCTCCCCCCCCCCCCTTTTTTCTTATCCTGTGTGCTATAATCGTCGCATGGATGGCATCGTAGCTATCATCAGAGCACATCCTGGCAAAAGCAGGGGCCTTGGCAGTGGGGGATTTGACCCCTGCACGTTGGCTGGTGCCCCCCGTCAAGTCCAGGTAGAGCAGAGGGCAGGGCGGTACGGGTGAGGACGTTGATGCCTCCCACATGGGCGGGTTACTTGATGTCGATCCTCAATCCGTCCTGCCACATTTTGGCTTATCCTCGAAGGTCATCCACCCCTGAGTCTCTTGGAGCTGACTAATGTTACGTGGGTTTTGTGCCAAGCGTTTCAGCACCGCTGAATCAGGATTGGTTTGAATTGATCCTAGGGGGGAGGAAACACACACAAAAAAGGGAAGGGAAAAAAACCATGACTGCACGCACACGCCGACACCCCCCCTTGGGCCCCCCCCCCCACCCCCCCACCCCCACTCAGACGCACGCACAGGCAAGAGGGTACTGGCCATCAAGGTGTCATCTCTCTCTCTCTCTCTCTCTCTCACACACACACACACACACACACACACACACACACACACACACACACACACACACACACACACACACACACACACACAGACACACATACACATGCGCGCGCGCACGCGCCCGAAACAGGGTTCTGAGTCACCAAGCGGGGTGGAGGGGTGGGTCTCTGGACAGGTGTACCCCACGTATGACTTTGCGTGCCCCTTTGTGGATGCGCTGGAGGGCGTGACTCATGCGCTGCGCACGTCCGAGTACAAGGACCGCGAGGAGCAGTACTACCGCATCCTCCGCCTTCAGCAGCAGGCATGCCCCTGTTCCCTGCCCCCTTTATTCCTGTGTGTGTGTGTGTGTGAGTGTGTGTGTGTGTGTGTGTGTGTGTGTGTGTGTGTGTGTGCGTATGCGCGCGTGCGTGCGTGCGTGCGCGTGTGTGTGTGTGTGTGTGTGTGTGTGTGTGAGAGAGAGAGAGAGAGAGAGAGAGAGAGAGAGAGAGAGAGAGAGAGAGAGAGAGAGAGAGAGAGAGAGAGAGAGAGAGAGAGAGAGAGAGAGAAAGACAGACACACACAGAGAGAGAGAGAGAGAGAGACAGAGAGAGGGAGAGAGAGGGGGGGGGGAGTTTGAGAGATAGTTTTCTAATGAGGTTGAGGCTGTGAGGGTGTTGCAGGTGTGGCCAGGGCTACCCTGGGTTCATCTGTGGGACTTTGCTCGCCTCAGCTTTGTCAACACCGTACTTAGCAAGCGCAAACTCACCTGGTTCGTGGCTACTGGCAAGGTGGAGGGCTGGAACGACCCACGCTTTCCCACTGTACAGGTACGGGGAACGAATCCCTTCTGAACCTCCTGTGGGACAAAAGCTTCCCATTTTCTCACGAACAGCTTGATCACTAAGGCTTGCTGCTCCATTCTTTCCCCCCGAGGGGCGGGGAAGTGGAGTTCGTTTGCCAGGCAAAGTTGGAAACATTTAGTGCTCCAGTGCAAAGTGGAGAGGGGGAGGGAGGGAGGGGAAGAAAGAGAAAAGGGGGGGGGGGAAGGGTGGAGGTGTGTGTGTGTGTGTGTGTGTGTGTGTGTGTGTGTATGTGTGTGTGTGTGTGTGCGTGCGCGCGTGCCCGTGCGTGTGCGCGCGCGCGTGCCCGTGCGTGTGCGCGCACGCGTGCCCGTGCGTGTGTGCGCGCGGGTGCCTCCAGGGGGGAAGGTTTCTGGTTGGGAGGGGGGGGGGGAGGAGGGAAAGGTTCAAGGATTGAAAGTCTTCTACTGTGGGGATGTGATTGAGGATGCTGAAGGTGGTGCGGGTGTAGGGCATGTTGAGGAGGGGGCTGCAGCTGGAGGCCCTGCGGGAGTTCATTCTGTCCCAAGGTGCCTCCAAAAATGTGACCCTGCAAGAGTGGGACAAGATCTGGACCATCAACAAGAAGGTGGTGGACCCTGTGTGTCCACGCCACACTGCCATCAAGGCCGAGGGTCGAGTCCTACTTAAGCTGAGCAACGGTCCTGAGATTCCGGAGGTGGTTACTGTGCCCCGCCATAAGAAGCACCCTCCAGCGGGCGTTAAGGCGACCACCAGGACCAAGGTTCGATTCCGGCTGCTATCGCGCCCTTTATTTTTCTGCCCATTTTTCATGTTCCTGGGTCATACCCCCAGCTCCGCCAAGGCCAACATCCCAAGTCTCCCCCATGTTATATATACTACCTACCTCTACTCCCTATCCACCATCTGTCTCTGTCTGCTCCTTTCGTTTCTTTCCTCCGTTTTCCTGATTTGTTATAGCCCCCCGACCCTGTTCTGGAACTTTTGCATGTCCCACATCTCAACCTCTCGGGCCGTGGAAATGACAAGGCAGGGCAAAGATTCGAGGCGATGAGGCTAATTTCATTAGTTGCTGCCATTGCGCTGCTCCCTTTTGCATCCTTATTTTGTATGTCATCCAAAAGTGTTGCAACGACTTCTTTCCTTCCTTGGCGAAGAAGCAAACACTGCCTCACTGTCCGTTATTGTCGTCCACATCGTTCCAAGCATTTTATCCGCTCCTTCCTTGCTGTCTAACACGTGGCAAGAGCTTCCTTGCTCCCTTTGTTGTTAAAAGAGAAGCAATTACTTTTTTCCGCACGAAGAAGTCTTCGCAGGCAGTAGTTACAAGCTGGCTACTTTTCCTTTTATCATGAGCCAGGGGAACGCATGGCCGTTTTCGCAAGGGCTTGGGTCAGAGTTTGGAAGCGCGGGGTGCAGGACATATGGCTGGAGCATGAGGATGCTGCTGCTGTGGCTGAGGGCGAAGAGGTGACACTTATGGATTGGGGCAATGCCATCATCAGGGTACACCCCAGAGTCCTCCTTCCTTATCTCCCTCCGTTGCCCCCCCTCCCTCTCTCTCCCCCCCCTTTCCTCCCCCCCTAGACGCGCCTGTGTGTGTGTGTGTGTGTGTGTGTGTGTGTGTGTGTGTGTGTGTGTGTGTGTGTGTGTGTGTCCGTGTTCGCTTGCGGGTCTATGACTGCCTGGAAAAGGGTGAAAAGGAGCACTTGGCTGCGTCTCCCCCGAGCCAAGTTGGGGGCCATGTGTCGCGCCACAGGCCATTTGACAGTAGTTTTGTGGATGTGGTATCCTCCTACTGAAGGCGGGCCCGGAGCACGGAAGAAAGGAAATATTACATCCAGAACCACACATGATAGTAGTTGAAGCAATGACGACCATAGGCTTGCATAAGGCAGCAAATGCAACGGTTAAAAAAGTTGTCCCAACTTAGACATTTCTCCATGTGGTCTCCTCTCTTCTCATCCCCCCCCCCTCCCTCTCGCTCTCTCTCCCCCCTCTCTGTGTCCGTCCCCTCCCCCTCCTGCACAGAGGCTGTACTTCTCCCCCTCCTGCACAGAGGCTGTGCTTCTTCCCCTCGTGCATAGAGGCGGTACTTGTCCCCCTCATGCGTAGAGGCGGTACTTATCCCCCTCCTGCACAGAGGCTGTACTGCCCCTCCTGCAGAGAGGCGGTGCTTTCCCCCCTCCTGCATAATGGCGGTACTTCTCCCCCTCCTGCACAGAGGCTGTACTTCTCCCCCTCCTGCACAGAGGCTGTACTTCTCCCCCTCCTGCATAGAGGCGTACTTCTCCCCCCCCCCCCTAGAGGCTGTACTTCTCCCCCTCCTGCATAGAGGCGGTACTCCCCCCCCCTCCTGCACAGAGGCGGTACTTCTCCACCTCCTGTACAGAGGCGATACTTCTCCCCCTCCTGCATAGAGGCCATTATTCTCCGCCTCCCGCATAGAGGCTGCACTGCTCCCCCCTCCTGGCCAAGGGATGTGGGGGCTCAAGCAACGGGATGCTGGGTGTTCTATCGGAGACCTTTCCACACACTGGCTCTCCAATTTTAAATAGTATTCGAAGGGCAAAAAACATGAGTAAAATTTTCAAGGGGGGGGGCGGGGCGCGGGGCAGCAGAAAGTCGAAAAGGGGGAGGCCGGTGAAGTGGTGGGGCTGGAAGGGGAGCTGCATTTGGAGGGCAGCGTGAAGGGTACCCGCCTGAAGCTGACGTGGCTCCCCGACATCCCGGACCTGGTCCCCCTTCAGCTGGTCGAGCTGGGCCACCTTCTCACCAAGAAGAAGCTGGAGGAGGAGGACGTCTTCGAAGACTACGTCAACCCCTGCTCGGTGCGCCTCCCTCATCCGTCCCGTAGGCACCTAGCACCTCCTTGAGCACGGTCCAGAATTAGCTTGATTCATCCCTCGTGTCATGCAACATGACTCGAGCTGCTCTGTTCACGCGTGAGCAAGCACCAATGCTCTGTTTTGGCACATTGCCGTTATCATGGCTCGGGATATTCTGTTCACTTGGTGCCGCCAGCGCGTTGCATGTTGCATGCCTGAGAACGACCACTCCATGCTTCAAGCATGTGGCATGTGCATGGCCAAGCCCAACCACTCCATGCGGCAAGCATGTTGCATGTGCGTGTCTGAGAACAACCACTCTACTGCTGCAAGCGCATGCATCATGAGCAATGCCACACGTTTAAGGCGAATGATTATGGTAGTGATGCTGCCGTAGATGACGATGGAGTGTGTGTGTGTGTATGTGTGTGTGTGTGTGTGTCGTGCTTGTGCGCGAGCACGGTTGCAATGCAGTTTCTTTTTTTTTGTGTGGGGGGGGGGGGTTCGCAGAGTCGGATTTGCAGGAGTGAAGATGTGAAGGAGGTGATGGTGGGGGTGGGGCACAGAGGTGGGAGACAGAGGCGCTGGGAGACGCAAACATGCGCAACCTGCAGAAGGGAGAGGTCATTCAACTGGAGCGGAAGGGCTACTTCATTTGTGACGCTCCTCTTTTGAGAGCGAACAAACCGATTGTCCTGCTAGCCATCCCGGATGGACGCGCCAAGGCCGCGGAGCCTCCCTCCAAGCCTGCCAAGCCTTCATAAACTGATCGCTGCGGCTCAATTCATCACATTTCTTTTTTAAATTGTTTTAATAACAGTTTTTTTGTGTAAACAGTAACTTCGTTGTAAAAGGAACTTCCCTTTTCCGTAAATCAGGTGTTTTTCCAGGGAAGGAAAGGGTGTCTCGTTCTTACATGTTTTTGTAGATTTACTCCCCTGATAGACATTTTGCCGGAGATCAGCTGGGATAGGCCGGATTTAGGTGGCCGTTCAGAACCTTCGGTGACATCTCTGGTGAGAGTCTGAGACTCTCACCCTCAATGCTCCTACGTTCCCTTAATGAAACTCGTCTCACTGAGACGAGTTTTATTACGGGAACAAATTCCCCGCCCCCCGCTCCCCCCCCCCCCCCCCAAAATAAAAGGGAAAAGTCGCCCCCCCCCCCACACACACACACTCACACCCGCACCACCATCCCCCCCCCCCCCCAAATTGAGAGATGCACACCCGCCACACAGATCTACAAATAGAAAGGCATAGGGGCGAGAGATGTTAGGGGAGTTCGGGGAATTCCAGTCATATGTATACGTGTGCCGGGTCATGCACACTACACCCTTTTTTTGAATAGCATGTGTGCGGGAGTGAGAGTGGGCGTGACTTGGCCCGATTATGGTGGCTTTTACGGCGTCCTGTCCTGAGAGAAGAATTTTGTAATATTGGACAGTTGTAAGAGCCGAGCCTTGAGCTTGTGTAAAGCAATTTTGCTTTACACTGACAAGGAGTACCCGGAATTTCTAATAAGGAGTACCCGG
>KV908355.1:265405-285405 GCA_002005505.1 Botryococcus braunii
TATCGCTAGTACCGGAACCTGCATGGCGGATTTATGGTGTGCGGTTAGGATAGGCTTCACTCTTAATTATAAAATGATGTGCGAGATGATAAAACTGGGCCTCAACCGCACTTAGGCCAAAATATTCGTGATATGCAAGATGAAATTACATAGCCAGAACCGCAATTAGGCCAAGATATTGGGGACCCTGACATTTGCATGCATGACGTTGTCACGGATTGTCACGGATTATCCCTTGATGGTCTCACAGGTAATCCGGGACGCTCACCAGCCTACGCAGATATATATTTACTTCACACCCACTTTTCATCTCAGATGTTCCTTTCAGTTCAGATCCCACTCAAAGAAAACAGTGCAAAAACCTATTAAAAGCCCAATCGCCGACAGGAATCGGATGCCATTGTGTAGAAAGTACACGGGCAGGAGTTGTGCCGGTTTCAATGTTTACGATGTCGCACGAAGCGCCGCTCAAAAGGAGTGTCAGACAGCCAGCTAGCCTACAGGAAAGAAAATGAGCTCTTGTAATTCTTTCTTTCTTCTTTTATACATTTCTTCGTTAACCTACCAGAAACCCAAGCAGAGGCAATCGATTCCTTACATCACAGGGCTTCACATCACTTACAGACGTCTGCCACTTCACAATGCCGCTTCTTAGCCAAATTTGCTATCGTCGTGTTGAGTGAAGTTTCTATATGACGGTTTCATTTCCCCACACGTGTTCACATTCACAACCAGTCCCCGAAGGCTAGGATACTCAGATGAATCCCAGTAAATGCCCTACACGTAACCAGGCCGACAAATATGTGACCCAATTTGCACCCTTCCCCTAAACCCTAGACTCGTGACTAAACTCTCGATTTAGAATAAAGAGTGAAACCTATCCTAAACTCTCGATTTGTACCCTATCAATGCAGGCCAGTTCAATAAACTCGCTCCAGTTGAAATCACCACAATGGACGCACATCTTTCTGAACTGTGATACTCATTGTAACTTCCAACCATGCTGCAACAGCTTGCACATGCACACACTTGCAAATACTCAATTGAACAGCTTGCACGCACTTGCACACTCGTCCACCTTCTGCATAATGTCCCTCACAAATCCATTAGAATTCATGTTTTTCCTGCTCCGTTTCTTCTCATCCCCTTATTTACGGGAAAAGAAGTGCGTGATGCAAGCGTCAATTGTTGAAATTGCAAGCACTAGCTCCCTTCTAAGTGAATAAAAGTAAACTTACGTTTACACTTCGACAGATACTCCATCGCGAGGCACCCACATGGTCCAGAGAGAGATGATAATTTACCGATCTCTCATTAAAGCACGACAAATTGCATTTCCAAACTAGTGCATTTCCAGTTGCAGGCTGTGCTTTGCTTTTCTAATTGCACGTTGTGGTATCACCCACCAACGCACACTCACTGATGGGCCGTATACTGATCACGTAATCAGCATATTATAATGGGCAATATTGCATCCGGCTACCACGCCGGCCGTGAAATTACCGTATCTTGCGTTGAGCATCAACGCACTTCAGGAGAAATTTGGGGAGGGGCGGGGCAAGAGCCGCTCGCTCGGAATTCGCAGACTCCGGTCGAAGCAGTGAGCACGGCAGGAGGGGGAAGGGAAAAAAAAAACAAACACTAAAACCTCTCGGACTTGGATCAAAGAAAAACTAAGCAATTCGCAAAGTCCGCCACGACTTCTCGATGCATGAAGGTCGTGGTGGATGGGCCCACTGCAGAATGGACCGCGGGCCCTCCCTGCCATGCTGGCAAGCAGCGCCAGCACAGCTTCCCAGCAGCGCCCCAATCCAATAATCAGGTGTGATATAATCATTATGTGAACCTCCGGCGAGGGAAGGCCAGTATAGTAATCATATTACTCACCACGACGGCGGTGCGGGAACATCTCACGAGAAGATTATGGGGTACCACCCCTTCTATGCATGGCTCCAAGACCGCCTGCGGGACCCTCCAGAGGGTCCCTGCAAGCCGTGGCCCAGGGTACCCAGGACACCACAAGACGTGGGCCACGCTGTCAACCAACAGTGTCCCCTCAACCTCTCACAGATCGCCACAGCGGCGGTACAGCGACCGACAACGCAACCCAGTCAGAAGGCCGGGATTCGCTAGGGAAGAGCAAGAAAGACGTAAACGCTGACGTGCCCGTAGGGACGGCGCTAGTTAGTCTGAAGAGCTCTATAGCGGGAGATGGCGGGCCCGCGGGACTGCGGTACCCCATCTCCTGTCGCACTATTGGGGAACGAACCAGTACTGCTAGGCAAACCGGTGTTCGCACTTATCCCCTCCTTCTTCTCCCACTGTGATAGCAAAATTGTCGGCACCGTATGGCGTGTGGGGTGTTGGCCGTGCAAGGCCACCCAGCAGCTCACACGCTTTGGTTATGACCGAGGGCAAAGGCGATGAGCAGCCCTGCAGACAATGCATGGGCATAGACGCCATAACCCCTTAGTGATCCGACGTGCTTCTCTTTGCAACTGAAACTTTGAAAAAAATTAAGGTGCACTCGGTGGACTCGTTGTTTTTTAGATCCTCAACACTCAACCCGTTGTGCTGCGAATGAGCCAGTATAGGCATCACTCGGCTTTCACAACTTCGTCAACCCCGTATTTTTTAGCCCTGTCAGATTTGCCTTTTGTGGGCCTTTACTTTCACCGGGGCCCGATTAGCACTACAGAGTGACAGCACATCATCACCACGCAAACGCGAATCGCCTCGAACCATCGAGCTCGATCTGCTCCCTCCTGGACTGCAGCAAACAAACAAACCAAAAAAAAGGGGGGGGGGGGGGGAAATTGCTTTAGACACAGAAAGGAAAACATAAAAACCTTGCTTCCTAACAGTGAGTCTTGATTGGTGGCTGCCCACACTCTTTGCGCGACGCTCGAGCGCAAAGCCACTAAACAAACACTGACTTCTACGTTGCGGGCATGGACCAGGCATACCGCTTTCAAAACAAAAAGGGGATGGGGGCAAAATTGGATTTTTTTGGGGGGAGGGGGGGGGGGTTTGTCCAAAGCTATTGCTCTCCAGGAAACCCCTTCCATAGCACTTTCCACTCATTACTGCCGGCTTTAACCACGATGAGGCCTTCGGACACATTGCCACGCCCGGTCGTGTACAACATTTCTTGGACCACTGTACATGCCAATTAGTCCCGTACCGTACAGCGGCCATGGTTCCAACTCCTCGGATTCCGCTCGGTTTAGACCTGCTGGGTCCAACAAATACATCCAGGACTCTTCGCTTGTGATCTGCTGTCTCTTATCCATTACACGCGCTCCTTTCCTCCTTCAGCATAAGCTCTATTCGCACGTCCCCTCGTCCATCGAAACCCCTCAGCAAACCAAAATGTCCTTGGCAACAAGCAGGAAAGCCCAGCCTCGACGGCGATATCTGTACTTCGCACGCACATGGTCTGCGGGACCAGAACTCAGACCCCGGACTCGGCCACTACCTCCGGAAGGTCTTTATCCGAAGGGAAGGACACCGGAAAGAGAAAGTCCTTTGAACAACCAGTGGGCGTGGCTGCGCCTGAAACCAGACCAAGAGGCATATTGTTGTAGTCGAGGTCAACCCCCCCGTCGGGCGCGCATCTGCCTGTCGCCGCTGCAGGCGGCGGGGGCACGCACGAGAAGCTCGGCCCTGCGGGCTCACCCAAGAGCGACAGCTGGGGGCTGAAAGACCCCGCTCGGGACTGCGCCAGGGGACTCTCACACTGCAAAACCGTGAGGTCTCCCTCGGAGCCCACAGGTGTCAAGGGCAAAGCCGACGACCGCAGAACAGGCGAAAACGACCAACTGCCGGTCGGGGTCCAGGCATCCTCGGACCCTCTTGGGGACGTGGACGTCACAATCCTGCTTACTTGCGCTCTCGGGTTTGAGAGGTCCTGCAGAACCCGAGTGGACTCAGAACGCGCATCCAAAAGGATTAGAAACACTTGTGTGATCGTTCTTCACTGCCACGGCAACAAACTGCTGCGGGCGCCCAACCTTGCCCAGACATACTCTCCCCCCTCCCCCCCCCCCCCAACCTTCCCTTGCCACACTCCCCCACCCCCCCCCCCCCCCCAAAAAAAAGTGGGAGGGGACAAAGAGAGAGGGGAGGGAGCCCTCCCTTCTCTCCCCCCCCCCCCTTTCTCCCCCTCTCCCTCCCTACCCCCTCCCATCTCTCCCCCGCCATCGCCCTCTCCTCTCCCCCCCCCCTCTCTCTCTCTGTGTGTGCCCCCCCCCCCCCGCGGGGCTGGAGGATACAGACGCGTGCATGCGTGCGCTCTCTCCTCCCCCCTCCCTCCCTCCCTCTCCCTCCCTCCCTCCCTCCCTCCCTCCCCCCCCTCTCTCTCTCTCTCACACACACACACACACACACACACTCTCTCTCTCTCTCTCTCTCTCTCTCTCTCTCTCTCTCTCTCTCTCTCTCTCTCTCTCTCTCTAACTCTCTCTCTCTCTCCTTAAACACCAATCGCCCCCCTTCTCACACACACACACACACACACACACACACACACACACACACACACACACACACACACACACACACACACACCACTCTCTTCCTCTCACGGTAAGGGGGAAATTTCATGCTGGGGCCGTACGTCTCCTGAAGCGCGTTTTAGTGGCCTCGAGCTTCTGACATCATCATTTACGTGGCAGACACACACTTTTGCATGGGACTTGTCGCTTGCCAGATCGATTTTATGTGCCAAGAACTGCACCCAGCAATGAAAGTCTTACTTGCTGCTTCCAATGTTGTGTGAGGAGTAGATTTGACTCCGGGGAAAGCTCCATGAGATCAAACAGTGCGTCCCCTAAGGTGTCATCTCTTTTGCAATTCAGTGGCCTCCCCTTGAGCAAGCCTGGGCTTGAAACAAGGATTCGGACCGAAGCTAACCCCTCCGTCGGTCGGTGACTGAAGCAAACAGCAAACATAGTACGGAAATCTCGCCACGTGACTCGTCCTAAGAAGGCTAACTTTTTCAAAAAAACTCAGGCCCTGAAACAGAAAATTAGTCGTATACGGCAGCGTCCCACTATTGCCTACAACCTTCGAACTTGGAGCGAAAGAATAGCCCCGTCTATCCCAGTACGGTTCTAAATACATCCTAAGTCAGTACCATGAAACTTCAGATGCATGGAAGGGGCCCGCAAGGTCTGCGCAACAGAGCCAAGTAATCCTGGCCCGAGTACAAAACATGCACGACCCCAAAATCTGAGTCGACCTTCAGATTCAGAATGCAAAGTCAACCCAAGCAACATCTGCCCATTCTTCATGGTTGATGTTGGAAATACGTACCGCCGGCCATACGCACAGGTCTAACTCTTGGGCGGAAGAAGAACTCCGCAGCACAGCGTCGCACGATCGCAGAGATAATTGGGCATCGAATGAGTTGCAAAAAGTAGTATCACTACTGCGAGACGGCTTTACAGATACGGGATTTACGTTGGAAGGCCGAACTCCCTTAACACAAGAATCCGGTCCCATGTCCTTCGTGAAAGATACCTGAGCTTGACGAATGGTACCACTTGATTAGAAGAAACCTAAGCGACGAAGTGTGGAAGACGATTAATCAAAGCGTTCATAGTTGCCGCCTAACGAACGATAACTGCCCAAAACGGACGGTATGAGCCAACGCCTTTCCGCATGGCACACCCGGCTCATCCTGGATTAACAGCAACATTGATACAGTCATAATGTTTCAAGTATTGGATGGAAGGTTGGGCACAGAGATTGGGAGGCAGTTGCGCAGCGTAAGTGGGGATTACGCATTTGTGCGTGCAGCCTGGCGTATTTATGTCGGGCGCATTTACTTTGAATCGTCGTCCAACTACCATTGTATGCACATGACCTCCAGAGATTGACTGTCAACCCCCCACGTGGTCGGCTGTTTCCGTAGGCAGTGTGCCACGTATTATCGGGCCTCGACGTTGAAGACGGTCATGGAAGGCAAGAAGGATGAGCTCACACGTCTGGGGGAGCGCCGGGGCGAAGATACGCCGGGCGTTCACGCCTCAAAGGGTGGGTCCCCCCGTCTCGGTATCCCCCCGAAGTTCGGAAGTTCAGCCCCCCGCGCAGGTCGGGGCGCTGGGTAGAAACTGTCCTGACAGGCTCGTTTCATTACGAGGGGTGCAAAACTCAACGCGAGAAACCAGACAGATCTTGTTTGCGTCCCTTTCGCGCGACAACCCGCGACCAAGCCAGGCTGTTAAAAGCGTCCTTTTTCGGCTTGATTACCCTACGGCCTGCCTCCATCAGTTTCTGATGTTTCCTGGTACGTAAGCGTACCTGACTGGTACACGCAGAAAAAATTTGTGGGCTGTAGAAAACCGCCTTTGGAAGTTCTGGGGCTCAATAAAGTTCGAGGCATTATCCGGATTTCTCGCAATCACGCACGTGCCGTTGCTGTATGACCTCCAATTACGCCCCGTACCGTGGTCTGAGTATTTAGATAGGCTTCACTAAGGGAAAAGTGTAAAGTATTGCTCGTGCTAACCACTTAGCGGCGCGGCACCTGCCGGGGCTCCTTCAGGAGGCGCCATTCCAGAACTGATGATTTCGTGGGTATCTCCTGCGCCTAAGCAGCAGGAATATTCTGTTTTCGGATTCGCTTGGCCTCACACACCCAGCAGGTATCTCCTGCTGCCACGAGGAGGCAGAAGTTACATCTGGACACACGAGAGCTCGGATACGATGTTGCAAGCATGACGCACCTAGTCACTGGCTCGAGTTTCTCTAGTCACTGGCTCTCGTCACTGGCTCGAGCCGCAAGTGGTATGGCGGTGTAATGCTGTTGGCCCCTCCCCATCACTCAGACCAAGTGTTCAAGGCAGCAGTATCCTACCATTTTGAAGGTAAAAGTTAAGCACATCCGGACCGCAAACCACGTATCCTACAAGTGGGTACACGGAAGCCAGGGGCCATGGACAAAACGTGACGATGTAACATGACCAGCAACATGACAGGGAAAGGCACGGAGGGAATGACGCAAAGGAGGTCAGCAATTAAAAGACATGGAAGATTGTGGGGCGGCACTACGACGAGCACCCCCCGGGGGGGGAGAGAGAGAGAGAGAGAGAGAGAGAGAGAGAGAGAGAGAGAGAGAGAGAGAGAGAGAGAGAGAGAGAGAGAGAGAGAGAGAGAGAGAGAGAGAGAGAGAGAGAGAGAGAGAGGGAGGGAGGGAGGGAGGGAGGGAGGGAGGAGGGAGGGAGGGAGGAGGGAGAGAGAGAGAGAGAGAGAGAGAGAGAGAGAGAGAGAGAGAGAGAGAGAGAGAGAGAGAGAGAGAGAGAGAGAGAGAGAGAGAGGGAGAGAGGTGAATTAGGCCCATATCACGCACACCCGTCGGAAGCACAAGCACAGTCAGTATACAGTGGGGAAGGGGAGATGATATATGTGTGAAAGGTTATAGGCAATCGGCTTTCCCTGTACAAAGCAGACAGGTCGTCAATAGACGAAGTTACTCCAGCTACAGTCCGTACGACTGTCTGCTGAGTGCCACACACAACTGTCGGACAAGACTAGCATCTGGTGATGCCCAGCATCTTTCACAACCAGTTACGTTACATCATTATCTTGTACACAAGCACCGATCAAGCAATCACTAGATAAGGCTCTAGACGGCTACGTTCAAGTACATGCCTATACTCCCTGAAGTCACTGTCCCTTATCTGTTTGAGTGACTACAGGGTACACTAAGCTTGTTCGCTCTCACAATAGCAACAATGATACAACACACACTGCCGCACCGTACCTGTACAAAGCAGACAGGTCGTCAATAGACGAAGTTACTCCAGCTACAGTCCGTACGACTGTCTGCTGAGTGCCACACACAACTGTCGGACAAGACTAGCATCTGGTGATGCCCAGCATCTTTCACAACCAGTTGGTATTCACTCCGGTGGGGCAGCCTTAAGAGTTCATCCGACAAACGTGTGATCTAGATAGGATTGTACCTTATGTTCGAAAACGTCCAGAATCTGCCGTGTCTCAAGGTACCTTATGTTCTCAATGGACCCATATCCTAATAGTGCACACATGAAGATCACTTAAAGCACAAGGCATTCAATAATAATGTTCAGAACTCAACACTTCCCCTTGCCTGCATGCTTTAAGTGTATCTTCTCAAACCTAGTGAATCACGATGACCAACAAACACGGGCTTGGCAAGTGGCTTGGTCATAATGTCAGCCACATTGCGTGCAGATTCCACATAGAGGATATCTACCTGCCCAAGTGCCATAGCTTCCCTAGCGTAGTGGAAGCTTACTGCAACGTGCTTTGTGAATTTGGAATACAGGGGGTTCCGTAAATTAGAAATGCATCCTTGGTTGTCACAGAAAATTTTGACCCTCCAAGGTGCAGCCCCTATCTCTTCCAAGAAGCCCCTTAGCCAGTTGGCTTCCTTCACAATATGGCCAGCTGCCATAAACTCAGCTTGCACAGTTGAGGTAGCAACTGAGCTCTGCTTCTTGCTTCCCCAAACCACGGCACTACCATAGACTGATAGAACATAGCCAGTGGTGGAATACCTGTGGTCCAGGTCCCCAGCATAGTCGGCATCAACATAGCCTTCTAGCTCAGGGCCCTTTCCACCCAGAGTAAGAGCTAACTCTCTGGTATCTCTCAAGTACTTCAGCACTCGAATGGCCTCATTCCAGTGTGAGGTAGTGGGTGTCATTCTATACCTTGACAACACTCCAACAGCCTGAGAAATGTCAGGCCGGGTCGTATTGGCTATGTACAGTAACGATCCAATTAACTCGCAGTATCGATGACCAGGTGGCAGAGGGGTACCAGCCCCATGTGACATACCATCTGAGGACTCGGGTCTGCTGCTAGCCACGAAGTCCTTGGACATGGGGGTATCAACCCCACGTCCATCATCAGCAACGCCAAACTTCTCCACAAGAGCATCAATCTTGGGAGTGCAACTCATGGAAATAGTGCCCTGAACTCTATTGCGTAGGACCTGACACCCCAGGAAATCATTCACCTCTCCCAAATCATGGATGGTGAAGTCCTTCTTCAATAACTCTTTCCCCCACTCAATCTCTGCAACCACTCTGGCAACTATGAGAAGATCATCGACATAAACAAGAATAAACGACAGATTACCATCAGGGGCCCTCCTGATGTATACCCCAGCGTCGCTCTTGCACACACTATACCCCATCACGCTCAACTTGTCGCTCAAGGTCTTGTGCCAAGCCCGTGGGGCTTGCTTAAGACCGTAGAGTGCCTTCCTGAGCTTGCACACAACTCTCGTGTTGCCATTCTCAAATCCTGGTGGTTGGGTCACATAGACCTCTTCCTCCAACTCCCCATTGAGAAAAGCTGTCTTGATATCCACTTGGTGGATCTCAAGATTTTGTGTGGCAGCCACTGCCAGCACAGCTCTCCTAGCACCATAGCTGCTGGTAGGTGCAAAAACCTCACCAACATCTATACCAGGAATCTGTCTGCAACCCTGGGCAACCAATCTTGCTTTAAACCGAGTGACATTCCCATGTGCATCGTTTTTTGTAGAAAAAATCCAATGAACAGGGATAACTTTCTGCCCATGGGGTCTTTCCACATACTGCATAACCTCATGGGTGTCTAAAGACTCCATCTCCTCTTGCATTGCCTGCTGCCAAAACTCCCACTGAGGTGAGCGCTGGGCTTCCCTCAAGTTTGAGGGCACGTGAACTTTTCCCAACGTGACAGAAGGTACACTCTGTACCTTATGCTGTGGTGCAGCAGGGCTGTCAGCCTTACTGATGCTGTTCCCTTCTCTCTCTCTCTCTCCCTGGTTGCCAGAATAAGGTACATTATGTACCTTATGCTGGGACTGGGCAGTACTGCCGGGATTATCTGATTCCTTCTCAAGTCTCTCTCTCTCTCCTTGACTACTGGACTCATGTGCAGCACCCTTACATTCTCGCACCTTCCGCAATGCAGAGGGGAGCAGCAGCTCTCTCTCTCTCCTGGACTCACACTTGGGCACACTACCCAGACTTGCCTGAGCTGCGCCTACAATGTCAGCCTGCACACCATAAGCATGACTAGCCAGTGACTGGGATTGGGCACCAGCTTCCCTACTGCTGGCATGTCTAACCCACTGCTCTCATCTCTTACATCTGCACCGAACATAGCCTCGACTGTCTCAACCTGCCCCTGCATATCAGGGAGACCAACCATGTTTGGCTCACTCACAATTGCCTGACCTGGGTCAGGGGCATGCAATGGGATGTCAGAATGCTCTCTCCTAGCCACGCGCTGTACATAACGCTGCTCCCTTGTAAGGGTGGTCCCTGGAGGAAGGGGAATTTGTGACTTCCCCTGCATTCGCAACCCCTCTTGTACCTTCTGCATTTTTTCTACCTGGGATTGAGTTTCTACACCCCCCCTGGCCAGATTCTGCATATGCTCAAGCACCGACCACGAGTGCTGAGATGGTTCTGGGGTCCCAACAGTAGAATCCAGGCTGGTGGGGTTTCCTTGGTCATGTGCTGCTGTGGTCCCGTCTCCAGACTGATCCCCAGCACAAAGTCCAGAGGTCCCAGGAGCCCTAGTGGAAAGCGTCTCCACTCCATGGTCATCCTCCTCATCCCAGAACGTGGGTGGAGCAGCAGAGGGAATTGCTTGAGGCGTTGCCAGATTCTCACTGCCAAGGGGGGGTGATATCCTAGAATCATAGACAGACCCAGGCTGGACCTTTGATAGACCCACTCTCTCAGCCCCCCTCAAGTGCTCGATAAAGCTGACGTCCCTACTCTCCTTCCACACTCCATTCCCCACGTACACACGATACGCTTTAGACTGGGGACAATAACCAGTAAACATCCCAGGGATGGTCTTGGGCCCAAAAACAGACCTTTGGCCACTGGGAATGTGCACATGGGCTACACAGCCAAACGTGCGCAGCACAGACACATCAGGTTTGACACCAAAGAATAATTCCATGGGGGTCAGGGACCTGCCTGAAGTAGGACCCACATTGTAGAGGAGGGTAGCTGTCTCAAGCGCCTCCTTCCAAAGGGAGGGGTCTGCTGCAGCATGGACCAACAGAGTCCTTGTTCGCTCCTTCAGGGTCCTATTCATCCTCTCCGCCACCCCATTCTGCTGAGGCGTGTAGGGCGCTGAGGACTCCATCTTAGTGCCCTGCTGAGCACAAAACTCTTTGAATTGCTGGTTCAGGAACTCTGAACCCCTGTCAGTCCTCACACACTTCACAACCGTGCCTCGTTGGGTCTGCCAAAAACGGAGCAGGTCTATCACAGCCTTTGGGATGCAATCCTTTGACTTCACAGGCAGGGAGGCAACTTGGTGTGAACTTTCATCCACTACAGTGACCCAATATCGTTCACCTGTGATGGCAGGAGGTGATATGGGACCCACAGTATCCACATGGACTCTATCGAGTGGGTGATGTGCAGGCCTGGAAGATACAGGGAAAGGAGGTCTGGAGTGTTTCCCTTGTATACACGATTCACAGTGCTTGGGGCACTCAGAGCAGGGAGCAAGGGAGATATTGATTCCTGTAACCAGATCTTCCTTGGAGAACCTCTGCATGCTGCTGGCACCAGGATGACCTAACCTAGCATGCCACAGAGATCTCTCGCTACACACGTGTCCTTTCCTAAGATGAGACGCCTCAGCCATGTGATCAATATGTCTGCAGCCAACTTGCTGCCCTCTGACAGGACTAACAAACTCCAAAAAAAACAGACCTCGTGCGCGGGTGATATCTCCACACCACCCTTCAGGTCCCTTCATGGCTGTGTAACCACCTGCAGTGTCAGTCAGGAAAGATGCTCCATCCTGAATTGCACCAGTGACTGAAATGAGGTTGGTATGCGCAGAAGGAACACACTGCACATTGTGCAGCCAGAATACTTCGTGCCTTGCATTCACAAGGCATACAGACCCAGATGCAATGATTCCTCCCTTGGCGTCTGAGGTTGCCAAGTGCAGAGGAAGAGGCTGTCTATGCATAACTGGATTATGGAGCAATGAGAGATCATTGACTATATGCACAGAGGCACCACTATCTATTAACCAAGATGTGCTGCTAGCTCCATGCGAAGTTGGGGCAAGCACATTGAGAGAGATAAACATCGCCTCACCAGAAGGAGGGGGTGGAGGTGGTAAATGCCACCCCGGAAACGTGTGTTGACTTGTTGGATAGTTATATGCTGAAGGAGGTCCAGGGCTGGAAGCGGATGAAGGCGGGCCACCCCGGCCAGATCCATGGTCCCACCAGGCTTGAGGAGACGACTGTGGGCCTCCCTGGCCCCAGTAAGCTGCAGGCCCAACGCTTGCCGCTTGCATGTTTTGATGCAGAGCCTGCAGCTGCCTGAGCGGTCCGCAGTCAGTCATGAAGTGGCCCTTTGCCTTGCAGAAGTGGCATGTAAGCTCCTCTCTGGGCCTTCTTGCCCTGCCAGGTCCACGCCCCCTGCCACCAAAAGTAGTTGCAGAGGGGCCAGCGGGAGGCTGTTCGTTTGCTGGTAGTGCTGCTCCAACTCCCGGTACTGCTCCCACTCCTGGTGCAGCTCCAGCGCTTGATGACGCTCCAGCTACCCCCCCAGAGGGACCAGCCACTGCTGCAGCTGCCATGGCCTGAGGTGTTCCCTCTGCAGGTGGGTCCTTGTACCCACGGCTGGCTGCGGCGCGCAGGATTCTTTGAATCAGCTCCAATGGCGGCTTGTCGGTTGCCATAACCTCCAGGGACTCGAGCCTCAGCACAGGAGGGAGGCCCTTCACCATCAGCTCCCCAACATTGTGGTCCAAGAGGATGAACGCGTTGTTTCTGAGACTTGTAGCCAGATCCATCATTCTGTAGAGGTAGACCTTGAGTGTCTCCCCTGTCTTGATGCCCTGCTCCATTTCCTTGTACCACTCAAGGTTGATGTCTTGGTTGCTCCCTCCAGTGTGACTGTTCTTCACCCACGCGATGAAGTCGAACGCTGCTTTGTGGCATGAGATCTGAGAATGCCAGATGACTGGAACTGACTGGATCAGCCACTGCTTGATGGCTGAGTTCTCCACCGACCCTGGCATTGGCCTCTCCAAAGCCGCTCTGACCCCCTTGGTGTTTGCGCACGCCTCCAAATTTTCATACCAAAATTCAAAATTGCGCCCTCCATCATCAAGCATGACAGTCATCTTTGGATTAGAGGTATTGGGGATGTAGGCTGCCTTGTCAATCTCCACCTTTGGTTCTGCAGTGGCTGATTGTGTCCCGGTCATAGACTGCCCTGGAGTGGCCCCACTGACTTCTCCAGGTTGAGACATTGCTGTTTCACTGCTACTTTCCTTTTCTTTGCCCCTTTTTGTCATACTATTGTCACTTCACCAGCCAAACTTACTCATAAACTTCTGGAATGCAGCAATACCCTACAATTCCCTCCATGTCATGGAAATTTACCAGAAAGGTAAACTGTGAGTAAGATAATGGTCCTGGTACACTCGAGTTCCCTTGCGCCGCTGCGCCATGCTCGAGCTCCTTTGTTGACGCTTACGTCTGACCCATCCGTAGACGACCTTCACTCCTGCTTTTACTTGGCTCAGCTGGAAGGGCGTGGGCCATAACCTGTGAAAGGTTATAGGCAATCGGCTTTCCCTGTACAAAGCAGACAGGTCGTCAATAGACGAAGTTACTCCAGCTACAGTCCGTACGACTGTCTGCTGAGTGCCACAACAACTGTCGGACAAGACTAGCATCTGGTGATGCCCAGCATCTTTCACAACCAGTTACGTTACATCATTATCTTGTACACAAGCACCGATCAAGCAATCACTAGATAAGGCTCTAGACGGCTACGTTCAAGTACATGCCTATACTCCCTGAAGTCACTGTCCCTTATCTGTTTGAGTGACTACAGGGTACACTAAGCTTGTTCACTCTCACAATAGCAACAATGATACAACACACACTGCCGCACCGTACCTGTACAAAGCAGACAGGTCGTCAATAGACGAAGTTACTCCAGCTACAGTCCGTACGACTGTCTGCTGAGTGCCACACACAACTGTCGGACAAGACTAGCATCTGGTGATGCCCAGCATCTTTCACAACCAGTTGGTATTCACTCCGGTGGGGCAGCCTTAAGAGTTCATCCGACAAACGTGTGATCTAGATAGGATTGTACCTTATGTTCGAAAACGTCCAGAATCTGCCGTGTCTCAAGGTACCTTATGTTCTCAATGGACCCATATATGCACATAAATAGCTTGCACCACAATTGAAAGGATCCACTTTAAAAGCCAGACAAGAGAAGGCAAACTTTAAACAATAAAAGTAGACGTATAATAATAAGTAGAAACGTGTTTCAGAGAAAACAAACAATCAAGAGTACTATACTGTCAAATAAAGAAGAAACACATGACTACAGACAAATAAAGGTGAAAAAAAAAACAAGACATGGGCATTTTAAGCACAGGCTATTCCTAAACTGCAGTAGTCAGTGGTTTCATTGACACTTCCTAATAACTTTAGGAACTCCTAACTTTCTCCTTGGCTCTACAGAGGAAGGGGGGAGGAATTCTTGGAGAGCTTGAAGAGAGGTCCATTTTCCTTCACACATAGGGACCCCTACTGGGGACTTGCCATCCTACCCTGCCTAACTGTGAGAGTTTGCATACAAGGGGCACCGTCCCACAATGCTCAGTTGATAGGCCTGAAGTGTATGTGAAATATTCTGGGCTTGGCGTATCCTGCATGGTGGCGGCACGGAGGGTGTTAGACGATGTCCTCCTACTTGTGCGTTGTTAAGTAGGCACGGACATATACAAGTCAAGGACTGGTTGGCAACTGATTGATAGACACCCGGAGTGCTGCTATAGTTCCAATCAAGTGTTACAATATCTCTCATCTCTCCTAATAAGGTGACGCAGTTCAAACACGCCTAACCTGCTCTCACTCAGGTCATGCTCGTTACTTTGTCCGATGAGCTAAACTCAACTCCATATGTCTAGCTTGTTCTAACAATGTTCATCTGAGTGCTAAATCCAGGAATACAATAAGGTTAAGTCACCTGCATGGTGGCGGCACGGAGGGTGTTAGACGATGTCCTCCTACTTGTGCGTTGTTAAGTAGGCACGGACATATACAAGTCAAGGACTGGTTGGCAACTGATTGATAGACACCCGGAGTGCTGCTATAGTTCCAATCAAGTGCCTTCCTCTCCGTGCTTGCCCCATATGCCTCCTTTCTACAAACGTGTCTGTAACTTGCGTTATGATAGTCTTCGTTCAAATGCATGTATTGCCTGGCAGAACTCAGAGTTTTGCCTCTCCTTCCTAATTGGTATTGTCCTCATCCGGAGACTTGCCATTATTTCTCCTCTGAGGGAAAGGCATAAAATTAATTAACACAACACTTCCCCTTGCCTTTACCTCACAGAAACTTGGCCAGTCCCAGTGAGTTACGATGTCCCAGAAACACTTGTCTAACTAGTGGTTTGGTAAAAATGTCAGCCACATTTCTAGCAGATTGAATGTACTTGAATTCAACCTGCCCCTTTGCAATAGCTTCACGGGCAAAGTGACAGCTAATTGCAATATGCTTTGTGTGTTTGGAGTACACCGGATTCCTCAGGTGGTTTATACACCCTTGGTTGTCACAATGAATCTTCACTATCCACGGTAACACTCCAATTTCCTCCAGGAAACCTCTCAGCCAATTTGCTTCCTTTACAACAGCACTTGCTGCCATGAATTCAGCCTCCACTGTTGAAGTGGCAACAGCAGATTGCTTTTTACTTCCCCACACCACTGCTCCTCCAAACACAGTGAGGACAAAGCCAGTGGTAGAGAAGCGATGATCCTGATCACCTCCATAGTCGGCATCCACATAGCCTTCTAGCTCTATCTCCCCCGCTCCGAGAGTTAGAACCAAATCTCGGGTTCCTTTCAGATACTTCAACACACGGATGGCTTCATTCCAATGTGCTGTGGTGGGAGATATGCGGTAACGAGACAATACACCTACTGCTTGAGCTATGTCGGGACGTGTGGTGTTGGCTATATACAGAAGAGACCCTACTAACTCACAGTAACGGTGACCTGGAGGTAGTGGACTGCCAGCACCAATGCTGTCGCTCCCATCTCTCGGTGCAGGCCTTTGGGACATTACGAAATCTTTTGTCATGGGAGTATCAGGTCCCACTGACTCAAGATCCAAGCCAAATTTCTCTACAAGTGCATCGATTTTAGGGATGCAACTCAGGGTGATCAGCCCTTTATCTCTATCTCTCATCACTTGACATCCCAAGAAATCCTTTACTTCTCCAAGATCATGGATGGTGAACTCTTTCTTGAGGAGTCCCTTCACTCTCTCGATTTCTGACATACCCTTGGAAACTATCAGAAGATCATCAACATAGATCAGCACATAGGACTTTCCTCCATCAGTAGAGCATCTCACATACACTCCCGCATCACTCTTGCACACCTCATACCCCATGACTTCAAGTTTGTCATTCAGGGTTTTGTGCCAGGCACGTGGAGCCTGCTTCAGGCCATACAACGCCTTTCTCAATCGGCACACAATATGCTTATCCCCATTCTCAAAGCCAGGAGGTTGCGTTACATATACTTCCTCCTCGAGCTCACCATTCAGAAAGGCGGTCTTAACGTCTACCTGATGAATTTCACAGCCCTCTCTTGCAGCAACGGCCAGCAGAGCTCTTCTAGCTCCATAGCTACTAGTAGGAGCAAAAACCTCCATCACATCCACTCCAGGGATTTGTCTGCATCCCTGTGCCACTAATCTGGCCTTGAATCTCACCACATTGCCATGTGCATCCATTTTCACTGAAAATATCCAGTGAACTGGAATAACCTTATGTCCACGAGGTCTTGGCACATACTCCATGACCTCATGAGTATCTAGGGAATTTTGTTCTTCCTGCATAGCTGCCTTCCAGTATTCCCACTGGGGAGACATCTGTGCTTCTCTCAAATTAGAGGGAACGTGAATTTTCCCAAATCTGACACCTGTGTGCTTTTCCTTTGTATTGCCTGATTTTCCCTCACTTTGTCCAGAACCCACTACTCTTCCACTGACACTCGCTGAGTTACACATCACAGGCTCTCCAGTAGGAGTAGAATGCACTCTCATAGCACGCTCTCGCTTGGACTCACACTTGGCTTTGCACAAGTTACTCTGCTCATCCCTCACATCATCCTCCCATGCACAGGTACCTCTCGGACAGTCTTTGTAATTTGGATTTCCTTCACATTGTCCAGACGTCCGATTCACCTCCTCGGACACACTCTGACATGCCTGCAAGAGTTCAGACTCTTCAGGTCTCTCACAAACAACATCGGGATATGGCAGAGTGTCTGCATACTTCCCCTGATTCACGTGATCCACATGCCTCTCAGACCGACTGCATGTCACTGTTGGGAGTGACCTCACATCTCTGACATCACTCTCCCAGGCACAGGTACCTCTCAGTGAGCACTTGTAATTTGGTCTGTCTCCACAATGTCTGTGCTCCTGATTCACCTCCTCCTCTCGTCCCTTACACGGAGTCAAGGATGCAGACCCTGTCTCCCGCTCACAATCATGTTTGGCTGGTGCAGAGGGAGCATATGATGCTTCCTCTGACCGGTGGCTGCCACCACAGTCCCGTCCAGGAGTGCTCTGACTGGACGGGTTGCCAAAAGAACTCTGCATGGTCACATCTCTTACATTTCTCTCAATCACTGAACAGGACCCACCCATGCTGCTCAGCTCCCCGGGACCATTTGCAGCTTTGCATGTAGCTGCCCCCCTCACTGCACTCACATGCAATTCATGCCCCTCATGTGAATCACCCTCTAGCTGCACTTCCCCTGGTCCCTGTGACAGAGAGTCACCTTCAGTCAACCCCTCTCGCTCTCTGCTCTCTCCCTTCTCCTGTGGCAGCAGGAGGTCTTTGGCGGCAATGCGTTGTTCGTGTCGTTGGGCCCGGGTCAGGCCATCCAATTGGTGGTTGCGGCATTCAGACCTAGTTGGTCTGAAGACCTCCTGGGCTCGCTCCATCTGTGGTCGAAGGTGGGAGTCCCCTCTCACTCCTCTGGCTAAGTCCTGTACTGCCTCCAGGGTTTGATCCATCTCCACTGGGTCACACAGTCTTCTGGATTTAGACTCGGGCTCAGCCTCCCTGGGGGGTCCTGTGACAGGCTGTGTGGGGAGGTTGCTGGAGGCTGGCAGGTACTCAGGCTCACTGTGTGGGTCATCCAGATCTGTCTCAAGGCTGATGTTGGTTGTGTCAGGGGAGGTACCGGGAAAGACTGGGGGAGTGTCACTTGCAGAGGACTCAGGACACAGGAACTCTGTAGGCTGTGTTGGGGAAGCACTCATGCCAACCCGAGAGGCTCCCCTGAGGTGCTCTACGAAAACCACATCTCTGCTCTCCTTCCAGATACCCCCTCCCACATATATCCGATAGGCTTTGGAGGAGGCTGAGTAACCAGTAAGCATCCCTGGCACAGTTTTGGGGGAAAACACAGAGCGCTGGACATCAGGGATGTGCACAAAGGCCAAGCAACCCCAGGTACGCAATGGGGTTACATTTGGTTTGTAGCCAAAAAATAATTCTGATGGCGTGCGGTCCCTCCCGGTACTGGGACCCATGTTCAGTAGGGTGCAGGCAGTTTCCAGGGCCTCCTTCCACAACGTTGGACTGGCAGCTGCAAAAGCCAGAAGAGTCCTGGTACGTTCCTTGAGGGTGCGATTGGCTCTTTCAGCTGCTCCATTCTGTTGCGGGGTGTAAGGAGCTGAGGTCTCCAATTTAGTCCCCTGGGATGCACAAAATTCTTTGAACGTGGCATTCAGAAATTCAGTTCCACGGTCACATCGGACACACTTCACTTTGGTTTTCTTCTGGGTCTGCCAATATAGAAGGAGGTCCCGCACAGCAGCACTGATGGCATCTTTGGACTTCACAGGCAGGACTGCCTTTAACTGAGATGACTCATCCAAAGCAGTCACCCAGTAACGTTCACCAGTTACTGCAGCAGGAAAAATGGGGCCCACAGTGTCAATATGTACTCTGTCAAGTGGTTCAACAGCTGGTCTACTACTTACTCCAAATGGAGGCCGAGACGTCTTTCCCTCAATACATGCTTCACAGAAGACTGGACAATTGGAGCAGGGGCATAGGGATGTATCAAGTCCTGAGACCAGGTCCTCATTGGTTAGGCGCTGCATCCATGTTTCACCTGGATGTCCCATTCTGCTATGCCAGAGGTATCGTCTGGCACAGTTGTGTGAGTTTTGGGTGGGGGTTTTGGACTTCACAGCAGCCGAGATGATTCTGTGGTTAACACTGGACTCAGAGCTACAACTTGATGAATGTAAAATAGCCCTTTCTCTGCACTGATCCGAGACCTCCAGCTGTTTGGACCACAGACTTCAGTGAATGCTCCAACATCATCTGTGCGAAAGATGCCCCATCCCGCAATGCTGCAGATACTGACAGTATGTTTGAGGTTGCAGAAGGAACACACTGAACATGATGTATCCACAAGGGAACTCCCACTCGACTGAGGATGCAGACAGAGCCAGATGCTACAATTCCTCCAGTGGCATCTGAAGTGGCCAGATGTAATGGGATGGGTTTGGCATGCACAGTTGGATTATGTAGCAAGGTCACATCATTCACCAGATGTACAGATGCTCCACTGTCCACCAGCCAGGATTGCAGAGACGAATTTCTGACAGGAGTCTTCAGGATGTTGAGGGAAATTATGTATGGCATACCTCTAGGTGGTGGAGGTGGGGGAGCTGGGGGTTGAAACCATGCAGGAAAGGCATCCAGTCCAGGGTGCGCCAGCTGGGCTGCAGGAGGGTGTGGGCCACCCATAGGTGGAGGTCCCTGTAGCCACATTCCCTGCAGTTGTTGGACCGCTGCCACTACGTTCCGTTGGGTCTCCTCGTCCCGCTTCCTCTTTCGACAGTCCCTCCAGTAATGCCCCTTCTTATTGCAGTAGTTGCAGATGCCCTTTGT
>KV908355.1:300405-302905 GCA_002005505.1 Botryococcus braunii
GGTGTTTTGGTTGTTTGTGTGTGTTTTGGGGAAGGGGTGGGTATCTGCAGGTATGTGTTGGGGGGGTTTGGCGGGTGTTGAGCAGTTTGAGAGTTGGCGCTAAAAGGGGAGGAAGGTCAGTGCTGGGGGGAACGAGGGGGGGGGGGGTGGGCTTCCGTGTTCGCTAACGTGACTGTCATTAGGGAATAACTGACAGGGATCGGGCTCTTGTTGGGTACCGTCTCCGGTTGCAAACTTGAGATTACTGCAGTAGGACGATCTCCTGATTTTTATTTGTTATTGATCTATCAGAACGCAATTTAAGGTGGATGGGATCAATCTCTCGGTCATGCAGGTCATGCAGTCAATTGAGCAATCAAGTGATCCTTCGATCTATCAATCAAACAGCCCATTTAATCAGCCGTCAGCCACACCATAAACCTCATTCTGTTGGTTGGTTATTGGTCGCTTGGTAATCTGTGGTGGTGCAGGCGTAATGCAGACCACCTGGACGGTTTGATTGTGGTGGATGAGGTGGGGCCTTCCTCGGTGCGGTACACTGTCAGAGTCAATCACAGTCAAGTGGTGTCAACCCGCCAGCTGTCAAATCCCTGGGATCTCCTCCCTGACAGCTCCTACAAGGGCCAGTGGTTCTTCACCAATCTGCAATTACTGCTTGATCGGTGCGTCTTTCCTCCTTTTTGCCCCATGCAGAGGTGCTTTCCACCTCCCTCCCTAAGTGGAGTGGATATCTGACACCTCCCTCCGTTAAGTGCAGAGATACTTTTCATGTCCCTTTGTCAAGTGCAGAGAGCCCTTTGAACTCACTGCGTCATAAGTCGTTTTAAGTACTAAGATATTTGTCACCCCCCTCCGGTAAGTGCAGATATACTTCTTCACCTCCCTCCGTCGAGTGCTGGACCTGGGGACCTTCGATCTTTGCAAGGGGAATTATGCAACTTGTCCTTCCTCCCGTCCCCAACGACAGCATGTTGAGCAGAGAAGATCGTTTCGCGTGAGAAAGAAGTGTCCATCGGCCTGACTTCACTGCGCTTTGGTGAATGCAGAGGAATTATAAATCCTAAAAACTTTTCCTCACTGGTGAATACAGTATACCCCCCGGGGGGGGGGGACGGGCGCTTTCAGGCGTATTGGGGTTACGATGCACGTCCCCGCTCCTCTTCTGTGAAAGGGCACATGATTATCTGTTGCTGTGCTTTCCACACACCTCTTTGTATGCGTTGCTGTCCAGTCATTAAGTGCTCAGGTGATTCAGCAGTCCGTTAATGGATGTGATTACCAAGGAAAGCTCCAATGGGCAAACTAACGAGCTGGCATCGGAAATGGGTCGTCGACATGTCCCAGGGTGTTCAGATTCATAATTGGACAACTTTTCCGTTGCAATCAGATTCGTAAATGCCTCAGTCTGATCATCACCAACGTGATGGAGGCAGTCATGTAACTTCCCTCCCAGCTTCCTCAAAAAAGCCACTCACAACAGTAGCAAGAGGCCCGGGGTGCATGATTGCATCTTTCGTATCTATTCTCCAAAGGAGAGCTATTCCAGAGCTTAATCCTTGTCGGTGAGTGCAGGGCGATCTTGGGAAGCCTGGTCGGAGGTGGTGACGTACCAATGGACATTCGAGTGAGTGTGAAGTCCTTCCCTTGGCCTCCGAGCCACATAGATCCAGGAGCCTTGATTGCTGCAGCTGCATTCAACCTGCTGCTCGTGTATGCCTTCCTGGCACCCACCCGCGCGGCGGTCGTCACCATTGTGCGTGAAAAGGAGCTTCGCTTGCGGGAGGGCATGCGCATTCTCGGCCTCAAGGTCTGCCCTGGCCGTCTGTTGGCCTATGTGCAGATATGGGCTTTCCTGCCCCTTTGCGCGTGCATTCGCGTATGAGAGAGAAGAGGCGGAGAAGGGGGTGGGAGAGTGACGGTAGAAAAGAGGGGGTGAGAGAGACAGGGAGGGGCGGGGGGGGAGAGAGAGAGAGGGGGAGGGGGTGTGTCCGTGTACCCTGTGATTGAAAGGGTTTGCACTCTGGGCTTGTATCTAATGATTTCTGTTGCGCAGCATGCCCATAATTACATTGGCAGCCCTGTGCATGCGCGTGCTCTCTCTCTCTCTCTCTCTCTCTCTCTCTCTCTCTCTCTCTCTCTCTCTCTCTCTCTCTCTCTCTCTCTCTCTCTCTCTCTCTCTCTCTCTCTCTCTCTCTCTCTCTCTCTCTCCCCCCCTCTCTCCCCCCTCTCTCCCCCTCCCTCCCTCCCTCTCCGTCTCGCTCTTGCTCTCGCTCTCCCTCTCCCCCCCCTCTCTCAGTCCCTCTGTGTGTGTGTGTGTGTGTGTGTGTGTGTGTGTGTGTGTGTGTGTGTGTGTGTGTGTGTGTGTGTGTTTGTGTGTGTGTGTCTGTACCTCCGCCCTCCCCCACACACACACACACACACACGAGCGCGCGTGCGTACCCGCCCGCCCACATGACAGGCAAGGAAAACAGTTCATGACATAATGCTGGGGTCCTCCTTG
>KV908355.1:307905-325405 GCA_002005505.1 Botryococcus braunii
TGGGGGACAGGGCCTGTGTCAGGATTAAGGAAGAAAATGGGCAAAGAGACCCAGCAGGGGAAAGATCCAGGGGAGAAGGCCACTGTACATCACGAGCGTCAATGGTAGTGCGGTATGGTTGTGACTCCGCAAAGTCAGAAACTCTGGAGGCAGTACATGTGGGGGAAGGGAAGGCCTCCGAGGATCTTTCCTGAGCGGTGCCAAATCAGTGCAGTACATGCGGGAATGATGGATCGGCTTGCTGTCAAGCGTTACATGTGTACTGCATCACCTGGAGGCAGCCCATCGCGGGAAAGCGAATCTGAAGCAGAGGGGAGTCAGTTGAGGGGAGCAGTCCGCCAAAGGTTGCTGTTGAGTGGTATGTTGGTACTGGGTCAGCCCAAATTCGGGGATGCGAATCTGAAGCAGAGGGGAGTTCTCTTGGGGGAGTCCTCTTGAGGGAGCGGTAAATCTGTACTGGATCAGCCCGTTGCGGGAATGTGAAAGTGAAGGGGAGTCCCCTTGGAGGAGCAATATGCCACCAGCTTGCTGTTATGCGGTACAGTTGTACTGCATCAGCCCCATTAAGGGACTCGGGCGTACGGCGTTGAATTTATCCAGTTTATGGTCCTTGTCCCGGTACGACTGGGATAGGCACCACACCTTTTTTCCTATTTCTTTTTTCTTTGTTCTTTTTCCTTTCTTTTTTTTCAATTTTTTCTTTCTTCTTTATTTTTTATTTTTTTTTTCATAACGGGAATGTGAATCCAGAGCAAAGGGGAGTCCAACTGCGGGAGCGATCTGCCACAGCTGCGCCCTAGCGCCCGTGTCCCTCTGCTTTGCTCCGCCCTCCCAGCCTATCGTTTTCCTCTTCCATCAGAGCCGGAGAATCAGGAAATGCCGGAGAAGGAAAGCCCTCTGCAAATTCTTGACATAGGCACTGCTGGAGGTAGATGGCGAATTCTCGCTAAGCTCTTATTAATTTCAATAAAGGGTTGTTCCCTTGAAACTGTACCCTTAAAAGTTTGGACGGAGGTTAAACCCCCCCTCCTTGGTGTTTGGGTCGAAGGACAACGAGGACGGGCTCATAACTCCACCAACACCACCTCTACTGGACACTTGGATGGGACAGGGAACTAGACACGGATGGGGCAAGCGGTGGTGGTTGGGGCTGTGTCCAGGTTCACCTGGGATGTGATCAAGCGAAACCGGCGGGGCCGGGCCATCGTTCTCACAAGCCACAGCATGGAGGAAGCGGACCTGTTGGGGGACGTCATCGCCATCATGGCTGAGGGCAAGTTGGCTGCCTATGGCACCAGCCTCGACCTCAAGTCCCAGTACGGAGTCGGGTACACGCTCACCGTTGTTCGCTCGCGCAGCAGGTGGGTAGCCCAATGCCTACGGCCCTGACACCATACCTGCTGCTGATGATGATGATGATGCCGACGACGCTCTTTTGTGTGTGTGTGTGTGTGTGTGTGTGTGTGTGTGTGTGTGTGTGTGTGTGTGTGTGTGTGTGTGTGTGTGTGTGTGTGTGTGTGTGTGTGTGTGTGTGTGTGTGTGTGTTGGGGGGGGGGTGGGGGCTTTGGGGTATTGCCGATGGCTGTTTGCCTTTTTTAAAGTGTTTTTTGAGACATAGGGCGCATGTTTTTGGCGCAATGGGGCAATTCCTGATTCTTGTATGACAGTTGTTATTCCGTATCTGCTGGCTATTGCCTACATTGCATTGTTTCCTGTTTCATTTGCCATCTATCAGGTTGCTCCAGAGCATCGATGGCCTCGGGTCAGTGCCAGAACCCTCTCTTCTCGCTTCTCGAGGTTAGCTGAGATGCCGGCCCGGGCTGAAGTGCCTACACCCCCCCCCTCTCTCCCCCCTCTCTCTCCCCCCCCCCCTCTCTCTCTCTCTCTCTCTCTCTCTCTCTCTCTCTCTCTCTCTCTCTCTCTCTCTCTCTCTCTCTCTCTCTCTCTCTCGTTTGGGGGGGGGGCGGGGGTTTCCTGTACACTTGCACTGGTGGTCATTAGGATGATAAAACTCAGAGCGTCACTTGAGGATCTGTTGCCAACAAGGACAGCGCCATTCGGGAGAAGGAAGGACTAGAAATACAGATAGTTTTATGGATATCGATTTTTCTTCCAGACTTGAGAATTCACTGGTATTGACCGCAGGAGAACAAAGGGGATTGACCGTAGGAGAACAAAGGGGAGTTGGTACCTTCTCCAGTTCGATACCCGCTCTGGCACACAAGTCTGAACTTCGGTCTGCTTTTTGGGGGAACATGAGCCGGCGGGGTGGCAGCGGCAGAAAAACGCACCCTCCACACCTGACTGAGGGACGGGGCTTGGGGGTGAGCAGAGACGGGGAGGGGAGTGGGCCCGGCACAGAAGCATCTGCACTCACGCTGAGCGAAGGAGACATCGAGCTTGAGAAGGTGATAAAGCAGCACGTCCCCGACGCGGAACTTGTGTCCCGCTCGGCTGGGGAGACGTCCTTCCGCTTGCGCAAAGAGGAGTCCTTCAGGTACTGCAGCATTCATCCAGACCCACAGACCCACAGAACAAGCATAGCGGAGCATCCTGACGATCCCAATCCCCAACAACATCAACATCTTCAACAACAATAAGAAGAAGGAGAAGAAGAACAACAACATTAACAACAACACCAACAACAACAGCATCAGCAGGAACAACAGGACCCACGAGATGATCCTCTTACTCCGGCAAGTTAAAAAACCAGAGGCTGAGCCATCTCTCCCTGTTCACAACCCCCGACCCGCAATCAGCCATGTTGCGAAGCTGCTCCGGAATGCATCAGCTGTTCCTCCCCCCCCCCCCCCTTTCTCTCCATCTCTGCCTGTCGATGTCATGTCGTGTCATGCAGCAATCGTCTCTGCTGCATGAGCCTCTGCGCGTGCGCATGCATGCGTGTGTGTGTGTGTGTGTGTGTGTGTGTGTGTGTGTGGGTGGGTGCGGGGGCTGCACGAACGCGCACGCATCTCCATGATCTTGTAAAGGGAGCAGCCAGAGAGCGGGTCATCTGGGTACCCTCATGAACTGTGTTTCGAGACACTGAGTCAATTGTATACCTTGGCTAGACATTGTTTGCAAGTCACTGGGTCATGTGTACACCCTGATACACACTGCTGCAAGACACCAAATCAATTGTGTACCTTGCCTGGACATTGTTTGCAAGTCACTGGGTCATTTGGGTACCCTCACCGAAACTGTTGCAAGGCACTGGGGCGACAGTCAAGTGTGTATCCAAGACGCATTCAACCATAATAAACAGTATTGCAAGGCACCCGGCCGATGTGGGTTGGCATGGGGTTGCAGGTTCCCGGACCTGCTAAGGGAGCTGGAGGCAAAGCGGCAAGCCTTGGGGGTGGACAGTTACGGGCTTTCGGTGACAACGCTGGAGGAAGTCTTCCTCAGTGTGTCGGAGGGTGTGGGCGAGCGAGTTGTGAAGGACAACTCACAGGAGAGTGCGTTGGCGGGTGGGCTGGAGAACAGGTCTGCACCTGGCCGGCGTAGCCGCAGAGATCGGGATAACACCGGAATGGGAGACGACAACGGCCGCCGGCTAAAGGTATGTGATGCGCCGCGTGGGCTTGCCTCTTGCGTGCCAGCGCGCATACACACACACACACACACACACACACACACACACACACACAGACACAGCACACACACACACACACACACACACACACACACACACACACACACACACACACACACACACACACACACACACACAACACCCACGCGCGCAGGGGCATGCATGTTTGCGAAGCACCACCCGCTTGCATGCACACACAGACACACACACACACACACACACACACACACACACACACACACGCGCACGCATGCACGCACGCACGCACACACACACACACATACATATACACACACAGACACACGCACGCACGCACACACATCTCATCTTCACTAACACACCTTGGGGTACTGCATCCAGAATGCACGCCTGTACCAGATTACCGAGGCATCGCTCGTGATGTTTGTTTTCATGGCCTACTTAAGCAGCTGGTCCCTGGCGCTGCATGCAGGGTGTAGCACTGTACCTGCAGCAAGTGTATGGCCTCTTCTTGAAGCGGGCTCTGTCGGCACGGCGGGACAAGCTGGCTCTGGTGACCCAGCTGCTGGTCCCCGTGGTACTGGTTGGTATTGCCATGTGGAGTGGCAAATCCTCTGCCAGCGTCCGGCACGAGCCACCCCTCACCCTCTCACGGTATGTCAGGCCCAAGAAAAAAAATCTCGCAGGCTTTTTTTTTGGGGGGGCCCGTAGTAAGATGCCTGGGCTGATAAATTTCCCCTTAGGCGCGGTGTTTGAGCTAAAACACCGCGCTTCGGCTGATCTAAAACATGTACTCACGAGCTCACACTAGTCGAACTCCAGGTTGTCTCGCCTTTGTCAACCTGCCAATACCAGGCTTGATTGGCTCTATGAGTGAGTGCCAGAACAGACTGGCTTTATATCCCTATGAGCAACTATCAGAAAGGACTGGGTTTACATCTCTAAGATCAGTTACCAGACTGGAGTGGCTTTAAATGTCTATGAGCAAGTACCAGACTGGACTGGCTATACATCTCTATGAGCAAGCAGCAGGCTCGACTGCTACTCATCTCTATGAGCGACAACCAGATTCGACTGATTCAACTATATCAGCTACTACCACACTCTGCTACTTCAACAGATCTTTATTTGGATGGAAAGCAATGAGGCTATTAGGTATTGTGTTGTTGTAGCCAGTAGGGTGAACGGCTGAAGGGATTGTTCTAGGGGGCGCGCGCGTCTCCTCTCTCTCTCTCTCTCTCTCTCTCTCTCTCTCTCTCTCTCTCTCTCTCTCTCTCTCTCTCTCTCTCTCTCTCTCTCATCCCCCCTCTCTCTCTCCTGTGTGTGTGTGTGTATTTTGGGGGTTGCGTGTGTGTGAGAGAAAGAGAGTGTGTGTGTGCGTGTGTGTGTGTGTGGGGGGGGGGGTGTACCTGTCTACGCGCGTGTGTGGACATAGAGGGGGCGGAGAAAAGGGATAAAGGGGGGGGGGGACGGAGAGAGAGAGAGAGGAGGGAATAGATGTGTACAAACACGTGTGCGCATGCTCACGTGCCACAGAACGACAGAGAAGGGAATGGAGGTAGGGAAGGAGGAGGCGCTCTGGCAGTGCTAATGGGGGTTGTGGGGAGGCAGGGATTTGTGTCTGCTGGGCAAGCCCACGCCATGGGGAGCATCTCCAGGCCTGCGGGAAAATACTACGCGACTGGCCGACTTCCTTGGCGCGTACGGCACAGACTCCCTGATTGCAACTGATGCTGAAAGGGTCTGGGAGAACGCCACGTCCCCTCGCCCCACCCTGGACGATTTCCTGCTCGACCACTGGTTCACAAACAACCCCATCTATGATGCTGTGTTTCTGACAGAGGTGCTTCGCTTCCCGTTTGCGATGATGTGCTGCAGAGAGAGCGAGCGCGCACGGGGGAAGGGGGGAGCGAGCGAGCGAGCGAGGAGAGAGAGAGAGAGAGAGAGAGAGAGAGAGAGAGAAGAGGAGAGAGAGAGAGAGGAGAGAGAGAGAGAGAGAGAGAGGAGAGAGAGAGAGAGAGAGAGAGAGTGAGTGAGTGCGCGTGCGTGCGTGCGAAAGCGCGCGCGCGTGCGCGCGCGTCTGTGTGTGTGTGTGTGTGTGTGAGAGAGAGAGGGGGGGGGGGAGAGGGAGAGAGAGAGAGAGAGAGAGAGAGAGAGAGAGAGAGAGAGAGAGAGAGAGAGAGAGAGAGAGAGAGAGAGAGAGAGAGAGAGAGAGAGACAGGAGGGAGGGAGGGAGGGAGGGAGGGAGGGAGGGAGGGAGGGAGGGAGGGAGGGAGGGAGGGAGGGAGGGAGGAGGGAGGGAGGGAGGGAGGGAGGGAGAGAGAGAGAGAGAGAGAGAGAGAGAGAGAGAGAGAGAGAGAGAGAGAGAGAGAGAGAGAGAGAGAGAGAGAGAGAGAGAGAGAGAGAGAGAGAGAGAGAGAGAGAGAGAGAGAGAGAGAGAGAGAGAGAGAGAGGAGGGGGGGGAGGGAAGGTGGAGAATCTTGACAAAGGGTTGCTGGGAGAATTTTGCCGAAAGGCTAGGAAGGCATGGGAGTGCGGAAGGGATTTGAGGCCACAGTCCCCTTTCCTGGGGGTTGATTTGTATTCTACTGTCAAGGTGCCATTTGGGTTGGTTGTGCTATCAAGGTGGTGTTAAGGTTGGTTCTGCTTTGAAGGTGGTGTTTTGGGTGGGGGCGGGCTGCAGGGAATGGCGGGTCGGGGAAAATCAGCCTACATGGTCTTTGCAAATCAGACCGCGATGCATGCCCTGCCTGCATCCATCAACGCTGTCAACTCAGCTCTCTTGAGAGTGGCGACTGGGTACCAGAATGCAACTATTGTGGCCACAAATTGGCCTCTCCCCACCCTTCAGGATGAAACCATGATCAAAATCAGCCAGGCTGCAAGTAAGGACGAAATGCTGTTGTAGGAAGTGGGAAGCTGCCCCCCCCCCCTCTCTCTCTCTCTCTGTGTGTGTGTGTGTGTGTGTGTGTGTGTGTGTGTGTGTGTGTGTGTGTGTGTGTGTGTGTGTGTGTGTGTGTTTGTGGCGCATGTGGTCAGGTTTTCATGCTTCTGTACTCTTCTCTGATAAGTTCTTTTTCAATCTGGCGCAAAAGATGTGTAACAATCACATCATCACTACCACCATCGTCATCATCATCACCATCACTCATCATCACCAATCATCATCATCATCATCATCGTCTTCCTCGCCATCAGTGCCATGTATACTGAAGCCATGTTTACAATTGAAAGTATGCTGCATTCCTGGGAGAAGCGCGTGAGACGGCGTTCCGAGTATTCTTTCAATCACTTGCTTGGGGCCACTCTGGTCCCTCGTCTCCCCCCCCCCCCCCCACGTCCTTCTCTCCCTTCTCCCCCCTCTCACTGCCTTTTCCTTCGGCCCGCAACGGCTCCCAAGCTGTGCAGGACCCACAAACAGCCTTTCTCATTCCTCGCATGTCCCACAAACTTGGTTTTCGTTGACACTCCGTCTCCGAGCAGGCAGCAGACATTTTTGGGTCCCTAGAGACCTCAGGCCCGCATGCAGGGGAGCAGGGACAAGGCCCCAAAAAAAAAGGGGGGGGGAAAGGGGGGGGAGGAAAAGGGGGGGAGGGGGGAAAGTAGAAGAAAGAAAAAGAAAGCAAGGGGGGGCCATATGCAGGGGTAAGAAACTGGTGGGGGCGCCGGGGGTTGTGAGCAGGTGGGCTGCTACTGGTGCTGTGCCTGACCATGGCAGCCAGCGTGCTCAGCAGCTCGTACGCGGTGTTTGTGGTGCGGGAGCGGGAGTCCAACAGCCAGCACGTCCAGCTGGTCTCCGGAGCCCCGCTCACCGCCATTTGGGCCGCCAACTACGCCTGGGACTTCCTCACCTTCCTCATTCCCATCTCCGGTACCCCTCTCGAGCCAGCTTCTCCCCAGCTTCCCTCCTCGCTTGGTCCTTGACTTGCCCTCCAGCCCGCATTACCTATCGCTGCGGCAATCGTGCTGCTCCTCACCCGGCCTCGTTGAGAGCGACATGCACAAACACGCGTGACAAACCCTGAGCTTCACCGCCCCACCCGCACGCGCACTCTCTCTCTCTCTCTCTCTCTCTCTCTCTCTCTCTCTCTCTCTCTCTCTCTCTCTCTCTCTCTCTCTCTCTCTCTCCTCTCGCTCTCTCTCTCTCTCTCTCTCTCTCTCTCTCTCCCCCCCCCCTCTCTCTCTCTCTCTCTCTCTCTCTCTCTCTCTCTCTCTCTCTCTCTCTCTCTCTCTCTCTCTCTCTCTCTCTCTCTCCTCTCCCCACCCTGTCCACCTGTTGTTCTTACACACACAGTATTGAAAATTACCACATAACGAGGAAAGACATAAGATGATACATACTGTGCATATATAATATGTTTCGATAACAAGTGGATGTTTGAACGCAATCTCTCTCTCTCTCTCTCTCTCTCTCTCTCTCTCTCTCTCTCTCTCTCTTCTCTCTCTCTCTCTCTCTCTCTCTCTCTCTCTCTCTCCTCTCTCTCTCTCTCTCTCTCTCTCTCTCTCTCTCTCTCTTCCCCCCCCCTCCTCCCCCCCTCCCACTCCTCTTTCATTGAAGGCACACATTCGACTTCAGGATGACGTGTTGGCTCTACCCAAAGCAAGGCTTCAAGGCATTTGCAGTAAGGACCTGAGATTCTTTCTGCCTAGGGGATGGACTCACCATCACAGTGAACGCTCCATTAATTTTCTTTGCCACCCATCAGCATTTGCCCAGAAGTGGTTTAAGCCTCTGTCAGAGAAACGCAGCCCTGCATGGAGGGGGAAAAACCTTATTGATTGACCAAGATTTGAGCAATTATTTGCAGGTCACATACTGGAGTCCCCTGAACTGTTGGTGTGGTCTGGTCGCAGTTTTCGTGATCATCTTCGTCATATTTAATCTTCCTGCCTTCCGAGGGGTACGGCTGGCCGCTGAGGTCGTGCTGATGGTTTTGTTCGGCTTGGCTGCCCTGCCAATGACATATTTCATATCCACTTTCTTCGATGTAAGGACCGCTCAACCCATTTTCCTGTCTCGCCCCTTCCCTCCCCCCCCCTCCCCGGAGTAGGTTGTTCCCCCGCAAGCTGTGTCTGTGTGTGTGTGTGTGTGTGTGTGTGTGTGTGTGTGTGTTGTGTGTTGTGTGGTGTGTGTGTGTGTGTGTGTGACTGACATTCTCTCTGACCCCCCTTCTCCTCTCTCTCTCTCTCCCCCCCCCCCCCCTCTCTCTCTCTCTCTCTCTCTCTCTCTCTCTCTCTCTCTCTCTCTCTCTCTCTCTCTCTCTCTCTCTCTCCCCCCCCCCCCCCCCTCTCTCTCTCTCTCTCTCTCTCTCTCTCTAAAGATGAGACATTGCTGGGCGGGGGCTGACTCCTGCTTGGGTTCTTCTTATTCATCCACTGTTGTAAACGAAGAAGGTCGCATGTCTCCAGCCACATGAGGTTGATGAGACGGAGAAGCTCCCGGAGGGACCGGCCTGAGATGCTGGGGCTGGGGGCTTGAGCAGGACGAGATGAAGGCGATGCAGCGAATCAACACGATCACCTTCTTGGTGGGCTTCCTAGGGTTCCTGTCCATGTGGATCATGGAGATCGTGACCCTGGCCATGCCTTTCGCAAAACCGAAGAAGATTTTCCAAATTTCGTCGGCGATTTTGCGATGCCTGTCGCCGCACTACAACCTAGCTAGGCATGACCCCTTTGCCTGCGCTTGGCTGTGCTTGCGGTGGATTGCCTTCATGGCCCTGGCTTCTTGTCGGTTGAGGCAGATGGGAGGGTAAGGATAAGCCGGCAGTCGAAGGAGGGAGAAAGTGCGGTGTGCACGCGCGTCTCTCTCTCTCTCTCTCTCTCTCTCTCTCTCTCTCTCTCTCTCTCTCTCTCTCTCTCTCTCTCTCTCTCTCTCTCTCTCTCTCTCTCTCTCTCTCTCTCTCTCCCCCCTCTCTTTCCCCCCCCCCTCTCTCTGCATGCGCGTGCGGTTGTGTGTATGATCGAGGTGGGGGGGCTGGGGTAGGGGTGCAGCAAGGGTCCTGCAGGTTATTCCTGTAGGGTGGCCCCCTGCGGGAGGAAGGGTATCCACCGTTTGCAATGGGGTCCTGTGCACCCGCAACGCAACAGCATCTTTGCAGGACGAAAGGATCATGGGGCGGTGAGAGCTTAACAGGGTGGGAATGCTGATCGCAGGGGGACCAATAAGCTGATGGGCCTGTATGACATGGATGTGAACAACACCAAAGATCCGCCCTTCTCTTGGGAAGTCACCGGGAAGTACTACGTGTTTATGGCCGGACAAGCCGTGGGTAGGTTCCCTGACAACCTGCCACCCCCCCCCCCCCCCTCGGGGGGTTCTCGTCCTCTCGCCCCTGTCTACATCTCTTTGAAATCTTTTTGGATGTTTCAGAGGGACGTGGGTTTGGATGTTTCAGAGGGACGTAATTCAAATGGCGCACTGCGTGGCACGGAAAAGGCGGGCATCACACACACACACACACACACACACACACACACACACACAGACACACACACACACAGACACACACTCACACACACACACACACGCACACACACACACACACACACACACACACACACACACACACACACACACACAAGGTAGGGAGGGTATGGCCTGAAATCAGGGTTTTTCCCGGAGGTTTGTGGGCATGCGGTGTTAGTATGAGAACGCCTGCTTGGCCAGCACTCACTGAATCCAGGGGGATGGTGGGAATGCAGTATTCATGGCCCTGACGCTGCTGATGGAGTCCGGCGTCCTAGGCGCCCTATACAGGGCAGTTGAGAAGCAGGCCCTTCTGTTGGTGGCCCGCCTGTCGGGAGACAGCAGCTGGGCGCGCCTGTACCGCACCGCCTCCGAGGAACCCCTCGTGGATGAGGACGCAGATGTGAAGGACGAACGCGTCCTTCTCGCAGCCGGTAATCCAGATGCTTTGATGACATCACCTCCCCCCATTCCCTCTTCTCTTCTTTGGCGGGGCACTCTTGCAGCCAAAGAAGAGAAGAGTGGTTTTACGATCTCAAAGGAGCGAAAAATGGACAAGAATTGGGAATGAAAAACAAAATCTGGGTTGGGGGAGGGGGGTGGAGAAGGGATGGATACAAAGGGAGATAAAGAAGAAGGGTAAGCGGGAGCTACGAGAAAGGAGACCAGGGGTCCTTTTGGTGTTTGAACGCGGGTTCCTCACGCGGGTTTTGAAAGCCAAGGGGTTCTGCTAAGGGTTTTGAAAGCTAAGGGTTCCCTGCGCCGGGTTTGAAAGCTAAGGGTTCTGCTTGTTCACATTGTGGTGCTGTCAGCGAAACGGATAGAAGCAGTGGCATGTGGGTAGAAGTGGGCGTCACGTTCTGCAGCAGGGACAGCAGCAGCAGCAGCAGCAGCAGCAGTTTCTAGTGATAGTGGCAGTACTCGTAGTGCTTGGTGCTCGTGTTGTACTTTTGCAGCAGGGACAGCAGCAGCTGCAGAATGAGAAGCAGCAGCAGTTTTTAGTCATAGCGGCAGTACTGATAGTGCTGTGGTCAAACAGAGTATGGTAGTTGCAGTAGTAGCAACAAGAACAACAGACACAGCTTTTTAAGTGATAGCGGCAGTACTCGTAGTACTTTGTCCATACAGAGTGTGGTGGTCGCAGCAGCAACAGCAGCAACAACAGCAGTTCTGAGTGATAGAGGCAGTCCTGGTAGTACTTTGGGTCATGATTAGTGTGACCGTCGCAGCAGTAACAACATCAACGGCAGCTTTTCTAGTGATAGCGGCACTACTGGCAGTACTGTGGTCTTGCATAGTGTGGTGGGAGCAGCAACAACCAGGGCAGCATCAGCATCAGCAGCAACAGCAGCAGTTCTAGTAGTAGTGGTAGTGTTGTGATCATTTGGTGTGATAAGTCCAGCAGCAACAACGACAACAACAGCAGCAGCTGCAGCAGCAACAACAGCAGCAGTAGATCTGGCGATGTTGGAGTCACTGGTAGGGCCTGTGAACATAAAAAATGGTGGCCTCCAGCGTATCCGTAACAACTGCAGCAGCAGCAGCAGCAGCAGCAGATGTAGTGGTATTGGTAGTACTGATAGGCCTGTGATCATACGTAATGGTGGCCGCAAGAGCATCCGTAACAACTGCAGCAGCCTGAGCAGCAGCAGCAGCATATCTAGTGATAGTGGTAAGAGTGGTATGATGCACTAGTACCACTGACATTAGGCACAGCGATAGCCAGCGCAGCAACACAGTAGCAACATAATAGCTCTTGCGATGGTTGCGAGATCAATGATACAACATCGGTGGTTGGGGGGGGGGGGGGTAGGGGGATCATTTTAAGTAATTTTTACTGAAATAGTTGTCAGACGAGGGCAGTAGCATTAGGTGATGGTGTAAATGCATGGGCGTCACCGAGATGTAGACAGTAGTTGAAGGGAAGGGAGGAGGATGCAGGCGCAGACCCAGACAGCTACCAAGTGCTACTGGACGGAGTCAGCAAAACGTACAGTCAAGGCCTGTGGCAGCCCCCTGTGTTTGCAGTATTGCCTCTATGGCTGGGCGTACCGCCGGGAGAATGTTTCGGGCTGCTAGGCTTGAACGGCGCGGGAAAAACCACCACCTTCCGCATGCTGACTGGTCTCTCCCCCCCCCCCCCGGTCGGCCCTTTCCCCACCACAAAGAGGGCAAAACATACATACACACTCAATTGGTTCCCTCCTGCCCCCCCCCCCCCAAAAAAAAAAAAAAAAAAAAAAAAAAAAACCCCCGGCCCCCAAAAAAGGGTAAAAGGTTGCCCATATTACAACACAGAATAAACTCCCTTAAACAAAACACCCCCTACCAACCCACCCACAACCCCCCCCACACACACACACACACACACACACACACACACACACACACACACATACCCACAACTCATTTTCCGGCTTGATGTTGGCGTGACCATGCATTGCATGCATGAGCTTTCGACACCATTTCCAGGCCTGTGCTTGTGCCCTTGCGCAGTCAGTCAGGCGGCAAACTCAAAAAGTCCTGTTGGCACAGGTGAGGTGTTTCCGGACACGGGGGATGCTTATGTGGCGGGCTGGTCAATCAAGCGGCAGTTGGGGAACGGGCGACGGTGTATGGGTTACTGCCCACAGTTTACCGCACTACCTGGAGGCATGACAGCACGTGAGGTCCTGTGGCTGTACGCTCGTCTGCGGGGTGTACCGCGGCGGTATACCCCCGGTCTTGTAGCTGCCTTGCTGGAGAGAATCGATCTCGTGCAGTACGCTGACCGGTACGCCCTCCTTCCACTCCCATCTTCAGTGCTAAAGTTCTCGTGTAGATCGGAGCGGGCGTCTAGGACTCTCTCCCATCGCTTCTCGCTCGACACTCTCTCTCTCTCTCTCTCTCTCTCTCTCTCTCTCTCTCTCTCTCTCTCTCTCTCTCTCTCTCTCTATCTCTCTCTCTCTCTCTCTCTCTCTCTCTCTCTCTCTCTCTCTCTCTCTCTCTCTCTCTCTCTCTGTGTGTGTGTGTGTGTGTGTGTGTGTGTGTGTGTGTGTGTGTGTGGTGTGTGTGTGTGTGTGTGTGTCTGTCGACTCCCTCTCCATTGTCACGAGCAGTGCAGTTGCCTCACTGTCATGTGGGTGGGCCTACGTGTGAAACCTCCTGAAACTGTGGTTAGTGTTGATGTTTTGGGTCATGATAGGGGCAGATGCCCCAACATGAGACAGGGCGCCGGCAGAACGAGGGAAGGACTGCAAGAGACAGAAACGGGAAGCAGACGTGGAGGACAGAGGGTTTGAGATGATCTTCAAAGAGGGACACTTCTGCTCAAAGTCACATTGGAAAACCCAGGGCTTGCACCTTGCTTTCCCGGCTGTTAAACCAGCGCGAGAGGTTGCTTTCATGATCTGGAAACTCAAACCGAGATACGGACAACTCAGCAGCTACTTCACACGTACCTGTGCAGCCTGTCCCCCCCCCCCCCCCCCCCACCAACAAAGTAGGGCGGGATGGGAGAAATCGTCCTTCCACCCCACCCCCCCCCCCCCCAAAAAAAAAATACCCGCCAGGGGGGAAGGAAGGACAGTCCCTCCCCTCCCCCCTTCCCGGGGAGAGGGGGGGGGGGGGGGAGGTGACCACTAGTACATTTTGAACATAGTTTTTATTTTTATTTTTTAAAGTTTTTTTTGTTTGGGGGGGGGGGGGGAGCCTTGCCCTTGAGAAGGCTTTGTGCTGCAGCTGGTTCCTTCAAATTGTCATTTAGTTTCCTTCCTTTCCTTCACCCGCCTGGCCCTGGCCGACGCTTCAAGGCGGGCGCGTGATCGAATCCTTCACGTGCTAGTGTTTCAGAGCAAATTTAGGGGGAGTTTGACGGAATTTAGGGTGGAGTTTGACCAAACTCGGGATGGAATTTGACTGAACTAAGGGCAGAAATGGACTGGATTCAGTGCAGAAATTGACTGAATTTTGACTAAACATTGCACATTTGGGGGGGGGGGGTGGCAGGGCGTGCGAGACATTCTCAGGGGGCAACAAGAGGAAGTTGAGCGTTGCTGTGGCTCTTGTCGGGAGCCCCCCCGTTGTACTGCTGGACGAGCCCAGTACTGGAATGGACCCGGCTGCCCGCAGATTCCTGTGGACCATCATCCAGCGCCAGGTCATTGACCGAGGTACGCACTCCTGGCGGCCCACCACCCTTTCTAATGCTCTGTTTTCCACCCATGTCTCCCTGTTCTCATAGCCTGGGCGCGGGCGTGCATGCGTGCGTGCTTGTGTGTGTGTGTGTGTGTGTGTGTGTGTGTGTGTGTGTGTGTGTGTGTGTGTGTGTGCGCGCGCGCGCGCGCGCGCGCACACATGTGTGCGTGAGAGTGTTCGTGTGCGTTTGTGTCCGTGTGCATGTGCTTGCATGTGTCAGCACACGTATCCATTGAGGTCGAGCCTTGCCCAGCACCAGTTTCCCTTTTGAGGAGCATGAGCGTGCGGATGTGTGTGTCTGTCTGTGTGTGTGTGTGTGTGTGTGTGTGTGTGTGTGTGTGTGTGTGTGTGTGTGTGTGTGTGTGTTTTGTGTGGTTGTGTGGTGCGGGGGAGGGTGTGCGCACGCAGATGCGTGTGCCAGGGGGGGGGGGGGGAGTGGGGGACCGCGCACATGCGACGCGGATGTGTGGGAGAGGGCACGCCCCGCAGCATGGCTAACCCCCCCTGGACGCGCTGAGGGGCAGACTGGTGTGTGGGGAGGGCAGGCCACACAGTGATCCTGACGAGCCACAGCATGGAGGAGTGCGAGGCGCTGTGCAGCCGCCTGGCGATCATGGCGGCGGGCCAGATGAGGTGCCTGGGCACGCCGCAGCACCTCAAAAACCGCTTTGGGGCAGGGTACGGGCTGGAGCTGCGCCTGCACTCCGAGTCGTCCGCGGCCGAGGCCATCGCCTTTGTGCACAGATTGTGCCCTGCCGTGACGCTGACTCAGCGTAGTGGCCCGCGCCTCTCCTTCCGGATCCCCCAGCAGGTGCTGCCTCTGCCTTCGCGCAGGTCCCACCATACAAATGTCTCAAGTTGTCGCAGCTGGTGGCCGATTGTGGCCTGCCCTGTTTCTGGCCCTGTCTGCGGCGTCCCTCCCTGGGCCCGGTTCCTACCGTACACGTGTCTCAAGTTCTAGCAGCTGTTGGCTGATTGTGGCCTGCCCTGTTTGGGGCCCTGTTCGCGTGGTCCCTCCCTTGGCCCATTTCCCACCGTACCCATGTCTGAAGTTGTTGCAGCTGTCCGCCGATTGTAGCCTGCCCTGTTGTGGAGTTTGCGCAGTAAAGCATGGCGTTCTTTCCGTACTCTCGTGTGTTTGGACTGTGCCCCACCCTCTGCTTCTCTACTCCATTTCTAATGTCAAGAATGTGCATGCAACACTGTGATCATGCGCGCGCGGGTGCACACACACACACACACACAGACACACACACACACACACACACACACACACACACACACACACACACACACACACACCTGCACGTTTCCCCACCCCCCCCCCACACACACACACACCCACACACACACATATACATACACCTGCACGTCCCCCCCCCAAACACACACACACACACACACACACACACACACACACACACACACACACACACACACACACACACACACACACACAAAAACACGTGTGCGCGCCCGCGCTCGGAATGCCCGGGACATTGCGGCAGGGTCCTCTGAGTCCACGACAAAACGAGTGCCGCAGAATTCGCTTGGTGCAGCCCAAGCAAGCTAAGCACACTCTTCCCCACCCTTTTTCATCCACCAAACAGAGTTAGCCCCCAAACAGAGTGCTGCCTGGACGATTGAGTGGCATTTTGGTGAAGTCAAGGCGGCGGGGGAATGTGGCAGGTGTTGGACTTGGCTGGAGCATTCGAGGGTATAGAGCGGGAACGAGAGCGGCTGGGAATCGACGAGTATTCTCTGTCACAGACCACCCTGGAGCAGGTCTTTGTGGCTGTGGCCAGGCAGGGCACAGATCCCGAAGCGCAGCCCGAGTCCTGACCGATCGTGCAGAACCGTTCAGGTATTCAAGAACTGCTCTTAGCGGCTGCGCTGCACTCATCACCATAGCGTTGGGGCGGGCGCGCGCGCGTGCGTGCGTGCGTGCATGCGTGTGTGTGTGTGTGTGTGTGTGTGTGTGTGTGTGTGTGTGTGTGTGTGTGAGTGTGTGTGTGTGTGTGTGTGTGTGGGGGGGGGGGTGGGGGGATATGCATTCCTCTGTATTCTTTCTTTTCTGCTTTTTCTTTCCCGTTTGATTGAGCAAGTGTGAGAATAAAGGCCCCACGAAGGGCTGTGCAACCGATGGCGAATCATTGCTGCGCGGTTTTTGCGGTGAACATGCATGCAATTATAAGGAACCCAAATTTAGAAGACCGACCTGGGGGGGGGGGGAGGGGGACGTGAAATGTGTCTTGGATAACCTCGCGTTTCGTCCAGTGCATGTGTTAAGTAACGTGCAGTTCAAGCATGCGGACCGACTGCCGCAATTCTCATGAGAAATCCAGCGCATTTGCTAGTTCTCACGATGTCTCATGCACATTCCAATGTGCTCCAAAGCTCATGTTTTTTTTCAGCTCGAGGCATTGTTTCTGGGTTTACTGCTAGAGGATGTACGTGTCTGCACCATACAGCTCCAACCGTAGTTTCCCAATGGGAAGGCCCATCAGTATGCAGTCAAGAGAGGGCTAAGACGAAAGAGAGGGGAAGGAGAAGTCTCAACTGATCAATTGGGGTTGGTGTACCCTCAATGTACACAGGAGATGCAGGGATGCGCCACTTACGAACATATGGTTGGTTTCCAATGCTTGAAGTTTAGTAGATATGCGTCCAGCTAGAGCTATTGAACGAACACATGGTTGGTATTCAGTGCTTGAAATTTAATAGGTAGGTGTATGTATATAGCCAGCACTGTTAAAGAAACGCATGGTTGGTACCCAATGCTTGAAATTTGGTGGGCAAGTGTCCAGCCAGCGCTCTTGAGCTAAGAAGTGTGTTAATCAAAGGCGCAAGTGCAAAGCTAGCAGCTAGTACCCTCCTGTTGCGCTGGTTGCATGCAATCATGAACGTTAGGCGAGGGGAGAATAGATGGCACTGTCACCAGATGTCAGGGTTAACTTCGTTCCCTTAAAAGGCCTTTATTTAAACATCAACGCTTACCTGTGGTATGCCTCAATAATTGGCTACCTTTCTCCGGAAGCCGAGCATAGAAGCAACGCCTCATCCCTTAACCCATAATGGGTGGTTCTGGATGTAGTTTTTCCTTCCTTCCTTCCTTCCTGGGGGCCAGCTCGCAGGGTTGACAGATAAAATTGTTTAATTGCGCGTCTGATTCCTCTAGACGTGTTGTCATGGTAACTACCGAGTCATCCGGGTCAGAGATGTCACATTGTGGCCCCTCTCAAATTCATTTTGAATAAAGATTGAAGCCTATCTTAAGCGCA
>KV908355.1:327905-352528 GCA_002005505.1 Botryococcus braunii
TACGATGCCAGTTCATAAGCGCTGATGCTGCCGATTTCTGAACTCCATGATTTGTTGAAAAGCCCCAACACCTACAGAAGACCTTCAGGGCTTTAAACAGGTGTCCTCATACATTCTCACCCTTGTGAGCTGGTTTTAAAATGCGGTAGCAATGTTAAAGAATACATTGCTTGATACCAAACATTTACATGGTGTATAGTGGCCGAATTCGGGCTTTACCAATGGAAGTATAGTCCCCGAGTTCTGCTTTCCTTGGGCATGCGTGGTTCCATCGATAACTCCTCTAACGGCCAAGACTCTTGATCCCATCGCCAGGGTAGCCCAGCTTGTTACAAAGGTTTACAACCTCGTCTGTCCAAGTCCAGCCTATACACTTCCTTTCTGCTTCTAAAAATCCCATTTAACAACCAAAACAAGCAGGCGCAGACAAAAACAAAAATAAACCGGCCTACTGACTCTTGCAAAACTATGACCATCGCCTCCCAAAACTTCATGATCTATCCCGTATACCCTGGCTTCACTCTTTTATATGTGATCGGGCTGTCACAGCACAGAACCAGTCAGTGAATGAACAACGGCGGCACACAGATCTCTGGGCGCTTTTGCACTAGCTGAGCTTGTAATTGCTATACAGAATATACATTGAAAACCCGCTATCATTTTAATTCGTCTTTGGTGTGTGTCCGAGGAAGCTGTGAGCTGCTTTTGAATTACGCTGAAATAGCAGAGAAGAAAGAAAGAATTACATCTGCGCCACTTCGCGCTGCGCAAGCTCTGCGGCTAGGGGACTCCCGTCACGGGAACCCCGTGACGAAAAGGCTTTCCCGGAGAACCCCGGGCTTGTACGGATCAAGTGTACCACACAGCCATTATCGCGGGGTATCTTAAGGAAAAAGTTCTTGCTCTTCCTCGCCATTATCGCTGGGATGCACCGGCCACTTGCCAGTAAAAGGTTCCCGTCATAAGAACCACGGCAGCTATCATCCTTGCTGAGGCTGCCGTAGGTCAGTATTTTCAAGACGGCCAGCTTTTGGCTGAGGTATACTCTGGGCGTTTAAAAACAATGACGTCAAACGCTCGTCAGGAGATGCGTTCGTTCGCATAAACTTTCGCGAGGGATAATAGTCCCAGGCATAAGAATCTGGATATCACATATTAATCTTTCGTTTATAATTACCCAGCACATGTATTGAGGACTCAAGTTGCGTGAGCCTAGTCGTCAAGGATACTGCACGAGTCCCCGAGTAAGTCGACAAATCTCTGGCGCCAGACGGGCGAGTCGCGATCACTGAAGGTAGTTTGTACTCCCACGAAAAGCTTCAATATTTCAGCAATTCCTCTGCTGTTTCCAGCCCTTGTGTACGACATCAAAGCCGGCAGCTTTGGCCGGCACGAGTTCCGTCGGGGTTACTCTATTTTCCATTCAGTAGGCATCACCTGTACCAACACAGAGTCTACAATTTGTATTTAAAATATCCTGTGATTCATATCAGATTGCACGTGTGGCTTTCTATGTTACTTACGAGGTTTTCGCACTGGTGCATGCACATGTTCAGGACGAAACACCACAGATCCGAAATAGAGTAAAACCATCTTACGTCCGACATTTAGTTGTCCGAAACATTTATACAAACAGAGCGTATCGTTATTTGCTGAGTGTCGTCGGAGGTGAACCTCCTCTGTGCTGTGCTTTGGTGGTGTGCTCTGCAGCATTGATTGTCGCCACCAAATAGGGCAATTTCCAGTGGAACCTTCCTAGCTCCAACTCAAACACAGGGCAGATAGATTGAAAGGCTTAATTATGTCAAGGGCCATTCAACAAGGTTCTCTTACCCCATGCTCCCCTGGCCACCGAACAGACCCAGCTCTTCCTTTTCCTAAGCAATCACCAATGCCAAAAAGCCAAACAAATGGTGGAGTTTGTGCCAGACACTCTTCGGTACATGCAGCAAGGCCAAAAGGTCACCTGGGAGAAGCTCATGGCAAATGACCTTCACCCGCTGCAACCTGAGTCTGAGATTGAGTTGTTTTTGCAGACAGACCTTTGCAAGGCAGGGGGACACCCAACACACAAGCATGCAGGAGCGCTTCTCAGATTGGGAACAGTAGCTCGTTGGAGAGATGGGGTTGCACTCAGGGAGCGGCGCCTTGCATATAAATGCAAGGTTACCCAGGGCATGGGATGGCCCAGCTCCGCTGACCCCTGGGACGCCCTCCAAGTACAGTTCGGCATTGCATCGGCGCCCGCCACCCGAGCGGGACCGTTTCTCTGTCCCGCACCGTTTCCTGACCTGGTTGCTGATGCTCACGAGCCTGATGGCCGCGGGGATGGGCGGGTACATACTGGGCGTGTCTCGGAGCACTTCCCATTACCCCACATCACTCACCATAGTGGCCTCCAGCAGCCACGCCGAAACCATCGCCCGTGAATCTGGCAGTACAGGCAGTACAAAGGCAGCAGATGGAAAGGGCGGCGGGCCTGCGGGCATGCGGGCAACAACGGGCGGAGGCCCGGAGCGGGCATTGTCGCAGTACGAGATGCGACGGGCCGCCGCGGTACAGATTCCCGGCGGCGTGCCGGATGGAAAGGCAGTACAAGCAAAGAGCGAGGCCACACAACTCGACCTCCCGCCATGCAGGCCTGGGGCCGGGGATGGCTTCAGCTGTGGTGGGCTCCTGGGACAGCCTAAGGTGGCGCTCATGTTTCTGACCCCCGGGGCCATGCCCCACGAAGGACTCTGGCGAGCCTGGCTAGAAGCCGCTCAAGGTCCCCCCCCCCCTCTGCCCCCCCTCTCTCTCTCTGTGTGTGGGTGTGTGTGTGTGTGTGTGTGTGTGTGTGTGTGTGTGTGTGTGTGTGTGTGTGTGTGTGTATCTTTCTCGCTTCCTCTCTCTCTCTCTCTCTCTCTCTCTCTCTCTCTCTCGCTCTCTCTCGCTCTCTCTCTCTCTCTCTCTCTCTCTCTCTCTCTCTCTCTCTCTCTCTCCTCTCTCTCTCTCTCTCTCTTTCTCCCCCCCCCCTCGCTCCCCCCCTCTCTCATTCTCTCTATCTCTCTCTCCCACCCCCCCCCTCTCTCTCCCCTCGCTGCCTCACTACCTCCCTCTCTTTCACCCCCGCCGCCTCTGTTCCCCCATGCTGCTCCCTACTTCCATACCTTCTTTCTAACTTTCCTTTCTTCCTTCCCTCCTACCCACCCCCTCGCTCCCTTCCTGCCTCCCTCCATCGCTCCCTCCCTTCCCCCTCCCTCGCTCCCTCTCCTTTCTACCAATTTTTTCTTTCTTTCTCACCCTCTTCAACCCCCTTCCATCTCCTCCCCGCCCGCCTCGATCTCCCTCTCCCTCAATCTCCCCCTCTCTCTCCCTCTCTAGCAATCTCCCTCGCTTAATCTCCCTCTCTCTCAATCTCCCTCACTCAATCTCCCTCTCTCAATCTCCCAGGCTCCAGTCTGAATCCTCCCGCACGCATTCCGCAGGCTTGGTGCGTGTGGACTGTCTCGAATCAGCGCCCCAGGGGCCCTCCCTTGGGGGAGGCCCCGCAGGGGACGCCTCAGGCCAGCAGGGACCGCAGGGGGCGGCACCCTCGTACTCTGCTCGCCTCATGCAGGCGTGCGCGGGGCCCGCCCGGGGAGATGTGGTTTCGCGTCAGCATCTGTTTTCCGTCTACGTGCACACGCCGCCGGGCCACGCTGGCTACGAGGAGCCCAACCTCTTCAAGGGCCATGTGATCGCCAACCGTACTGCAACCGACTGGGGCGACCACTCCCTTGCCGAGGTGGGCCCTTCCGTGAAGCAGACGAGGTTGTGGGGGCCACGTGAGGGCCATGTGATCTCCAACCATTCTGCATCCGACTGGGGCGACCACTCCCTTGCCCAGGAAGGCGCGTCCATCCTGGGACACAGAATAAAAAGGGGCGGGGGATTAGAAAAGGTTCCGGGTGGCTAGGCTTTGGATTTGAAATTTTGGAAGGATCTGGAACAGGTATTTGTTTTCCTCGTGCGGTCCCGGTGTCCCTAGCAGAGGGCTCTCCAGGGGCTAGGCCTCCCTTGTGGACGGCTCACCATAGGGATTGAAGGGGCGAGGGGGGGGGGGGGGGCTGTCCTTGACAATGGCTCTTTATGGGCTCCCTGTTTAGGCAACTCAGCTGCTGGGGGGATGTGTTTGAGGGAAGGGGGGCTGATCAGGCAATGCGGGTGCAGACGAGGGGGTTTTCCCCGTTCCCGTATCCCCCTTTTTCCCCTCTTCTTCTGGTTTGGGTGGGGGGAAGGATTGTAGGTACGTCCGGCTCTAAAAGGGAGGGCCGTGTTATGGAGAGCTGGGTGTGATGGGGTGTGGGGCAGAGCCTGCTTAGGCAATCCAGCTGCTGACAAAGGGTTCTGCTGGAGGGGGCCTTGTTGAAGCAACAAGCAGCTCCAAGACTCCGTGCTCCTTTTTGTCTTTCCTTCTTTCTCCCCGTCCTTCTCTCTCTCTCTCTCTCTCTCTCTCTCTCTCTCTCTCTCTCTCTCTCTCTCTCTCTCTCTCTCTCTCTCTCTCTCTCTCTCTCTCTCTCTCTCTCTCTCCCTTTCTCTCTCTCTCACACACTCCCCCCCCCCGACTATCTTTCTTTTAGTACTAGATTTCTACCCTTTTTGGGGGAAGGGGGGAGCGCATGATCAGGCAAACGAGGTGCTCATGAAATGTGGGTGTTGGGGAGGCCTGATCAGGCAACGCAGCTGCTGATGAGGGCAGCACTGGGGGACGGCCTGAACCAGCGCTTTGTGCTGCTCAGCGATTCGTGCGCGCCCCTGTACTCCGCCCCCGCCACCTACCTGCAGCTCATGGGGCGCCCCCTCAGCCGCATCAACGCCTGCTCCCGCAAAGCCTCCGACCTCAACCGTGAGCGGTGCGCCCCTGTGTGCCTGTCTTTGCTTGACAAGGTGTGTGTGTGTGTGTGTGTGTGTGTGTGTGTGTGTGTGTGTGTGTGTGTGCGTGTGTGTGTGCCCCATGCATGCTTCACATGTGTTTGCTGACAGGCACGCGCGCGGGGCTGGAGGTTGTGTGTGTGTGTGTGTGTGTGTGTTTGTGTGTGTTTGGGGGGGGGGTTGGGTGGGTGGTGGGGGTGCAATTGGGGTTGCGGTTGTGTGTGTGCCTCATGCATGCTTCATATGTGAGCAGAGATGCGCACACGTGCGGGAATGTTTGTATGTGTGGGGGGTGGATGGGTGTGTGTGTGTATGTGTGTGTGTGTGTGTGTGTGTGTGTGTGTGTGTGTGTGTGTGTGTGTGTGTGTTGTGAGGGAGGGGGGACAACATAGTGAAGGAGGAGGGTGAGAGGGGGCGCAGGTGGAGGCCGGTGCTGGAAGACGAGGGCGGCCTTCCCCTGGAGCAGTGGCGTAAGAGCGCCCAGTGGTTTGGCCTTGTGCGCCAGCACGCCCTCCTCGTAGCTGCCGATTCCCAAGTACGCTCCCTTGCAACAGCTGGTACCCCCACCCCCCTTTTTGTTTCCCACTCTCTCCCTCAAACCGCCCCCCCCCCCCCACACACACACAGACGCTCTCGCGCGCGCTCGCGCACGCACACACATGCGCGCAGTGTGACTGCGCACGCGCACACACACACACACACACACACACACAAACACTATAACATACTCACGCAGATGCACACACACCCACATACGCGCAGTTGCACTGCCTGTATGTATATGAAGATCTCAACCACCTACCCGTTCCCACCTGTGGAAATGTCAGGGGGTTGGCAAACAGCGGGAGGACAAAGAGGAGGAGGAATTCGTTATGAGGTAAAGACACTCCTTTAGACTCTCTGACTGACGATCTTTGAGACCGATCACCCATTTCTGAGACCGTATAGCCGTTAGTGGAAGGGATCACCTTTACCAGACCCATCACCCTATATTAATACCCATCACCCTATATTAATACCCATCACCCTCCCTTAATACCCATCACCCTCGATGAATACCCATCACCCTCCATTAATACCCATTACCTGCGGTGAATACCCATCACCCTCGATTAATACCCATCACCCTCGATTAGTACGCATCAACCTCGATTAATACGCATCACTCTCGGTTAATACCCATAACCCTGGACTAATACGCATCACCCTCCATTAATATCTATCACCCTGCATGAGACCGATCACCCTCTTAAAGTGGCCATCGCCCTCTATTGATGCCCATCACCCTCTATGAGCCCCATCTCCCTCTTTTGGTACCCATCACCTCTATTAACACCCATCTACCTCTGTAGGACCGATCACCGTCTACTAAGGTACCCATCCCCCTCTATTCATACCCATCCCCCTCTTTGGGATCGACCACCCTCTCTATAAGTACCCCTCGCCCTCCATTGATACCTATCACCAAATCTGAGCGCTATCGGTCTCCATTTGACTGATCACTCCTCTCCTGGGACCAAATCACCCTCAGCGGAAGAGGGACCACCCTCCATGAGACCAATCACCCACAACCACAATTGCCCCTGGTGCAGCTGTTGGCGGCCTTTGGGAAGCTGTGCAAGCTGGAGAAGAAGGTGTTGGGGCGGGCTTTCCTCAACTGCCACAGTGACGAGAATTATATTCCTTCCCTGCTGGCAAAGGCAGGTCTCGACAACGAGACAGACTGTTTTGGAGGGATCACTTACAGTGAGTGGCTGGTGTCCAAATATGGGGATTTCTATCCCCGCTGGTTCTTGCCCTCTGAGATTTCCGGTGACTTGCTGGAGCACCTCCGGTAGGCCCCATATGGTTCCCTCTTCCCCTTCCTTCCCTACATTCCCCCAACCCCCCTTTCCCCTTCCCCTCTTCCCTCTGCTTCCCCCCTTTCCCCTCCCTACCCCCCTTTCCCCTCCTACCCCCCTTACCCCCTCCGTCCCTCCCTCTCTCCACGCCTTTTCTCCCCCACTCCCCCTCCTCGCACTCTGTCTCAGTCCCCCCCCCCCTTCCCCTCTCTTTCTGTCTCCCCTCTCCGCCCCCCCCCTCCGCCTGTGTGTGAGGGTTTGCACTTGCTCGCGTGTTCTTCTCACACACACAAAACCGGCACCACACAGCACACTCCCTGTCGTTCACACTCATTCTCGCACACCCCCACACGTACAATCTCTCTCTCTCTCTCTCTCTCCTCTCTCTCTCTCTCTCTCTCTCTCTCTCTCTCTCTCTCTCTCTCTCTCTCTCTCTCTCTCTCTCTCTCTCTCTCTCTCTCTCCTCTCTCTCTCTCCTCTCTCTCTCTCCTCTCTCCTCTCCTCTCTCCCTCCCTCCCCCCCCCTCCCTCCCCCCTCCCTGCCTCCCTCCTCCCTCCCCCCTCCCTCCTCCCTCTCTCCCTCTCTCTCTCTCTCTCCTCTCTCTCTCTCTCTCTCTCTCTCTCCTCTCTCTCTCTCTCTCTCTCTCTCTCTCTCTCTCTCTCTCTCTCTCTCTCTCTCTCTCTCTCTCTCTCTCTCTCTCGCTCACTGTGTGGCGCGCGATAGCCCTCGCTTTCTCGCTCTCTCCTTCCCTCCCTCCCCCCCTCCTCTCTCTTTCTGTCTGTCTCTGTGTGTGTATGTGCGTGTGTATGTGCATGTGTGTGTGTTTGTGTGTGTGTGTGTGTGTCTGTGTGTCTGTGTGTGTGTGTGTGTGCGCGCACGCGCGCATATGCCTGCGCACGCACACGAGCCCACAGACATATACAGCGATAGATAGAGGAGGAGGAGCACCAGCAGAAGCATGCAGTCAGCAGGGATTGATAGTATTTGCATGCATATCTACCTGTGCTTTCGATGTCCATGCAGACATGGGAGGCGTCTTCCCTAACTTATGCTCGTCCATCGTGCCCTCTATAAATAGCTCGCCCCCCCCCCCCCCCCGGGGGTGCCAGCTGGCCTTTTTCTTTTCGGGGGAGAAGGGGCTTGACGGACCCCACACGGAATGATCGTACCAGGGAATACCTCTGCTTGTGTCCGTGCATGCGTGTCTGCATTTGGAGAGTGTGAAGAAAGAGGTTGGTAGAACCGGGTGGTTGTGTAGCAAAGCAGCCCATGCATTTCTAAGCGCGGATCTACGCCTGTTTATTTGCATCTGTTCCCCACCGTCCAGATCCCCCTCCAGCACTGTCTGCCTACAGGGCGGCACGTGTCTGCATGCATGCATGCAGAAAGCCAGACTTTCATCATCGGTATAATCAGTGAAATATTTTCCAGTCCGTTGATCATCTGTCTTTCTCTCACTCCCTTCTGTGTCCCTTCACGTTCTCTTCTCTTTTCTTTTTCACTTTCACTTTTCACCTTCGCTTTCACTTCACTTTTCACTTTCATTCCACGTGACACTTTCAGTTCACATGTCACTTTCACTTCACTCCACTTTCACTTTCATTTCACTTTCACTTCATGTTCAATTTCTCTTCACTTTTCACTTTTATGTCACTTTTCAATCTGTCTCCACTTGTCTCCCTCTGATAGCCTCCCGCTTTTTCCCCTCGTCACGCCCCCCCCCCCTCTGATAGCCCAGATGCTGGAGTCACCTGAAGCAAACAAGAATGGGGCTGCGGGTCCCCACAGGTCTGCGGAGGACGTGTGCGAGGCGGCGCACGCAAACGCGGCAGTTGAGCCGGCATTCGCGAGGATCGAGACGGCGGAAGGGGGCAGCCAGATCAGGCTGCAATCATGCACGGGATCGGAAGGCGGGCAAGAGCCAAAACAGGCCATCCAGGCTGCGGCATTACCTTACCACTGCCCCCTGTTTGCTCGGAAATTCAGTGCCTACACGACTGACGCCCTCTTGGGGCTGTACCATCTGGACGAAGGCCTTGTAATCCTCCACGGTTTCTGCCCCTCCGCTCCCAACCCCTCCTCCTTCGATGAATGACCGGCTCAGCTTTGCCGCACTCCCAACCCCTCCTGCTTCCATGAAGCCTTCGGAATGAGGGGGGTCTGAACTTAGGCTATGCGGCTTGCCACTCCGGTTCAAACTCTTCCTCTCCCTCCCCCCCTCCCTCTATGGGGTCACGTGTGGCACGTGATATGTCCGACCTTGGCCCAACCCTCCGCCTTGGAAAGCTGGGATCATTGTCGTGCGGATTTGATGGATTTACCCATGGCCAGCTGACCATGGTGTGAGGGGAGTATGAGGCCCGTCATTGTTCGGCACCCTGGGGCATCCCTGGGACATGTGAGCTGGTGTTTGTCTGTGCCCGACCCTCTCCCTTGGCTCGTGACGCGTGACATGCAAAATGGCCATCCATGTCAGGGCTCCTCTCCAGTGAGTTGGGGAACCCGGCGTATGGGTCGGTGCCCGTAGGCAAACCGGGGGGGGGGGGGGGGAGGGGGGAGGGCGGAAAAGGGTCATGGAAAAAGAAGAAGAAAGCAAAGTGCCATGGTGAAGGCATTGAATGTCACATGAGGATCCATGTTGACATGTGCCCCCCCCCCCCCTTTTCCCCACACTTAATATGTGTTCTTGGTTCCTGTCTCCCCCTCTGGGACTCGTGATGTGGTTGTCCATGACATGTGACGTGGTTGTCCATGACATGTGACGTGGTTGAGCATGACATGTGACGTGGTTGTCCATGGCATGTGACGCGGTTGTACATGGCATGTGACGTGGGCTGTCCATGACATGTGACGTGGGCTGTCCATGACATGTGACGAGGTTGTGCATGACATATGACGCGGCTGTCCATGACATGTGACGTTGTCGTCAATGACATGTGACGTGGTCGTCCATGACATGTGAAGCGGCTGTCCATGACATGTGACGTGGTTGTTTCTGACATGTGACATGGTTGTCCATGACATGTGACGTGGTCGTCCATGACATGTGACGTGGTTGTCGGCATCAGTCCCGCATGCCGACGATGCGTGACAACTCCGGGGGGTTCTGGCATGTGGCCAGGGCTTCTTCTGTATGTAATGTACTGTACTGGCCTGTACCGCTGTTAGTGTCCCGTGGACTGCTGCACCTGCGATGGAGGGACTTCAAATGCGCATCTAACCATCGAGTAGCCAGAAGCTTTTGTGTCAACAGCTTGCACAGACAGATTGGATGGTGTCGCTGACTCTACCCAAGATGGATTTCCAGGATTGACAGGGAGCCTCGGCTCGACGTGTGTACGGGTTACAGATTTCCTTAAACCAAAGTGAAAAAAGACTCAAGTGAAAAAAGACCAAAGTGAAAAAATCGCCTTCTCCTTGCCACTCCTTCCTGTTCTCGTTCGTGGGAGTCTGAGTACTTGAATAAGCTAGTCTGCGGTATGTGCATTTTTTATTTGCCAGTCTGCAGACCATTGTGACTAATGTCGAGGATGCGGGAGGGCAGCTAGGCCTGCAGTTCTTTCAGGGTTGGAAAGCTCCATGTTGTGATGGAATGATTGCTACACATTATATTGTAATTACCTGTGGTAAGGTAATTACCCGTCATGACGACTAGAGCCCCACCTTGTGACCTGCTTCTCGTCCAGGAGTGATCAGCGCAACCAGGCGCTCTATAGGTGCCCAGGTGTACCCCGATTAGAAAAAGAAATCATTAGAAGTTGACTCCAAACGGGAACGCTTGTTGTGACCGACCCGTAGGGGACGACCCCCTTGAAGTCATGATTGTTTGCCGCTGTTCGGTTGGACACGTCACTGCCCAAAGTAACACCATACACATACCTTTTCGATAGGGGAATTATAATTGGAGACAGTCCGGTCACTGCAGTATATAATGCTACAATAGAGTACCATGCATGGTAAATTCGCAAGGTTCAATACTATTGTGTCTGTGTCTATATCGTATGTATTGTACTTCCGCAAGGTTGATCAAGTACTGGTGTCTGTGTTTGAGGTCTGTAACATACATATCGTAAGTCCGCAAGGTTGGTCACTACTGGCGTCTGTGTTTGAAGTCTATAAGACCACAGGCTTCCGTGAAGGAGTTCCTCAATGCCAACACGTGCTGAGTTTTGGTCTTGGCGGATTACCCAGAAGAAATCGCCCCTTAATACAGTATCCGGGCGTGCGGGCACTGTAGATAGAAGCGGAATCCTCAATACCTGAAATTGAGCATTCCAACTAAAGTGTGAAGCAATGGTCGTGTGTAAGGCACGGAGCCTGCCAGAGGTCCTGCACAGATATGATCAATAATTCATTAAGGATGAGAACCCTATTGTAATCTGCAATACATTTCTGACTTTGCACGGCGGTTCCATTGAAGTCCCTTGTTCGTAAATATTGTTAAGAAATACGTCTTTGTTGTTTGACCCATGTTTGTTTTTCACAAGATATGAACTTATTGAGTACAAGATGATTGGCGCAGCGTAAATGTACGAACTTGTTGAGTGCAAAGGACAATGACGGGGCTCGCCGTGGATTGAATTGTCAAAGTACTGTGAAGGCAACTGCGTGAAGGCCATTTGTCCCTTCGAGCAGTGGAGTGCTGGGAGACAACAGAGTGCGTGTGGGAACTTGCTCTCCCCCTGAGACGGACCTCATCCGCCTGGAGAGGGGCAGATGTTCTTGTAGATTACGTACCGGCTTAACCGGGCGGCGAGGGCAGTATTGCCTGAGATGCACAGCCTTCCCAGGGACCGGTCAGTGATCGACCAGATTCTTTGGGAGGAACGCTGTTTGTTCCCTTGAACGATCTTTACGTTAAAACCGAAAAGCTTTACGTTTGCAGGACTGCAGGGGTCGGATTGGAAGGCTGCGCTTGCTAAGATGTAAGGATGCTGTAGATTGCGGTGTGCGGTTAGGATAGGCTTCACTCTTAATGCTAAATTGCAGGCCGTCAAGCTGGCAATGCAGGACAGCAGCAGTTAGCCATTATGATGGCCGTATAATGTACAGGGCAAGAATATGACTGTGGCGTACACAAAGCTTAGCGCAGACGTGCTCATCTTGTACTGCAGTCAATGCCTGCTAACAGACCGCTTTGTCGAAAAGCCTTGCGAGCGCACGCACACACGCGTGCTCTCTCTCTCTCTCTCTCTCTCTCTCTCTCTCTCTCTCTCTCTCTCTCTCTCTCTCTCTCTCTCTCTCTCTCTCTCTCTCTCTCTCTCCTCTCTCTCTCTCTCTCTCTCTCTCTCTCTCTCTCTCTCTCTCCCCCCCCCCTCCCCCCCCCCCTCTCTCTCCCTCTCCCCCCGCCCCCCCTCTCCCTCAGTCCCCGCTCTCCCTGCATACAAGGGTGTTCATGCCGCATGTAACCATATCCACCAAAACGTCAAGGGGTCAATTGAAGCGGGGCGAAGATTTCAACGCAGGGCCAAAAAAAGGGGCACATCAAGCATGGACCAAAGCGTAGAGACCCCACTGGCTCCGCCTGAGATTCTTTCTTCTTCCGCCAATCCAATTCTCATTCCAAGCAAGGGACTGAAATCTTTTTCAATGTTACTAAAACTTTGGCCAGATATCTGCTTGTCCGGTATCTAGTAGGGATGGGTTCTGCGGAAACGCTTTTGCCACAAACCTGGCAGGATTGGCCCTCTGTCCCTATCCCAAAATCCGAAGGCAGCTTCTGCTGTGCTTTTCATGCAATATATTGGCCGGAAACCCTTCGAAGAGGCGCACGCCTGGCCACGAGTTCCAGGAGGTGTCTGCAGCGCCCCCCATTGAATCTTACAAGATATTCTAATCTGAGATTCGCCTTCCTACGCGGTTGACACCGCAATAAAGGCGCCGGGTGCTCGAAATCAAGCATCCTTGATTACTCTTTGGATCCGGATCACGGGCTTCAAGAGGCACTTCCTACACCTATGGGGCCCATTCTCTATTCGGGTGCCCTTTTCAGTAGGCACTTAGATTCGGCAAAGGCCCCCGGTACCGGCAGATCGATCATCTTCAAGTCGCGAAAACCGTACCAAGGATGTTCAACATATCCTGCGTTGCATTGTATTCCACAGAAATGTCAGCCGTGTATGGATTGTGGTGCTGCGACTGCCCCTCAGAGATGCAGTCTAAGCTCAATTGAGCTCAGCGCTCGCGTTGCAAAGCTGTGGAGTCAAGCTTGGCAGAGGGTCTACTTCTTCCACACGAGGTGCTTCATTTTCCTGTAGTTACAGAAGTGATCCTGCAGTGCGGTAGAATGTGTTCTTTCAGGGATTCTAGTTTTGGTCGTAAACATACTTGAACAGCGGCAACGAACACTCGGTTGGCGCTTCGACGTTGGGGGGTCAACTTCCTTTTATTCGCGCAATTCAATACATATTGATCGCGTTAAAAGTAGTGGCTTGAACTGGTCGCCTGAAAGAAGGGGTTTTTTAAATGATTTCGAATAGGGCCAGCGCGGTCACTTTTAGATCCCGAGGTCCCTTCGGGTCGGTATGTATTTCCAAATGATCACATGTCAATCAAAAAACGATCATATGCACAATACATGCAGGGATGCAGGGATGAAAGGTCCTCCGAACTTCGACGAGCTGGCTAAGCACTTGCTGGCGACAGTCAGCGACGATCAAAACCCCCGCTTCCTGGCCAATCTCGCAGACATCCACATGATCGATCACATCAGGTGTGACAAGCAGCATTAAATTATATGCGGTACTCATGAATCTGCCTCCCGATGTCTTGTAAGCGACAACTGCACTCTGAAGGGCTTTGACGGGAAGATAGCCAACTTGCAGAATATCAACCATTAAATGGCCAAATAGTTTCAATTGGTACTGGTGTCAATACTTTCTGTAACAGGAACATTCAATAATTGTATTGCCATTCCTATTTCCCTCCCCCTCGCTCTGCCCTCATCGCCTCCCGTAATACTTGTCAAATGCAGCTTATACTACTCATTCACTATGCAGAGTGGCATTTTGTACTGCAGCAATTCACCCTGACACTTGGGCTTGCAGTGTGGCATTTGTACAGCAGCATGGAGGGCGGTGCTATGGATTCCACCTTGGAGATATTCTGTCAGCCAGCCGGGCGTCCCTGGCTACCCTACGCTTCCCATTGCAGGCCTCAGCCACAGCTGTAGCGCTGGAGAGGGGCTATCTGGTTACCACACAAGAGGATTGGGCCGCGTGAGTTTTTCGAACCTTGTTCTCTTCTTTCCAGCTCTTGAACCCACAGGGCATCGATTACAAAGCTCATCTCAGAAACATTCTGCTTTTTTCCTTCCTCCTCCTCCTCCTCCTCCTCCTCCTCCTCCTCCTCTCCCTCTTCCTCTTCTTCTGAAGTTCTTTCGCATGCAAGGAGAGGCTCTCTGACATGGGTTGGGGGAGAGGACAGCATGTGGCAGCCACGGGACATTTGTCTGCTGCATCCCCACGGGGAGCCACTGGAGATGGCCATTTGCTATGCTGTAAAAACCGGGCCACTTCATCCGGCCTTGCCTTGTGTACTCATTCTGGGCTGGGCTCAAGACAGTTCACCATTCATGCGCTCAATGTGCGTGCTCTTCATGCTATCCTGCCCTTTCCTTCCTTATGTCTCCTTATTCAATATGTCGGTCGTCTTCTTTTTCTTCTCTCTTCTCCTCCTCCTCCCCTCCCCCCCCCCCTCACTCCTCTTCATGGAGACAGACCTCAGACAACATGGAAGGCATTTAGCCCCAATTTTTTTTTGGGGGGGGGGGGAGGGACAAAAGCAAAAGCAATCACGTCACAACAACACTATAAATTAAGCGATTAAAACAGTAAGAAGATAAATGAATGAGTAAATGAATAATTAGGTACCACCAGTGACTGAGTAAATGAATATATATAATGAATATAAATATGTAAATGAATATAAATATATAAATGAATATAATAAAATATCAAAAAAATAGCCCTGTGTCAGAGGAGCTCCGTGGAACACTCATCAAAAGGAGGAAATGGTAAAACTATTAAACACACACACACACACACACACACACACACACACACACACACACACACACACACACACACACACACACACACACACAAACAGGATGGAGGGATCTTACTTTCTGCAGGACATCCTATCATCATGATCGGCCCTGTTGACACGAATGTTTCCATTCAAGGTGCATGCACACATGCAGGCATGTGTCTTAGTACCGCCTCCCTCTCTTCCCCACGCCCTTTTTCCTCTCGCCATCCCTTCTGTCCATCGCAACTGCCCCTCCCGTCCCGAGGGGCCTCAAACCCCGCATCCAACAGCATCAAGAGGCCAATACAATCTGTATCCGGCAGGCGGCTGGAGCAAGCGCGGGAGCTGGCAGATGCGCTGGCAGGAGGCCTGCCGCATGCAATTCTGGAACATGAAAGGAATGGACGCCTTCAATGTGGCTCGCAGGCCAATGCCGCCACGTCAGCTGGGCATTCTCCCAAACGCGTCGGGGAAGTCCAGCGGGAGCGGCGGCACCGGAATGTGCCACCTGTGCCGTGCAATGCGTCAGCTGGGCATTCGTCAAACCATGGGATGCCCCGGCCCGAGCAGACGTGGCCGGGTGGATTCAGTGAAAAAAGTGTGGGTGGATTGTTGGAAGCGGTACCTGTACCGTCTTCTTCAGAAGCCGTACATGTACAGCCATTTCCAAAAGCAGCACATGTACCACATTCATCAGAAGCGGTACATGTACCACCTTCTCATAAGGCATCTCTGGCACCTTCCACGGATGACGAAGCCCTTGCGCTGTCGCAGTCCCTAGACTCGGTAACATCCCCGACCCCGCTATAGCAGACTTAGCTAATCCCCACGGTTTCATCGTATCTCTCACCCGTTCAGCGCTCGCGGAAGTCACCCACACCTTCTGCGTCAGCGAGAACCCATCAGCTTGATGCAAATATACAAATGCATGCATGCACGCTCAAGGCTGCTTTTCTGGGTGCTGACATTCCTTGATTGCTTCTATCCTTTTGCTGACGATCCTCGATCGCTGCTCAGCCCCTGGCTGACATTCTATGGATGCTGGTGTCCGCTTGCTCACATTCCTTGATTGCAACTCACCTGCTCGCGGACCTTCCTGGATTGCTACCCATCCGCTTGCTGACATTCGTTAATTGCTTCTTATCCGCGTGCTAACTTTCCTTGGCGGCTACATAGCCACGTGCTGACAATCCTTCGTTGCTATTGATCTGCGTGCTGGCATCGCTTCATTGCTGCTTTCTGCTTGCTGGCTTTCCCTTGGTTGATGCTGGTGGGGATTCCATTGTGTCCTGCAACTCATCCTGACAATTTCGTACGCACTCATTGCATCGAGTCATGGTGTATATGTGAATGCAATGCAATTACTTGCGGGGAGGCATGGCAGAACAAGGATAGAGCCAATGCATGCATGGATGTGTGCACAGCCCTTCAAACCCATGGAATCTGCAAGATTCTTGTTCAGAAGTTGTTAGACGTTGTATGTTTTCGCACCCACGTGGATGCTATGCATGTGACGGCACACCAGAACCTAAGTTCACGCAAACCTGCCTCCCACTCATCTCCCCCCGTCCATCTCTCTTTCACTCTCCCCCCGCCACCCCCCGCAGAAATACTAATCTGCCACGTCAGGCACATGTGGAGAAAGTCCTTGCAAACCAAATCAGGTACACCCGGTCATGCTAGCAGAGACATGTTTGAAGCCCTTTTTGCGGGCTCAAAGAAGAGGAGGAGGAGGAGGAGGAGGAGGAGGAGGAGGAGGAGGAGGCAGCAGCAGCAGCAGCAGCAGGCATGTCATATGGCCTTGTTGCAGGCTCAAAGAAGAGGAAGAAGAAGAGGAAGAGGAAGGAGAAGGAGAAGGAAGAGGCGTAAGGGTTGCAGGCCCAAAGAAGAGGGGCCCTCTTGCACTGCAAATTATTAAATAATCTTAAAAAAAAAAAAAAAAAAAAAAAAAAAAAAAAGACATAGGGTCGAAGAGTGAGCAGAAGATATTTCTTCTGAGGGCTTGTGATGGCTGCAGGAAGCGCCCCGGACAGCCCACCACCCCTATCCGTTGACAGCCTGGGACGGAACCGAGCTGACGCAGGTGAGGCGCGTGTCGAGGGACTGCCGCAGATCCCATGACGGCGGCCCGCGTGCGAGCTCGCAATGGAGCGGACTGTACGTGGCTCCGAATCCCGCTGTCGTTTGGGCCCAGGAAGAAATCACACGCGCTCGGATGGCCTCCCTCGACATCCAGCGGGCACCGAACCGGACGCGACGTCACTACAGACGCAGCGTCGACAGCATGCGGGCCCCGATTTCGGCACCGATATGGGAGCACAAAAGCAAGCATACACATCCAGAGGAAACCGTCCCTGCTGCTCAAGGAGAAGAAGAAGGAGGAGGAGGAGGAGGAGGACGAGGAGGAGGAGGAGGAGGAGCATTGATACAGAGAGGGGCTGCTCTAGAGATGCCAGGTGCAGGGGCGATTGTACTGCCAGTGATGACATCAACCCCAAGGTGGGGGAAGGAGAAGAGGGCAGCTGGTATCCAAAGCAAGCTGATGCACATGTTGTGGGCGTGGCTCCAGTTGCTGCTGCCCTTCCTCGGCGGGCTTGTTATCCTCATGTCTCCCGCCAGGCGCGCTTCCTGCCTCTTAGTAAACACGCTCTCACCGGAAAAAGGATTGCGAACGCGATCTATGCTACAGTGGTCGCCGGCTGTCCCAAGTCATCTTCCCAGTCGAACGGCTCCAACTAATGCACCCTCCTCCACAGTTGCGCTTGCAGATTCGCGAGTTTGCACGCCTGCGCGAGATCACACGCGTGCGCGCGGGGACGCAGACACACACACACACACACACACACACACACACACACACACGCGCGCGCGCGCATGCACGCACACACCCACCCACCCGCTCGACCACTCACCCACTCACGCACGCACACACAGGCACACACACACACACATGCATGCACTCTCACACACACACGCACACACACACACACACACACACACACACACACACACACACGCACGCACGCACACACACACACCCCCACACTACCCACCCACTCAGTCACAAACACACACTGCCACTTGCCCAATCACACACACACACACACACACACACACACACACACACAGCCCCACACCCACCCACACACACACACACACACACACATCCTCACACCCATACGCACCCCGCATTGAGACGCACGCACGCACACACACACACACACACACACACACGCGCGCGCGCGTGCGCGCGCGCGCGCACACACCTGTCCCACATGTGCACTTGGCCGCACTGGAACTGTGAAACTCGTGTCATCCGAAGCTCCTCTCATGGCATGGATGTAAGTGCATGAGGAAGAGAGGCGCATCAATATATACCATTTTAGCGTCCCAGAAACCCATTGTTATGCCTTGTTTTACCTTCCTCATGCCCCTCATTCTCCAGTTCTATATTCTAATTCGATCAGGTTCTATCTCTTCTGTCACATGTGAGGCACGTGCACCTGACCAGCATGTCGTTCAATCTTGCGTCTTCCTTCTGTGTGTTGTCTCCTTTTGTCCAGCAGACACTGTGTCATTGTATCAATGTATGTACAAGTGATCACGGCTGCCCATGGCCCCTGCGTCACTTTTATGTTCAAGTGATCAGCCCGCTGTTGAACCATTCGCCGCAATATTTGGATCTTTTCTTACGTCTTGCATAGAGGGAACTTCATCGGAACGTTGCATCTTCCTGCGCTCCCTGTCTTGGCAGCTTCTTGCCCTTCATGGAAAAGAAGTCCGCAGTAATTCTCAAAGTTGAAAGACGGATGGAAAATTGCACTATCCAAAGAATGCCCACCAACCGAGGCAATTGGCTCGCTGGTCCACACACCACGTCGTCCTGTCCTTTGATGCTCATTGCGTGAGATTGTGTGGGCCCCAGCGATGAGACTGACTTGCTGTCTTCCAGCAGGTCTATGGGTCACCGGGAGAACGCATTTGTGGTTTGGACCGGGGTCAGCATGGCTCTGTCCGGCGCACTATGGCTCCCGTACAGCAATCATGTAGCAGCTTCCTCCATGGTAAAATCTGTCTTCGTCAAGATGCTCACGCCAGCTGCTGGCTTCTGGGTGCGCCACCATCCCACTCTGGCCAGGATAACAATTCTGTATCTTGCAAGTGACAGGAACAGGAGTCGATCATTTACATGCCCACAGGTCGTCCGCCCCCCCCCCCCTCCGGGCAAAAAAAAAAAACACTATCCCCTAGCCATGCGCCTTCTGAAGACACCAGGGAGGAGCCCGGACTGTTACAACACAAAAGGCTGATGTGTTCCTCACGATTCTGCATGATATCTTGCCACGTGTGCCTCGTGGAGGCTCGGATGTCCGTACGGGCATTTTGTTTTGGCCGTGTATTACCACGTTTCGTACGTCCCAATTGGAACGCGCAGCAATTGGTCGGTCATAGCAACTGTTGGAAGCTGCATCTTTGCCAGGAACACCTCCCCCCACCCACCAGGAGCTCCCCATAATCTCTAACCCCAAATCCCGTATGCAGCCAGCAAGCTGCATGTGAAAACTCGATTTCTTCCTCGGCAATGCAGGTCCTACTGGATTTTTTTTCTCGGCAATGCGGGTCCTATGGGATTCATATGAAAACTCAATTTCTTTCTCGGTGGGCAGGTCCAGACAGTCACGACACTCCCGCAACGACTCATGCTCCTGTCAGCATATGCCCCGCCCATCTTTTCAGCCTGCCTGGCAGCGGAGGCTCCCACCGCAAAGCTTGGGTGCTTCTTCATCTCCTTCGCCCTCCTCTTCATGGCGCCTTTCCTCGTCCCATGCCTGCTCTGCATCCTGCAGGCCCTGTACCTGCGAAGCCGCATCCTGCCCGCTCAAATTTCTGCTCCGGCACAAGGCTGTACCTCTGTACCTCCGGAAATTCATTCGGACTCGTGTCCTGCCAGCTCAAATTTCTGCTCCAGCGGCAGGCTGTAGTGCACTTAAATTAGTGTACTCTCCTATAAGGCAAGTAGGCCTGTAGGCAAAGCTGCAAGCCTTTCCTAACTGCACCGCATATGCCTTCTCCCAACTACTTGTCATATGGGCTCCATGGGATGCCTGTTCCCAACTAGTCGTCATGTGACTGCATGTGATGACTGTTCCCAACTAGTAGTCGCATGACTCCATGTGATGCCTGTACCCAACTAGTCGTCATGTGACTCCATGTGATGCCTGTTCCCAACTAGTCGTCATGTGATGGCTGCTCCCAGGTAGCTGTCATGTGGCTCCATGTGATGCCTGCTCCCAACTTGTCGTCATGGACTCCATGTGATGCCTGCCCCCAACTAGTCGTCGTATGGCGCATATGAGTGCATTGCAAAGAGGCCCACGCTCCAAGCAAGTATGCCAATAGAAAAATTATTTAAAGTCCTATTCTGAGCGACTTGCGACATTGGATGTCCACCTGGCTGCCTGGACGAAGTAGCCAAAGGAAAAAGAAGTGAGAAACAACAGATAAGCATATGGGTCTCTTGTGTCCCAGATCTTGAGATTTGCAAATTAAAAGCTTTTTCTGGATCTCCGAGCGTGTGTAGTATTGAAGCATGTGCTTCATGCAGGGGTCTCGTGTCTCAAAACATGGATGTGGATCAGTCGTGTGTACTGCTGAAGCAAATACCTGTGGGCACGCTCCTGTTGGGGCCCATATGGTTGTTTCGATTCCGAGCAAGTCATGCTGATCGAACGCTTTCAAGACTTGACAGCTCCTGCAAATGTCGAGCCCGGAGCCTAAGAAATCATGCAGGGTATCAATATACAGGGTGATCACGTCTTTCTCCTTTTCTCTTTACTTCTTTAAGCTTTATAGTAAGTACTATTTTGTCGGCGTGTCGCCTCGAGGTCACCCGTGTGGGAACGGGTACCTCCATGGTTTGCAAGGAGGGGTTCATCAAGCACGGTCTCTTATGGGGAGCTGCTTCACGATGTTGCGTGACGCATGCCCTTGGTATGCTTTGCGCACGTGAGCATTGAGCTTTCTTAGGGCCTCCGATGTCTGTTTGCAAGGGGGCGGGCTAAGTTAGATTGCATACTGCATTGCAGATCGGAAAACTGCAACGATCTGTCTCACCAACCCCGAACCATTTTTGATGTCTACCAAGGTCTTGACAGACCACGATTTTTGGAACTGCTAAACACTAGGCGGTGAGACCTGATATGTATGCACTCAGGTGACTGATCCCCCTCGAGGGAAGCTCCTGGTTTTTGAATTGTTACTTTGTTGTCAATAGAGTCAAGGCCAGGGGGAAATCCAGATATTTGCAGAAGAAAAATTCCAATCACCCGCAGTGCTTACGCACAAGTGTAGTCGTGTGCACATGTGATTGCGTTCGCGTCCTCTTAAGAGCCCAGAGCTGTGAAGCAAATGGGGAGAGCGCCGCCATTCTGGAGATTATCCACAGGTCTATTTTTCCACTCTCATTTTTGGGTAGGTTTTGCCGCAAAGAATTTTGCGGGCCTTCCACATTAAACACAGTAGTCTGACTGGGTTAGCACGGATGCCGCACTTGCAAGGCGAGGAAAGCACACATTCCGCTGAAATTCGGGAAGCGGATTCACTAATTTTGGATATTCATATAATGATTTTTTCCACTGCCCGATTCGGGCGGTGTGATACCACCCACGTACGTCCGGCACCGCGAACAGTGCTTGATGAGTATAAATGCGGAGGGCTTGGGATTTTGCTCGCCCGCCCAAGATTTTCAGCGTTGTCTCAGAAAGTGAAGCTGTTGTGTTGGGTGAATGCTGCACGTGTCGTGCGCTGACAAACACACTGAAGCTGTTCACGACTCCATTCTGACTTACGGAGCGAGACCACACACGTGGCTGGCAATGGGCCTTGGACAAAGGAACAAGAGAACAAAGGAAACAAGCTGCCAAGTGGGGGGGGGGGGGGGCTGGTCATGTTTCAGCATGCCCATCAGGGGAGGCAATGTCAAAGCAAACGCTGTGATAGGGTTGACCAGATCTGGTCCCCCTCATCCAGATATCATGATGTGTTGTACCTGTCACCAATATCGATATAACATTACTTATATATATATATATATATATATATATATATATATATATATATATATATATATATATATATATATATATATATATATATATATATATATATATATATATATATATATATATATATATATATATATATATATATATATATATATATATATATATATATATATATATATATATATGCCTACAATGTTATATATATATATATATATATATGTACGAGTTTTATAAAAGGTGGAAATTATGTGAAGATTTTTCCACTGCTGATGGGGCATGCGGGAAAACTCATATAATTCTTTTGCAGGGTAGTCACATGGGCTTATATGTACATCGAGTCTGGCGTATGGCCGTCTTTACTGATGATCATGAACACCCATGAGCGTGTTAACACCCATCAGTGAAGACGAAGTACGCTAATTCTACACTTAAAAAATGTTCAAGTATCATTGGCCAATGATACTTAAACATATTTGACTCCATGGATCCATGGAGGGCCCCGGAGTGTATGGCCGTCTCCAAGGACGAACTTTCATCAGTAGAGACGATCTTACACTAGTGCTACAGTTAATGTTCAAGTATCATTGGCCAATGATACTTTAACTCTATGGAGGGGTCTTTCCAAGGAATGAACATTCTTTGTTTCTTAAATTATTTTTGCGGTCTCCTTTGGGAGACTGTTATTCTGAGCTACGATGAAATTAAAATGTAGAGGAACCTCCTGGAGTTGGTAGAATTGTTACCTCAACGTTGTTTCGTTGTTAACAGCGAACACAGGTGTTTAAACAAATTCTCCGATTTGAGTACTCAGAGGCTGTGGCATTTAGAGGAAGAGTGAAATATATCAGTCTCAGGCCCTTCACTCCACACCCAAAACTTGAAAGTCACGTGTTGCCATCTAATTAGGCTGTAGCATTTGCCGGCTATAGCTAAAAGAGGATGACATGGGTACGGTTTGAAGAATATCATTTTATGGCCTCAAAGGAAAACTTAGGGATACTTTGCATACTCAAATGAATTTGTAGCAAGCTTGTCGCTTTCAAAAAAAAAAAAAAAGATCCAAGCTTGTCCATAGAGGTGGAGGATCGAAGCTTTTATGAGTTTGGGCCCGGGGATTTTTGGTATGCAAAGTTTTCCGTTCTTAAAGGTATGAGTCGTGCTTCTTAACGACTTGCGGCTGTCCACATGGTTGTGCAAAAATTTAGGAGCGTTTGTTGGGGAATTGTTAACCCCCAACGTTGGGGGGTTTCGAAACTCTTTCGCACTAGATTTTTCATGCTAGCCAACCTTGCAGCTGTGCACATCTGTTGTGCCTGCAGGATTGTGGGCCAACTGTACAGTTGGCCCACATGTGGTGTTGATGTACATGCAGCCAGTACTGTCATGGCCATCTTCCTGCAAAGCTGGACGTGGCTACAGACGTAAAGTAACGCAAATGGTGGCAAACTCTGCCGATTGTTTGAGAAATGTAAATAGTCACCACATCTTAGTGTGATCGTTAAGCTTGGTCATGAACTTTGGTTGGCCCACAGGAAGGTTTTCCGCCAGTGTACGTATGTATATGTTCCAACCATGTTTGATCTCGGGACTTCCGTGAGTGTGTGAATCTCTTGTGGACCAGCACACATGTTGAAGCTGGCGGTAGGAATTTAAAGTTCTAACTATACCTTCCGTACCGATCTTCAGATATGAACAGACACCACATCTTAGGTGTGTTTCATGGGATGCCAACTTATTGGGGAGTACGTGAACATATGTATGTGATCTCTGATACTGATGTCAGAGCTAAGGTGCTTATTCACTTGAGGTGATACTCTTATCACCCCCCCCCCCCCAAATAAGTTATTCCCACCCTGACCGTCACTTGGCGTAATTCGTGCCCAAATTACGGGTGGGAATAACTTATTTGTGGGAGTGTATGCATAGTGGGGTAGCAATACAATTAGCTACGTATACGCAGTGTACTTTGATTAAACACACCTCTTTAAGGGGCATCTGTCTAGACCTTTATGTTGCGTACTTCATGCACTCCCACGGGTTGGAATATCCGCTTACGAGCCTACAGCTGTACACGGCTGTATAGTGGCGAAACAGGCCTACGGTTGCTGATACCAACTGCAGCTTAAGGGGAAAGGAGTATTTGTAAGTTCGGGCTTTGGGGAAGGTGGCAAGTCTCCTTGGACGTGCGCATGCATATGTACATGCAGATGCGCTGTGTCAACGGATCAATACAAACCATATGTTAGGAGATGGTGCCATCTAACACAACTTTTTTCGCCTTTGAACGACATTGGATCGCGAGTTATGTATATGGTCGCTGGACAGCAAAACAGATCTCTAGAGGTATTGCAATTGGTTTCTCGGGTAGGCCCCGTACTAAATGTAAGTGACTCGATTGCTTGTTGCAGAACGCACAAGTTTGGGAGAATCTCCAAGAGGTAGGAGAGAGAGAGAGACAGGCCGAATGTCCGGCAAGTGGAACGCCTAGTCCTTTACATGCAACCCCCTCACGGGGTTCCCATCCCCTACTCGTGGTCTGATTCCAAGCCTAATTTACCTGAATGTGTCTTCCTTTTGCTTGGCTACTTGTTTCTATCCGTGTCAGTGGATTCCGAGTATTCTGGGGTTTTGTACTCTGAGGGGACCAATAGATCATGAATCAGTTAGTTAAGTCTCTGAGAGTTCCCAGTACCCAATTGTGTTGGTCCCCGCGCGTCAACCACAGCAAGGCAATTGGGAGCAGCGACTGACGTTGATACAGATTTGTTGCCAACTGAGCAACTGCAGAACACCC
>KV908355.1:357121-392121 GCA_002005505.1 Botryococcus braunii
GGGGGGGGGAGAGAAGAGATCAACGACTGCGGGAATTGTGCTTTGAACAGTGAGGGCTGAACGGCACCTGTCTCGTCACTCAAAGAGGCCTGCGCGGTGCATGTAGAATAAGGAGTGAATCCTATCCTCACCGCACACCACTTAAACCTTGCAGTACAAGACAACCAGTACACAGTACAACACTCTCCGCTGTCGACTTTAACGGGTCTGCACGTGAAGCAGTGCCGTTCCCACCCTTCCTCTGCCTCTCACCCGCCCCCGGCATCCTCTCTCCCGTCCCTCTATCGCTCCCCCCCTGTTAACCCCCCGTCGTAGCTATCAAATGCGAGCAGTTGCGACCCCAGACCCTGCCCCCCCCCCCCCCCCCAAAAAAAAAAGGTATAGGAAGAATCGACTCTTTTCAACACGAAACTCCGTTGGGCCTGTCCAGCATGCTTAACGCGCTAAAACTTCAGGGGAACGCTGCATGTACACACTGACCAACCGGCGCCCTTCTAAGTTAAGGCCTTCAAGCCTATTGGAGACGGCTCCTAGACGAGCCGTGCCAGAACAGCCCACGTCTGCACGGCCAATCCAAGCCAGTGATTGTGTCGGGGCATCCAGCTCCGGCCTGCAAATTTCCCGCTCGTACTTCTTCATTTCGTTACAGAGTTACAGTGATAGACGAGAGGCCTGAGGCGGCGGAGGATACAGACACCAGCTACAATCATCCCGACACTGCCAACTCGCCTCTTTTGTTTTATGTCCCCTCTGGACTGCCCCCACGTCCCGTTTGCCCCTCTGTGCCTCATGCGCCGGCCCAAAAAGCGACACGACCCCGAACCTCAGCCCCGCATTTTCAGCTGCATCAGTGCTTGTAGGCATGAAGGCCGAACGCCTTCACATGGGATTTGCTCCCAAAACGGGTCAATGGCGAAGCTCTTCACATGGGCGGTTGCTCCTTCAAGGGGTCAACGGCGAAGCCCTTCACATGGGCTTTGTTCCCTAAACAGGTAAAGGGCAAAAGCCCTTCACATGGGCTTTGTTCCCTAGACAGGTAAAGGGCAAAAGCCCTTCACATGGGCTTGGTTCCCTAAACAGGTAAAGGGCCAAAGCCCTTCACATGGGCTTTGCACCCTAAACAGGTCTGCCCGAAACCTTGCCATCGTGAACATCCCACCGAACACGCCCCTGCCTGATCTGTTGGCCTTCCCTCAGTAAACAAAAAGTACACCTTCAGACCTACCCTGTCTGCCAAAATGGGCGGCCTTGTTCCAGACGCCAGGCTCCAAGTAAAGAGCACATGTTGCCCCCCTCTCCCTCCCCCCCCCCCCCCTGGGGGGGGTGGGAGGCGACAAGACCGCAGGAGACCGGGCCTGCGGACCCACCCCCCCCCCCCCACCCACGGCATAGGGAGGGGAGTGGAATGAGGTGATAGTGAGAGGGGACTTGCTGGAGGACCCCGAAGGACTTGGAGAATCGCCGGGGTTCTTGTCCTGGGAATACGATCTTCTCCTTTCGATTATCTTCGCCTCCGCCCTCCGCTCCCTACAGCGCATGTCTTCCTAGGGAAGGCCACATTGTACTGAATACAGGCTCCCACTTTATAGGTGACTCGCCAATCCTCTGAATGTCAATATTTCCTTCCTTCGTTTCTTCCTGGGATTCCTTCGTTTCTGCAGAGGGATGAGGGGCATCTAGGACCACCGACCCAGAAAGATCCATAAGAACCACCTTTTGGGCGGTGCGACCACCATGATTTGTCTCCATGTTTCCCTTCTCATCCTGGCAACCACCTTTTGCTTCCCCGCCCCCCTCCCCACACACCACACCACACACACACACACACACACACACACACACACCACCACACACACCACACACACACACACACACACACACACACACCACACACACGCACTCTCTCAGACACTCCTGCCTCTCTCCCTCCCCCCCTCCCCCTCCCTCTCCCCACTCCCCCCTTCTCTCTCTCTCTCTCCTCTCTCTCTCTCTCTCTCTCTCTCTCTCTCTCTCTCTCTCTCTCTCTCTCTCTCTCTCTCCCTCTCTCTCTCTCTCCCCCCCCCTCTCTCTCGCCCCCCCTTTCTCTCTTTCCCCCTCCCCCCCGCCCCCCCCCCCCCCCCTCTCTCTCTCTCTCTCTCTCTCTCTCTCTCACACACACACACACACACACACACACACACACACACACACGCACACACGCACGCACACGCGCGATTCATCCGTCAGAGCCCCCTCTTTTGCTTCCCCCCATCTCTCTGTAGGGCGTGGGAGGTGGGGGAGGTGGGCGTTGGTACAATGGCTAGGTGCCGTACATCCCAGCGAGGCTCCTCTGGCCCGTCAGTCGCTAGAGTAACCGTTCTGCAAATTGCCAGAGTGACCATTCTGCAAACTGCCCGATGCAGCTGGCTGCACAGCTTCGGAGGCTCCCGCCCGCCCGACGCTGCCCACATGGGGGTCCTCAAATACGATGTAGTGGCTCACCATCGCCATGGCTTGGTACTGCCCCACCCCCGCCACCCTCACAACCCACCTCAATTGCCAAGAATTGCTTTCCCCGTATCTTGCCCCACTGGCTGTGAACCTTCTGTGAAGCACGTGTGTGCGTGCATGTGTGCATGTGTGTGTGTGTATGTGTGTGTGTGTGTGTGTGTGTGTGTGTGTGTGTGTGTGTGTGCGTGCGTGCGTGATCAATGTTAGTGAATATCCTGGTAGTGTCAGAGCCCCACATGCTGTGAATCTCCTGCAGAAAAGACCACAGGATGCCTAACTTCCTTGTGAAACGTTCCCGTGCTGCATCCCATTGAGGGTCTATTGAATGAGGGTCTATTTAGGGTCTATTTGCACCGCAGGCAGTGACTGCACTGCTTCCATCCGGTATACGGGATGCACAAACTTGCAGACACCCGGTACATGCTTGCTCCAAAAACAATGTCCTAAACAATCCCCAACAATCTCCTAAATAACCCCCAACAATGTCCTTAACAACCCCCAACAGTGTCCTTACAAACCCCCAACGACGTCCTAAACAGCTCCCCAAACAACTTTCAAAGAACCCCCAACAATGTCCTAAACAACCTCCAATAGTGTTTTAAAAAAACAAACCCTCCACCCCCCCCCCCCCGGTTCAACGTCCTGACAACGTCTCAAAAGAGTGACAAGCGTGTGCATTGACTGCACTGCTCTTACACACAGAGCTCTCCGGGGGGCCCGGAAAGCCCTCCGGTCCCCCAGGAAACAGCGTCTCAGGGAAGGGAAACAAACGCACGCACGCACACGGGTGCTGGCGTTCGCGCGCGCACATGCATATGCCAGTGAGGTCCTCCCAAACCCCTCTTGGCCGAGCGCAGGCAGCCCCTGCGGAAGTGACTAGAGGGGAAGAGGGCCGTCCCCCGGGCCCCCGGGGCCGGGGGGGGGGGGGCGGGGGCGAGGAGAAGAGAGGTGAGCATACATACCAGAGGGTCACACCCAAATCTCTTTCTCACTGGGACTGGTGCGCTGCTTCCTCAGCTGTTGTGCTGCTTCATTCAGGGATCAAAATACGGTGTCAAAAAGCGTAAAGATAAGAAAAGGATCTCCTTTGTTTTTCTAACCCACAGAAAGCGAGGGGGAGTAGTCCAATCCCCCTGTTGATATGGAAAGCAACCCGGCGTACCGTTTTGTGGGCGGTGGTGTTGTTAACGTCTGTGTAGAGACGGAGGCCCGCCGCACCCTCCCGCAGGGCGGCCTCCCGTGTGTGCTTGTACAGGCGGCGGTAGTGCCCCTGCCGCCTGTGTTCCGGCACTACATATACAGACTGGATCCACCAGTAGTCTGCCCCTCTCCTGTCCCGCCCTCCCCAGGATTATCGTCCGCCCTTCATGACTGCGCCACATGGAAGCCTAGAAGGGATATTCCACTCAGCGGCTTTGAAAAAGAATCTCTCTCTCTCCCTCTCCCCCCCTCCCTCCCACCCCCTCCTCTCTCTCTGTGTCTCTCTCTCTCTCTCTCTCTCCTCTCTCTCTCTCTCTCTCTCTCTCTCTCTCTCTCTCTCTCTCTCTCTCTCTCTCTCTCTCTCCCCCCTCCCCCCCTTTCTCTCTCCTCCCTCCCTTCCCACCCCCCCCTCCCCCTCCCTCCTTCGCTCTCCCTCCCCCCTCCCCCCCCTCTCTCTCCCCCTCCCTCCCTCCCTCCCCCCCGCCCCAACACACACACACACCCCCTGACCCCCCTTCCTCCCCCTCCACACAGACACACACATCCGGGTGGGGAAGGGGGGGGGGGCGCGTAGGTTAGACGCGTGCAAAACTTCCCTCACCCAAACAGACGCCCAAGGAAAGCAACTGAGCCTTGAGCCTTGAAAATGGCGTCTGGGCATGTGAGTTCAGGAGTTGGGGACCACTGTTAAGCAGACACGCAGGCTTGGCATGCAAGCTCAGAAATTGGAGATGCATGCTAGGCAGATATGGAGGCTTGGCATGCAAGCTCAGGAATCGGAGACGCATGCTAAAGCAGAAATGGAGGCTTGGTGGCGATTACCAGTCACTATACTCATATGTGAGCATCAGCTGCGCAACGACTTGGCCCTGCACCTACAGCGCCCACCCTTCCCCTCATCACTTCAAAGAACAAGCGCCATTTAGCCGCCCCTCTTTTGAGCGCTGCCCTGCTCTGTCCTGACGCGCCTCGTTTCCCCGGCACATGCTCATTCCAGCCCGCGTTGGGGGGGGGGGGGCGGCTGGGGGGCAGTGTGCATGGGGACTCCAGTCCCCTAGGCACATGCTCATGGAAGCCGGGGGGGCTGGGGGCCGGAGGTACAGGCTTGCAGCATGCTGGTCCAGCACTTTGATACGCCAGATTTCACTTAGTCCGCCTTGTGAAAACACTGCTGTAGCTCGAACAGATCCTAATCCGACATGCTGGAACTGCAAAAGACATGGCAAGAAGACACATAGCCAAATCTCACATCGGTGGTTTTGCTTCTCATCAATCACTAGTCCAGTTACTGTCTTGCTCCGGTTACATATCATTTGGGACAACCCCGAGGACCAAATCAATGTTCCAATTGGTGCATGCTGGGACGCTAATTTGAGTGATGTCTGAACAACAAATTACCCTAATAGCTCCTCGTTTTAAGTTCTTTGAAGAAAAGCAAGCAGGCACCCATACAAGGGAGCTCCCGGGAAGTGTGTGTAAGATGTTACTCAACCGGAGTTGTGGGTGCAGCATGCCATTTCTTTGGCACTGCGGAGGGAACGTTAAGAAGGTTTCACCTCTGAAACCAAGTAGTATCCTTTGTGCGGATCCTCTAAAACAGCGCGTACCCCTTGCCTTACTATGTCTTCTGTCAGGTCAATATCTTCTGTCTCCTGCAGCAAGCACTTGTAACTTGGTGACTTGATGCAGAAAGAAAGGTTACAGAAAAGTGTACAGGCAACGCAGGTAGAAGACAATGAGATAAATGGCCAGAAAGAAGAAGGAAACAGGAAGAAGAATATTTGCAGTTGGCCAATGCAGGCTCGTGCGATGGGCAAGCTCTGGCAGCAAGTAGAAAATACAATAAACGAAAGACCGTACAGCTCCCATTCTAAACGCCAGCTCCAGACTAATTTGAAGATTTAAGTCACCGTCAACCGACTCAATTCCTATCTTAAGTCTCGTGCTAGCGTGCAAAGCAAAAAAATCCCGAACATAGGAACTGCAGAGCGACAATCAGCCTAACCTAACAGCGAACCTTAGCCATCGCAATGTTGTTTTGCACAATAACCTCTAGATCTGAGAGTTGTCCTCTTCGAAGAACGCTCCCAGTTGCACGCCCAGGCCGACGGCCCACGCAGGCCGTAAATGATGGGAGCATTTGCGTTCGAGATAGTAACGAGCGACAAAAGCTTAGTGTAATTTATCGTATTTGCAGGAAGCCCTCGTTTGCAGGCTGACGACTCGATTGAAAAGTAGGGTTCAGAAACGGGGAAGCTCTCTCCATGCACAGGCAGCTTTCAGTATTTTAAGAGCTACTGAAGAAGTTAAGGCTCCAAGCTGGACGCACGAAAGAGAACCCTTATGGTGGAAGTTCGAAAACATCTCGGGTCGGGGATGGCTGTTTTCAGACCTTCACACGGCCTCGCACGTACCGTATCCTGCCCACACACGGTGTTCCGATCAATCAACGAGCCCAAACCATTAGTAAGGGACCACTAGGCGTGGACGGATTCATGCTCGCCTTCCGGCACGTTCGTGTGTGCAAAAGCCGAAGTGCTACAAATTGGACATCCGGTACACTGCGCACCTACAATCTATTCAGGTTGAAATTTTCATTGGCATCAACGGTATTACATGTCATAATAAATGCCCTTACCTCTGATTGGTTCTTTTTGAGTTCTTAGAGGACATTGTTGGAGACACTGATTGGAGTCTTTGCTCCGCACAGAACAGGGCCGACGGTCCAGTGTAGTAATTTAGGACAAAGTTTATTGAAGACGCCACCTCAAGCTGAAAGTATTTGGGAGGCTGATTTCACGATACTGGGCCCTATTCAGAGTTCCAGATCACTTTGATCGTTTCATCTCGACAAAATCTTAACATGGTACGACCTCGATCCTGCGTGCTCGAATATTCGGCTTGCATGTTGTATCAAGATACTACAAGCTCCCAAGTTTGTAGATTATTAATATATCCTCATCAAGATTTGCTTTGAAGCACGACTTGCGTTTCTTGCTGGTGAAGGTTGGTAAAACGACCTCCCGATGCCCATCATCGATGGGCCTTCTATGCTGGCAAGTCAGAATTTATAGTCAATCAAATTATATTATGTCGCTTATGAAATGGTCTGATTACGCAGCTGTGGGCGCTACTGTTCGTGGGCATAGGGCCGCTGATTGCAACTGCACAGACGCAACCTTCCCTAAATGCCAATACAACATCCTTAACAACAAGCTATGTTGATTACGCGGACAATGGAGTTGGCTTGAAGGTAGCCTATCCACCCTTTCTTAAAGTTGTTGTCTGCTTTTCTGCGTCGATGATCGTCCTCGAGGCTGATCCGAGAGGAACCGGAAGAGCTGAAAGAGGATTGTACGTCTAACCCATCCTGGTTTGCGCTAATAAAAACGATCAAACTGACGTCCTGATGGACGAGCACACCTGAGATTATGAGCTTTAATCATTCCATAGGAAGACTATACCCCGCAAGGCCTGTTAGAAAGCAACAAGAGGGCCATGCGGTCGCCATCTTGACATTCCTCTTTACTATTCAAGCTGTACGACTTATGTAGTTGGCAGGTGACAAGGAACCCTCGTGCATGTATAATTGTTTGCATTGTGTTCTCATGGGAGGGGAGCACATTTCCATCCCCCTAGGTGGGCTGTAATCGCATGGCCAGGGCCCATGTTGTCTTCTGGTCCGGGTAAAAGGGTGCGGCCGTGCGTCTCTCTCTCTCTCTCTCTCTCTCTCTCTCTCTCTCTCTCTCTCTCTCTCTCTCTCTCTCTCTCTCTCTCTCTCTCTCTCTCTCTCTTTCTCTCTCTCTCTCTCTCTCTCTCTCTCTCTCTCTCTCTCTCTCACACACACACACACACACACACACACACACACACACACACACACACACACACGTCCACCGACATACACACACGCGTACGTACGTGTTTGTGTTGGGGGTGTGTGTGTGTGTGTGTGTGTGTGTGTGTGTGTGTGTGTGTGTGTGTGTGTGTGTGGAGAGAAGGGGAGAAGAGGCGTCAAGGAGGGAGAGAGGGAGGGAGGTGTGCATGAGCGTGACGTGTGTGGACGGAAGGGGGGGAGGGCGGGAGGAAAGGAGCGCGCACGAGCGTGAGCAAGCAATACTGCGATTGACATGCTTATACAAACATCAGCGTGCAAGGTGTGGTTGACTCCTGCAGGCCTGGATCTGCGGTTCCACGGCATGGTTCTCATCAGGCTGTGTCCCCTTGAGCAGCGTGCCCTCCGCAAATCCCTGGGACTCTCCGCTATTGGCTATCGAGATGTAGACTGATGACCAGTGTGGCACCACTGTATGCAGGGGTATCTGGCGTACGACAACCGCAGTACGGCAAAGCGGCCTGCCGTGATCATACTGCCTGCATGGGAGGGCGTCGGGGATTACGTGAAGTGGAGAGCAGATCTCCTGGCAAACCTGGGTTATGTAGGTGCGCGCCCTTGTCAAAGTCACAGCGATCCTGACTCCAGCCGCTTGCTCGATTAACCTTCTTTGCGCGCGCACGCACACGCACACACACACACACGCACGCACACACACACGCACGCACGCACGCACACGCACGCACGCACACACACACACACACACACACACACACACACACACACACACACACACACACACACGCACGCACCCACGCGCGTGCGCGCGCGCACACACACGCACGCACCCTCTTCGGAACAAAGGTGGTAGCACTTATCATCATCACCACCACCATGGTAATCATCACCGTCATCATGATCTTTAGCAGCGTCATCATCCTCATCACCGTAGCCTGCAGCGGCAGCAGCAGCAGCAGTGATATGGTCTACGTGGGGTTAGTCAGCCAAGTGAGTAATGCAAAGCGTCCACTTCTGTTTCATGTGTGGCCACTGGACACCGGACGGGAGTTCAAAGCGCAGCAGCAGTGATATGGACTGCATGGGGTTAGTCAGCCAAATGAGTAATGCAAAGCGTCCGCTTCTGTTTCATATGTGATGACAGGAGGGAAGTTCTGACCTTGAGTTTTTTTTGGTGGGATGGACCCAGGGTTTGTGGCTGACATCTACACGACAAACTACACGCAGCCTGTGGAAGATCAGGCTTTGAGGGGCCAGCTGACGGGAATGTACAGCGGGGATCCTGCGCTGTACCGGTCCCGCATTCTTGCTGCCTTAAATCACGTGCGCTTTGGCCCTGCCCATCCAAGCTTGCCAATGTTTGAGCCACCACCTCATCTGCAGCCCCCTTGCCTGCCCTGTCTGGACCCCTCCCCCCCTCTCTCTCTCTCTTCTCTCTCTCTCTCTCTCTCTCTCTCTCTCTCTCTCTCTCTCTCTCTCTCTCTCTCTCTCTCTCTCTCTCTCTCTCTCTCTCTCTCTCTCTCTCTCTCTCTCTCTCTCACACACACACACACACACACACACACACACACACACACACACACAAACACACACACACACACACACACACACTCACACACACACACACACACACACACACACACACGCACACACACGGGCGTGCGCGCGCACACACTGTATGGCATGACCCACTCTCGTTTGGTTTGGATCCCCGAATGAGCTTTGTTTTGTAATTTTTGAATACTTAAAACTTTGGAGGTGGTTTTCAGGCCCCGAGGGGGGGGGGGGCACGATAACAGGGAGAGGATGCAGAAGCATATATGTGATGAACACTGAGATTGGGTGGGGGAGATTGTGATTAGTGGTGAGGACGATGCAGAAACAGGTGTGTAATGAACAGTAAAGAGTGGGCTGGGTGGGGGGGGGGGTGGTTTGTGATAACATGTAAGGATGCAAAAGCATTTGCGTAATTAACACGGGGAGCGAGTGGGGGAATTTGTGATAACAGGTGAGGATGATGCAAAAAGGGGTGTGTAATGAAAGCTGTATGTTGTGCCGGGGGGATCGAACCCCCGTCGACTCGACCCTGAGTCGGGAGTTCTAACCAATCGGCAAAAAGAACCAAGGCACTTGTACGGTTAATCGCCCGCTTAAGTACCTGAGCCGGACCGGGGTTGCCAGGCCCAATCCGATCCGCACTACACTATAGACCGGTTTGGCGGGAGTGTGGTAAATGGTGAGAACATTGCAAAAACAGGTGTGTAAAGAGCTTAAAAGAGTGGGTTGGGGGGATTGTGATAACAGGTGAGGACGTTGCCCCAAGTGGAGCCTTCTCAATTGGCTGCAATTGGATATTGCTTTGGGGGGTCTGGGGTTCTGGAGGCGGCACGTGCTTGGCCGGATCCGGGCACCCAGGGACTCAAAGGTAGGCGATCTGCAAAACTGGAATTCTGCGAAATTGGAACTTCTTACAAAGTCTTCTTTTCTGGGAAAAATGGAAAGTGTGTGCTTGTGTGTCCTTTGCCATCTTCCTTGTTTCTTTGTGCGTTTAAATGAAAAGATACACCAGGAAGTGCGTGCCTGTGTCCGAGCCCATGTGTGTCTTTTCGCCTTGTTCTTCCTTCGTATTTTTAGTTTTGTGTGTGGGTTTTGTGTGGGTTTGAAAACAAATTTCTATTTGAAGAGAAATAGGGACAGATTGGAATCTTTAATGGTGGGACAGATCAAGCTCGTACGCAGTAACCAACAGATGATATGTTGTGACGTGTTTAGCTTGTGCACCGTATCGAACAGATGCACTTTGGGACATTAAGGTTGTTCACAGTACTGAAAACATGATGTGTTGTGACATGTTTAGCTTGTATGCAGTAACGAATAGATAATGATTTGAGGCATGATCAGCTTGTACGCAGCAACGAACGAATTATGTGTTGTGACATATGAGCTTGTGCGCAGTAACGAATAGGTGATTTGGTTGTGACACGTTCAAGGTCGTGCACTGCAGTACCTGTTACAAACAAGTGATGTGTTGTGACATGTTGAGCTTGTGCGCAGTAACGACTACATGATGGGTTGCGACCTTTACAGCTTGTACACGCTATTAAATGGATGATGTGCTGCGAATTGTCATGCATGCATGTGGGGCGACAGTCTCATGCGGTCGCGGTGTCACAACACCTTGAATTAACGAGAAGAATGAAGACAGTGATTTGGGTTTGCAGTATGGCCCCTCACCTGGCCAAGCTTGGATGTGACTCATGTACAGGTGTTATGGCCTTCCACGCGGGGGGTCTGCAGTCGAAAGGGTCCAATTTCAGCGCGGGGCTCCCCATCTTCGTTTCGGTCCAGAACGGGTACAACGACCCGGGCGTGAGTCGAGCAGCCGTCGCCGGGTTGGCCGTGAGTCACCCTCTAAAGGAGCTTGCTTTCTCACCTTGTTGCCAACAAGCACAAAGATTGAAATGCCTGTTTGGGGAGATTAGATTGTTTCTCACAGGTGTCTGGTATGAGGCCATCTGCCGAGTTTATTGAGGAGGCAGCCATGCTTTGTGTCTGTTCAAACCTGGTACACCGAGATTCCTTCGCCGGGACGGCCTTGAGTCTTTTTCTCTGAAAAAATTAGCGAGTGCGCAGAGGGAGAGGGAGGGAGGGAGGGAGGGAGGGAGGGGGGGGGAGAGAGAGAGAGAGAGAGAGAGAGAGAGAGAGAGAGAGAGAGAGAGAGAGAGAGAGAGAGAGAGAGAGAGAGAGAGAGAGAGAGAGAGAGAGAGAGGGAGGGAGGGAGGGGGGGGAGGGGGGGGGAGGGAGGGGGGAGGGAGAAGGGGATGTGCGTGTGCGTGTGCGTGTGCGTGTGCGTGTGTGTGTGTGTGTGTGTGTGTGTGTGTGTGTGTGTGTGTGTGTGTGTGTGTGTGTGTGGTGTGTGTGTGTGTGGTGTGTTGGGGGGGGGGGGGGGGCGGGGAGGAGGGGTTGGGAGCCTGGTGGTGCAAGGCAGTCTGGCAATAAGAGGACCGCTGCTATTGAGACACCCTTCAGCCCAGTGTGTTGATCCTCTACTTTTCTTCTCCTGTGCACTGTCCAAAGCCCCCCACTTGCACCCCACTCTGTGCCTCACGAGGTAGAGCCTGGGAACCTGCCCCCCCCCCCCGTGCACATGAGCAGGCGCGTCTTGGTATGGGTAGGCGCGCATGCCCAAGTCTCTTTTGTGGCCTTTATGGCAAAGCCAAGCCGTGCCGGGAAGCAAATTTGGAGGGGTTTGGGGCTAAACATGGGCGGTGGGGGGTTTGCAGAGCGAGCTGGAAGCTGCAAACGCAACGTGGGAAATCACGGAGTATGGCAACACCGTTCACTCCTTCACCAACCCTCTGACCGGCCGTGTCAACAACGTGCATGGTGTGCGGGTGGGTGCTCTAAATTCCAATGTCGTTTAGTTCACATCATTGTTGTGGTTGTTGTGTCCTTGCATAGCCAGGTTTCGTTCGACTCCTACAGCATGGGATCAAACTGAAACCCTGCTTTTTTCCCCAAGTACCTTAAAATTCCCATAGAATATCCCATAGCTTAGACAGCAGCCAGTGAAGTTGGAGACAGAGTTTCTTGCCTTTCTGGTTTCTTACTTCCTTACCTGCACGTGCATGCATTCGGACCTGTGTGGGTGTAAGTGTGGGGGCTTGGGGGGGGATTGGTGTCTGTGCAAAAATCGGAAACACTTCTGCATCAACCAATGCACACACGCAACCAAACACATGCACACATGTATGCAGTTGCGCGTGCATGCAACGCACTTTGTCAGGAAATGACGGCGGAGTGTCGCTGAGCGCACGCTCGTGCATCGTTGTAAGCGATTGAAGGATGTGCACGAGGACGCTTCCATCCTTCCCAAGAAGTGCATGCACGCCAGCCAGGCAGCAATGTACAACAGGACGGGCACATCCACAAGCTTGTGCTCTCAAGCGCTCAAGCGCTCAAGCGGCTCAAACCTAAATGGTCAAAAGGGATGCCCGTGCACACGCGCGCTCGCGCGGGCGTGTGTGTGTGTGTGTGTGTGCGTGTGCGTGTGTGTGCGTGTGCGTGTGCGTGTGTGTGTGTGTGTGTGTGTGTGTGTGTGTGTGGTGTGTGTGTGTGTGTGTGTGTGTGTGTGTGTGTGTGTGTGTGTGTGTTTGTGCGTGCGTGAGTGCGTGCGTGCTTGCTTGCTTGCGTGCGCGCGTGGCGTCTGTGTGTGTGTGTGTGTGTGTGTGTGTGTGTGTGTGTGTGTGTGTGTGTGTGTGTGTGTGTGTGTGTGGGTGGGTGGGTGGGTGGGTGTGGGTGTGGGTATGGGTGGGTGGGAGGGTGGGGAGCCACTCAAAAGGTATCAGTATGGCAATGGCGATGTCTGCATGTCAGAGGCCGTCTTGCAAAAATGATGGAGGGTGTGAGGCGAGGGATGGTGGTGGGGGGCCAGGCGGCCTACACGCCAAGTAGCGACCTCCGGTCCTGGTGGGCCCTGCGCGGCTTCCTGCTCCAGGTTTTTGGCACGTTGACCGAGAACGCAACAGAGCCATACACAGGAGATGCGTTTGATTATTCTGCCAACTTTGTTGTCGCCAGCTGAATAGCCGATCCAGGCAAGGCTTTGGTGGGTACCGCTTAAGTGCTTGCTCAGCTGCAGCAGATATTTCACAGCTAAGACGGAGTCGTATCTGAGCTTTGCTTATGGGTTGCTTCCCAAGGGCCCATGCTGCAATATTCTCGACTGCCGTACGCAGATCTGCAGTACAGCGGGCAAGTGTCACGTGCCCTTGACTCATGTGATCACAGGGACAGCATAATCACGTCAAGCCCTGTGCGTTTCAGTAGGGACAGGTAGCCTGACTTAACAGTAGGGGGCTGAAGGCGGCTGTAGGAGCAGGTCTGGACTGCCTGATTCTTTGTTCTCCGGGATCCCCTTTGGGGAAGGTAGAGAGATGGAAAGCCTTGCTGGAACATATTGAGTACTCGCATGAAAGTGGGGAAGGTAGAGAGATGGAAGGTCTTGCTGGAACATATTGAGTACTCTCATGAAACAGTGTTTTTCCATTTTCACATGTGGTAATGTACATGGTTGTATTGAGTGGCGCGTGCCTTCTAGATGCTTCAGCAGCCCGGGAGGGCTCTGAAGGGCACTTCTCCACTGGCCCATGGCCAGTGGGGAGTGTGTAGGGGCCATGAAGTCACTAGTGCTGGGTAGGGGGTTCTATAGGCTGTCGAGCCTTCCAGACAGAAGGGGAAGGGGTGCCCTATAGGCTGTAGCTTCAGCGCATTGTTTGCATTTGTTGTTCGACCCTTGCAAAGTTCAACATAGTTTTTGGGGTTCTCGCTCACGATACAAGATTTCCGAAAACATCTGGGGGAAGTCTGAACAGGGGGTAGTGTCTTATGGACAACAGGTACCCACTGGCGTCATGCCTGCCCGACCGGATGACAGCCATGGGGGTTATTTTTTACGAATGGATTCTAGAAGAAGAAGATGAAGTACATTACTGACACGGAATTTGATTCATGCGGAAAGAATTCTCATGCTTGATTTTAATTAAATCCACACAGTTCTTTATGGCTGTCCAGATTGGTACCTTCCAGACGGTACCTGCAGGATCCCTTATGAATAATATTAACACATTAATTATTGTGTTTATCAATCAAAAACGTTGCTATTTCCCGTGGTCCTCTTTCAAGAGTATGGTGAGGTTAGTGGAGGCGAGATCGTATCTTCTAGCAGGAAGATGCATCGGACTTCATTGCAGGCCTGGTTGTGTGGTGACGAGTGGGTTTCAAGCGGGTGCCATACACTAGGATGTACTAAGGAGACCTCTCAAGTGTAAAGCTGTGCCCGCCAGGTCTTTTGGAGATTCGACCTCAGAAAGGTCACACACTTCTTGCATAACCAAAGCGTATATCTAACTTCGATCTGGTGAACACGTGCGTGCTTTTGCGTGATTGGGACACGCCTGCCATACGGTAGCCTCGGCCCTGGCTTCATATCAGTGGGCTGCTTTATAAACCAGTACATAATGATGACTTCACTCTCAATACTAAACCAATACATAATTACGTATGGTCACCTTCAAGCGCCACTATAAGGAAACTCCTCGCGTCAGCGGCAAGTTGCCGCACATGATTATGTAGTATCCATCTCAAAGCAATGTACACTGAGCAACTGCTCATGACTACGTGATAGTTTAGTACCTTCTTTACACAAGATTTGCATCCGTCCTGGATAAGTTTCTGTACACTTGCAAGAGAGTGCGCTCGCAAATGATAACAAAATCTCATGTTAGAACTGATCTGAGCCTGACTCGGGAACGTCTGCAATTCCAAGCAGATGGACATGCACGGTAGCTCATGCCGTTGTACCTTCTGTTGCTCACAAATGACTACCGACAAGGGAATGCGTCATGACGTCAATGATCGTTGCCAACAGAGGTGGCGTGTTTTCAAACTGTAGTACACATGTTATCCCACTTTTTCTGTGCCATCAGAAGACAAAGACTCAAGAGAAGAGCACAGCGATTTGCCTCGTATCAGTTACGCAGCATTTCCATATGCATACTTGAACGAATGTAGGGAGGTGCACACAGAATGCATGGCTTTCAAGGGAAGTCAGAGTAGTACTACTACTGTGACATGTTGAGGTTCTCTCTTGCAGGCAACTTTGGGACTCGTGAGTTAACTTGGAACACCTGGGGGAGCCCTGGGCAGATCCTCAAGTCCCATTACTTGGAAAAAGGTGTGGGTGTTTATCCCAGAGGTACCAGGATCAACACCATAATTTGGACAAACAAATTCAGCGCTGCTTGCCCGAGGCCTGGATTCCACCCTGCAATCACACATCTCCCCGACCCCTGCATGCATCCATCTTTTGTCCGCACCCCCAACCCATCCGGTACCATTCTTTTGTTTGTCCTATTATGACTCATATCAGGTTGGGAGGGGGGAATCTTACCATAGGGGGCCGCGGTCCCGTGAGTCACGGGCCGTGACGCGGGGGGAACCCCGTCTCCTCGCGTCTCGCCCGAGAGCCCCGCGGATGTGTTCTTTCCAGCCGCGTCAGACGACGTGCAAGCATTTGTATGTCACGTAGCTGTCGCAATGCAGTATCGCATAGTCTTTCCCTCCTCGTCCCTAGGCAAACCCAAATGCATATCCGTGCAATTTCGATAAAGCAGGGACCCATTTCTATTGTGAGTGGCGAATCGATTATCTGTGCCAAACGTAGCTTCCTCCCACGACCCCTTCAGCCAACATCCAAGGGGCGAGCACTTGTGATCGGCCCTTCTTGTGTCCTTGAGGCTGGGTCTGCCTTGCACCATATGGGCCTAGCGCAGGGCCTGGGCTTTTCGGACGCTGTTCTGCAGTGGCGGCAACCTTACCGGGATGGTCTCTTAACGAAAGAGGAGCTGCAGCAGTATTGGGAGCAGGGATTTGTTGTGAAGCATAATGTGTTTACTAGTGAGGAGCTGCAGCCCTCGAAAGATGCTATCACGAGGTGAGACATTGGTATTTTCCTGCGCTTATGGTGATGCATACACACCTTCGCATAATTCATGTTCGGACGCATTGCAGAATATAGCAAGCAAATGTTGCTTGCTGGTTGAAGATGCATTATGATTCCTTCGTGATCAGCCTGTGGTGGTTTGTGTTCCCGAAAATGGGCTTGCTAACCCACTGGCAGTCCTTGCTGCCACCTCAACTGTCATGGCAAATCCCTGTGAGCCGTGCGGAGAACTTGGTAGTAAACCAAATTTTGTGGCCCAGATGTGTGGATCAAGTGGCCAAAAAGCTGCATCAGGCAGGAAAAATAACAGACGTGTGTGAAGACGTTGATTTCTACCACCGACTGACAGCTCTTGAGGCTCAATTTCCAAATGCCAGCGTGCTTGTCCACAAACAGGGAATCTTACCCCCTGAAATAGCTGATCTTTGGGGATGCAAAAAGCTGATGAGTGCAGCACGTCAGCTCCTGGGAGGTAATCAAACGCATTGCTGTTTGGTTTAATACCTCCATCATCTGCACCACGGCCTTAACTTGCCTGTACTAGCTCTGAATTCTACTGTTGGACTGTAAGCCACTACACACAAGGTTCTTGCTTCTTATGTGAAGGGGCAGGCGGGGATCCTGATAGACAGCATGACTTGCGGTCGGGGGTCTAAATTTACATCTTCTGGGGCAGATGATATAGGAGGCCATCCTGTGTGGAATGTCCGCGCAAAAACTCCACAACAAGAGCAGGCCACTGTCCCTTGGCATCAGGTGTGTGACTTGCTGCCTGACTTGAGCTCCACTAGGGCAGGCCATGGGGATATTGATGATGTTCTTGCTCACAGACCCCTGCTAGAAATATTGTGCTCTCTTCGATTAGGATCTCCTACCTGCTTTCACGCAGGTCAGTCTTCACTTTTGAAGCTCAATTGTGGACATGGTTCCTCATCAACAATTGTTGAAACATGCTTCTGACAATCAGTCTAGCAGGGCACCATTCTATGGAGTTAGCCTGTGCCCCCCGATCTCTCTGTCTGTAAATTCGTGGGGAATAGGGGAGGGTCTGGCTCTGGGGACCATTTGCCGACAACGTCACCGATTCTATGGCGAGAGTTGATTGGTAGAAACGTGATTGCCTGTGTGGTGGGCCAGGACAATGCATATCTCCACCCAGAAAGCTGGCAAGTCCATCAAGTGACAGCTTGGATACCTTTGTGCAATGCCACACATGAGAACGGGTGCATGCAGGTATCCTGGCCTCGTCCCTATGAAGAGAATAGTTATGGTAACTAGACAGCATTATGTCCCTTTGTTGGCAGAACTTGCACTGAATTGTCTGTTCATTCATCCACATGCCAGACTCATTGGACAGTGTTTCTACCCTGGCCAGGGTCCACGTTCCATGTTGTACTGTCAGAGAGACGCTGATGATCTGAAGCCTGTCTTCACAATGGCGATGCCATGGCAGTAGACATTGTCGCACTTGAATTGAGTCTCAAACCCTTTTGCAGGTATTGCGACGAGGTCATAGAAGTGCAAAAACTGCTCGACATACATGTTGTGTTGGGGGAACCTGGTGAGCATGTCCTCCACCCATGCTTCGCAGAATTTGAGGGAAAGGGAAGGGGTTTTTTAGAATTTGAGGGAAAGGGAAAGGGCAGGGGATTTCACAAAGATGCTTGTGCTGCACATACGTTGCTGCGTGCTTTTCTCCTGTGGGACCCTACCTTCCCATGTGTTCTGAGTGCAGAGTGGTACATGTGTGACAGAAAGTAGTGGAGAGGATTGTGTGCTACTTATTGTGCAGATTTGTTTGGGGTGTTTTGCGTTTGTGGACATTTACTGTTGACACCCTGAAATGGGTGTTGAAGGGCGGAACTCGAAATTGTCATTACGGATTGATTGCATGTCTCTGCAGGTATGTCATGATGGATTTGGAAGATGCCAAGGCATCTTTGGGGGTGGATGAAGAGGTCGACCTGGTAACCTGTGAGGTTCCACAAGGCGGTGTTCTATTTCTAAACAACCTGATCCCCCACAGGTGAGTCGCAATCTTGGCATTGCCCACCAGCTCAGAATCCCAAACACTCCTCCTCCTCCTCCTCCTCCTCCTCCTCCTCCTCCTTCTGTCTGTCTCTCTCTCTCTCTCTCTCTCTCTCTCTCTCTCTCTCTCTCTCTCTCTCTCTCTCTCTCTCTCTCTCTCTCTCTCTCTCTCTCTCTCTCTCTCTCTCTCTCTCTCTTTGTGTGTGTGTGTGTGTGTGTGTGTGTGTGTGTGTGTGTGTGTGTGTGTGTGTGTGTGTGTGTGTGTGTGTGTGTGTGTCTGGGGTTGTGGGTGGCTGCTTCTAGGAGAGATGGCTCTCTCAGCAAGCATATGCTTTTGTCTCATTTGACTTTTCTCAAAGGCAAGCATGGAGTCATCCATATAGTGTATTTACAAAGCGCTACACCATATGGCGGCCCACAAGCAAGATGATGTATGAGGTCCCTTGCTTGCTGGCCATGGTCGGGCGGTAAGGTCAGTGAAGCAGCATACCGACTTTTCCCAGGTTGAGTCATCAGCTGGATTAAGATTGTTGTTATTGCGGGGTATTTGAACAGGTCAACAAACAACTTGTCAAGTGGAATCAGATGGTCATTGGATCTTCGGTGGCAGAACCCTGCCTTTCCGAATGGCTTTTATGGTTTGAAGCCTTCAATCCTCATGGCCAAATCTGACCAGCCGGAATTTCAGCCAGATTGGAAGGAATGGGCACAGGTGGAGCGTACGTCCCTCCAGGCCCAAGCTGTCAGCATCGATGAAAACAATGTCGACCGCGTGATCAGCACAGCTCAGAGTGAGTACCTCGATTGGCTCAATGTGGCTTTTCCTTCCCCTGCTTCTTTGCGGAAAATAGAGTGGGCATAAGCCACTCTTCAGGTTGCGCCACAGTATGCGTCAATGGTAATATCATGATACTCTAGAGGTGTCGATTAAAGAAGAGAAACACGACATCTGAAGGGGCCATTTACGATGCTGCAGATGCCGCGACTGAGAGTCCCACAGAGGATGAATTTGATACGACTATAGCGGGTCCCTGGATGGATCGATGGGAGATGACACACCACAATCGGCATACGGCGGCGCATATGGCAGCCGTAAGGGCTGGGAAAGGGTCGGAGAGCTGGACATTTGCCTAGGCCTCGGCTCTGGGAGGTTTCCATAACACCTGGAGATCGCTATGCATAGGCCTCGGCTCTGGGAGGTTTCCATAGCACCTGGAGATCGCTATGCAACTGGCAGCTGTGAAGATTGGGAAAAATGCATGAGCCCTGTGTTTGCGGGATTGATACTTTACAAGTCTGCAGATGCTGCATCCTTGGCAGGAGTTGCCACATGGAAAATGAGCAGGCACCAGCTGAAAGCCCGCTGTCACCAAGTGCGGCATCATGGTCAGCAAGTGCTGCAGATTTTGGCAGCTGTTGAGTCTGGGCTGGATCAAGAGCTGTGGATAGCAGAGAGGATGCATAACATTGGGTAATGCTTGGTACTCCTGGACGCAGTAGCTCATGATACTCCTGGACACGCTGGCAGAGCATGAGAGAGAAGGATTGATAGGAAGCACCATGTTTTAGCACAGACATGGTGCATACGGTTCCTTGTTGATGCCAGACAGGGCTCTCATGGGCTTTGAATGCCTGTCGTTTGCTTGGACTTCATGGTCTGCCCTTCATTCTGCATCAGGTCCACAAATATGCAACTGACCCCCATCCTCCCCCGCCCCTCCCCTCCCACGCACACACACGACTGTACAGTGTTGAGCACAGTCACTTTAGAGAATCTTTCGTCAAGACGTCAGCAGTTAGGCTCTGGGATGACATGTCAGGGGTCAGATGGTAAGGGCCATGCACAGCACTCGGATTCCATACTTGCTGTAGAAGGAGAAACAGGGCAGGAGACGCTGTTTGAATTTTCAAGGGACTCCAAGGCCGTGATCTCAACATACAATTGTAATTGCACAGTCCCTGAAAAGGCATGTGTATACGGGTACCTCAAAATATGGGCATCTACTTGGGCATGGGCCAGTAATATGGGCATGGGCATAATGGGCCAGTAATAATGGGCCAGTAATATGGGCATAATGGGCATGGGCATGGGCATGGGCATAATGGGCCAAAATATGGGCATGGGCATGGGCATGGGTCAGTGGTCTTCAAAGGAAAAAGTGTGGTTGCCATCAAAGGCCTGTGCAGCAAAGGCTGCACCTTCATTGCGATTGTTACGAACTTGTATCAGTCGACTTAGTGACCTTGCTCATGCATCATGTGGTGCGCGCTTGCAGGTCCTTCTTTAAACTTATTAGTAAAGGCGCAATCCTGATCATGATGTGATTGCCTCGCAGTGAGGCTTGGAACCAGATGCAGTCTACTTCGTTCTTCGCTTTTGAACTTCTATGTCTGATTTTGGCACATCCGAATTTGATGGGCTTCGAAGCGGATGAAAGTGTTCACAATACTGTGCTTGCATTTGAAAATCTGTGTACGGATTGGAGCATCAGAGGAGGACTCGAGTGTGAACAGGGCTGTGCAGGTTTGTGATCCAATCAAGACAGATCTTCCCTTCGAAGGTGACAAGACAGGGCCTGTCCACTCTAAAAGCCGAGCGTGACCATTGCCCCGACGGCTTGGCAAGAAAGTCCTTGATAACAACGATTTCTACTGCACTTGCCCCATACAGGACCCATTGCACCACGATCGCTTTGCATTCATTCCTGTCTACATTTCTCATAAACCATATATGGTTATAGTGCTTCAAAATCTAGCATCAAACCCATACACCTGCCGGTGCCAACCCTCCTCACTGGTGGAAACAGTGGATGCAACTAGAGGGGGCTTGGGCACAAATATGACTATTGTCGGACTCCTAATATAACTAAGAAAATTGACATGCCATTGCAAAGGGTCAGCACAGATCAGTCCCTCATGAGGGAGGGTATCTTAAATTGCCTCTTCAATTAAGTGGAAAAAACTTGTGCGCAATATTGCGCACAAGTAAACATCCATATGGATAACCTCCATATACGTAAACACTGCACAACCACTACCACCGGTTGGGGTTAAATGTCTGCATGTACCAATGTGGTACCACGATCCCGCACACGTATATGAGCACACAAATGCGCCGCAAGAAAAAGAATGCGGGCACCTGATACAGAGCATCAGCATGTTTCCAGTCCATCACTCACCATGAAGGCCGCAACACATATGTGCAATCTATATTGCCCTCTACATCCTCTTTGCTAACTTGTGATTATTATTCGAGAATGCACCCCCAACATTATAAAGGGCACAAAAGATGCCCTTTTTGTGATTTTAAAAATTTTCGGTTAGGTTTTGGGTCTTTAGGGTAAAAGATCTCTATAAATTGTTGGGTTCTCAAGAGCCACATCGCAGTTTATGACATAATGCCCTTCATGTCCGTGCATCTCTGTGGGAATGCGACCGTCACATGGACAACCGGTGGTACCATATGGTGGGAATGCGACCGTCACATGGACAACCGGTGGTACCATGCATACATCGCACTCTTAACACACACTTGCGCTAACAAACACAGTCCCATGTAGACCAAGGCAGCGCGCCATATTTGTACGTTTACTACAAATTCCTCAACATTGGCCAAAAAATCAAGTGGGCCAGCTATCATTCAAACTGGGGGATTTGAACCTTCAAGTGTAAAGCTACTCACGGCATTCTAAGTGTACGATTGGTGGTTTACAAACATTAAGAACTTTTGGTTTGGCCGATCTGCCTCAAATTCTGCTTCAATCTGCGATACAGCTGCATCCATATGCATTTTCATTTCTAAATGCCTGAGTAATGACAATGACGTAAGCTGGACAGACCCTGTCAGCCAGAGAAAGTGGCATCTGAGGTTTCAAACAAGGCTGTTTGCAGCCTTTGTATTTGTGTTGCATGCCTCATTGGTGAGGGAATGGGGACCAGCTAGGCTGCTGATGGTGGTGGTCATCCTGACATTGGTACGTCAGAATGGACACCGCCTTCGCCAGACTGGCTGCCTGCTCTTCTTGACTTTTCCGCAGGGAAGGGGAAATCGCCATCATCAATCTCCTGATGTCCTGTCTGAAGCTCGTCGATAGTGGGTGCATCATGCCCCTGTGGACGAACAACCCCTGCTGAGATCTAGATTACATGCAGATGACTTGGCAGTATGTCTGATCAATGAGTTCATGATGTTCATGTGCGAGTTCATCTCATGAGAAGTAAACATTATCGATCCACTTGTGCCTGTTAGCGAACATACAGTATCCACCAACTCCTTCAAATCCCTACTGTACATCCCCCATGTGAAACTTAATACGGCACTTGAACACTCACGTGTGCACACTTACCCAGACATGTTAACAACGTTGTGTCTCTTCTCACCATGTGGACACTTCCAATAAAACATGACATTTAAGTCACTCCACTACTAGTACTGCCAGTACTGCCCGGGCTGTGTCGACGTCTCTCCTGCTCTACACCTATTCTTCCAAGAGTTTTTATCTTCGCCTCATCAGAAGCTTTTATCCCTTTGGTTGTCTTTACATGTCCACTCCCTTTGCCACAATCCTATCTGACAAGGCCGAAAAATCCTGAACCCTACCGGGAAAAAACATCCAGACAGGCAATCCGTGCCAGAACTGCAAAGCGGGCAGGGAAAGGCAAGAGAAGACTCAAACTTCAAATATTTTACTAGTGCAACAGGTGGTAGGAAATCTGATCATATGAATTTGAAAAAGCTCAGACACTACACCGTGATGTGTATGAAGTAGACAATTCCCAAATTACCTTCGCAGCTCCTGATGATCTCAGTTTGTCCCCGGCACTTTCTTCTGGAACAATATTTGGGTCACAAGGTGCTGCGGGGTCATCTTCAAGAAGATGGCCTTCCTTGGAAGCTGTGTCACAGACACAGCGCCACCCCATTATGCCGAAATCCTGGACTGCAGCCGGGAACCCCGGCGGTGAACGTAGTTGAGACATACCAGGGAAGAGTTTAAAATGCCTGCAAAGTGATGCATATGTTTCGTTACAACTTCTTCCCGACCACGCGGACCATCAGTAAAATCTGTACATCGGCTAGCAGCAACCACAAAACTAGCAATAGCACCACCTCCAAAAAGTGAGATTTACGAATTGTCTGCAAAAAACCTTTGTCATGTTGACCACTCACGGATCGTAACACTGTCGTCCATATAACAACCGCGGTAGGTCTCAACAACGACCCAGAAAGGGACCGATTCGTTAAACCAATAACCCTACATCTATACAAGCAACTACAAAAGATTTCAAACCTAAATCTGCAGGGCAATTTAAGTGATATACGCTGCACCCTCACAATATGCCTGCGATGGAAACACGGCGACAGGGGATACGAGACGATGACGGTCACGAAAAACGTCATCTTGAATAGGTTTTGCAAAATAAACTCGCATATTATGAGAAACTGCTTACTCTCCTGCTATTTCAGAGTTAGCCCCGTTACGACAAGCTTGCATCAGCTCTACAAGGTTCAAGTTCACCTATTTCGAACACCCCCTTCCCCCAGAAACAGCACTTGTATTTAGAGCATTCTTCACGAAAAATAAAATATCGTTGATTACCTTGTAACTGTCTCTGCACGCATGATATCCCTTGGCGCTGGCCGCACCGAGATGACAGAAAGAGACTCCCGGGGAAACCCTCCAGTATTGCTCAAAACCTACAGATTTCAAATACGTTGGCTTTACAATTTGAATTGTTGACTGTCACAAGCCTTCTGCTGTAGCGACTGAGTCCTGAGTTCGCAATTCAGTTAATTGTGTGCTTACGGGCACCAATTTGTGTAGCTCCGTCGGGGATGGGGACTCTGTACCGGCGAAAAGTGGGGAAGGGGGGACCGGGCATTGAGGAGTCCCAGCGTTGAGTGGACAGTGGTGCGCTTTAGTGGTCGCGAACCTACCCGTGGCGCCATTCATTCTTCTACCAAACCATTTGAAAGTACGGTTCACGCCAAGCGATTTTCGCCGGTCAGCTTCAGGCTGTACTGTGCCGAGATCTTGCGTTTTGCCCCCCAGGTGCAAGATCGCCGGATCGGGGTTAAAACTGCGCATTACTTTATCATCTCGGATCCTACCTCACGGCTCGCAGCAGTTCTTCAGCTGTGCTAAGAAGGTGTGCAAAGATTAAGCGCGTAGATTTCCGTTCTAGATGCATAGGATGCTGGTGCCACGAGCTTTTTTCGAAATTGAGATCACTTTGCAGCAGTTCTGGTGAACGACGAAAGTACCTCTCGGGGCACGTGCGTCGTCTTGGTTTTGCCTTCTGTCAAGATTTCTGCGTTTCCGACGGCAGAGGAAGAGTATGTTGTCTGCTTGCTCTTTATGATCTGTTTCTGAGAGCATCAAGGATTTTGTCAAGGGATCTGACAGTGGAGCAACTCCACTTGCAGTGCCCTCTGGGAAGCTTGCCAGCACTGAATTACAGTACTTCGATCAATACCAGATTCGTGTGTGTCAAGAGTGGTGGACGGTGGGGATGAGTGCGATGGGTTAGGGAAGGATGGGTTCCAAATCAAGCATCTCGTTTGTGGTTACCCTGTGGAAGGCCACTCCCCCGCCACGATGGTGTTGCCCCGCCAGCGTGGGGTGTCCTGTAACATCGTTTAAGGGCGTTGTAAAGGTCGTCTAGAGGCAGCAATCTGTAAGACGGTGTGAGCTGAGGAGAAGGCCTTGCACTGGCCACGCTCCAAACCCTTGTCCGGATTGGCTTTTATGGAACGTTAAGTGCATGCATATGCATCGTAGCTTGAGACTGCCTTGCTGGCAGGAGAAGGCTGCATGTGTGTTGTTGTGGCTTTTTGCTTTCAGTCTGCACATTTGCCCCACACTTGGAGGTGTGCAGTCCCAAGTGGCAGTGCAGCCATCGCACTTCTCGAAGGCCTTTCAGGGAGTGAAAACAGAAGGTCTTATAAAAGACCAACGGCTGTGGAAGTTCAAAGGTATGACCTCGAATGGTTATGGTTCCTATGGAGCACTGTACCTTGTCATATGTGCCACCTGTGTGGGACTCACTTTACCCACAATGAGAGCTGCATTTGGCAGGCCTCTTATTGAGAGTTGTAGTGGCATGATTGTGGACCGTGGCTGTCCATGCTTTCTATCGGGGCCCCAGGTTTGCCCTAGGGGCGTGCAATTACTTTTCTACGACCATTATCATGAGCTCTGGTCCTGGATGCATGGTGGAGTTCCAAAGAAATGTATCCTAGCATCTGACATCAGTATCAGACATTTGGAGTCATCACTCATGATAGTGGATTTAAAATAACATTAATCTTATGGAAAGGTTGGCATATTGGGTTGTGTCGTGTGCAGATTTTGCTGTACCAACGAGTTCTTATTGGAAGGCATCAAACAACTACACAGTTGATCTCTCAGAAGTCACATATAGGGTCTATGGCCCAGACGTTGTCAATCCCCCCTCGAGGGGATTGATAAAGGCAGCAGAGACGGTGATGAAAGCTATGTATGAAAAGTTTTGCAACATAACCGCTCATATAGTAGAGTCAAGGAATGCATCCTCAGCACCCATTATCATGCACAAAAACAGTATGGCCCCCTCTTTATTGTTTGGCAGGCCCAATCATATGCAGGGCTTTGGGCATTGTGTTCGTGTTGCACTGCTCAACTTCTTCTTAGTGGAGATCCTCTGGAAATCCTGTGAGCCCTACTGCTGTTACTGCAAATTATTTCCAGCCTGTTTTTTTTGAGAAGTCAGTTGCTCTTGAGTTGGTGAAAACTGTAGTACGGCATCCTTGGTTAGACTACATTACCAGTGTCTTGAAGATGTTGTGAAGTATGCGATCCACAATATGCTCTGTGGTGAGTTTTCTGTCTAAAGGAGCTGGTTTTTTATTGGGAAGATCATGCCTGAAACATTGACTGATGTCCGGCATCCTCAAATAAGGCATTCCACCATTTCTGTTATTACATGTGACCACCTTCCCCTTACATGTACATACACATACATACCGCCCCCTTATGCACGCACGCACATGTACACACACACACACACACACACACACACACACACACACACACACACACACACACACACACACGCACGCGCGCGCGCGTGCCCCTTAAATGGTGGGGAACAAACCCTCCCCCCCCCCTAAAAAAAAAGGGGGGGAGCAGGGGGGAGCGGGGGAGAGGGCCGGAGTGGGGGGAGGGAAGGGGAGAGGGGGGGGAGGGAGAGAGAGAGAGAGAGACAGAGAGAGAGAGAGAGAGAGAGAGAGAGAGAGAGAGAGAGAGAGAGAGAGAGAGAGAGAGAGAGAGAGAGAAGGGGGGGGAGAGAAGGGGCTCTCTCTCTCTCTCTCTCTCTCTCTCTCTCTCTCTCTCTCTCTCTCTCTCTCTCTCTCTCTCTCTCTCTCTCTCTCTCTCTCTCTCTCTCTGTGTGTGTGTGTGTGTGTGTGTGTGTGTGTGTGTGTGTGTGTGTGTGTGTGTGTGTGTGTGTGTGGGGGGGGGGGGGGGGTGTTTTGCAAGTCAGATAGGCAAGGTAGACCATTAGACAGGGGGCGAGTGGGAAGTGGCTGTCTGAGACATCAGGCCGGTGGACTCATTTCTTGCTTGAATACTCAGTGAGGGTTGTTAGCGAGAAGTGCGCAACACTGCATTCAATTAAGGCGAGGTGGATAGTGGGTTTTGGAATTAAGTTGAGGCAAGGTGGACACGGACGGCCTTGCATTAAGACAAGGTGGACAGTTGCCCAGAGACTCAATCTGATATGCCCTGCTTTGCATTCCTAAACATCTGGCAGTGGTTTTTTGCGGTACCAAGGTGTGTTTGGATGTTGTGCAGCTAGAAGCCTTCAAGATGGGACCCTTATCCCCATAGGCCAAGAACCAGTGATACAGTTCAACATCTCCAACTACCGCTCAGTAGATATAACCTTTCACAACCAAATCTACTCAAATTCTTCTTTTCCAGAGATCACAGGCATGCCCCTCAGAATGTCATGCAAAAGCTGTTGTTTCTTCAGGCCATGGCAGCTGGGATTAAGGTTCAGGCCATGGCAGCTGTTGTTTCTTCTGGCCATGCCAGCTGAGATTAAAGTTCAGGCCATGGCAGCTGTTCTTTCTTCAGGCCATGGCAGCTGGGATTAAGGTTCAGGCCCTGGCAGCTGTTCTTTCTTCAGGCCATGCCAGCTGGGTGAAGGGTTCTGAAACAACATGTGTGTAGTCTGATGTCAAATATCTGTTAATATGAATTTGCGCTTCGGCCTTTGTGAGTGCCACAGCAGATGGCTTAGAGTCCGGGGAATGTAGTTCTTGACGATACCCGCATTCCTCTGGCTTGCGTCTTTGCGGTGGATTGAGCACCTGGGGGAGATGTGCAGGGACAGCCCAAGCCAACTTCATAACCATGCGATACCATGCTATGCGCAATTTGAACTACACGGTCCGGACGAGGGTTTTTAGCCTCTTTACTGTTCAGGAAAATAATAAACAGCTCTCTCTCTCTCTCTCTCTCTCTCTCTCTCTCTCTCTCTCTCTCTCTCTCTCTCTCTCTCTCTCTCTCTCTCTCTCTCTCTCTCTCTCTCTCACACACACACACACACACACACACACACACACAGACTCTCTCTCTCTCTCTCTCTCTCTCTCTCTCTCTCTCTCTCTCTCTCTCTCTCTCTCTCTCTCTCTCTCTCTCTCTCTCTCTCTCTCTCTCTCTCTCTCTCTCTCTCTCTCTCTCTCTCTCTTACCCCCCCGGGGGTCCCCGCCCCTGCCCTCCCTCTGTTTCTCCCTGTATCCTCCTCCCGTCCTCCCTCTCCAACCCCCTCCCACATCTGCCCTTTCTCCACCCCCTGCCACCCATACTCACAGGCCCGATTCAGGTCTCCTTGTTCATGCGGACAAGCAGAGCTTGGGAAACTCTAGAACCTTTGCAGGGTGTCTGTTTTTCCGATTTGCTCAAGTCTTCTCGATCGAGCGTGTGTAGATGTAAAATGTTGAAATGCATGGGTGGTAGCGTATCTGCGCTGGAATTGTCATCTGCTGTCCTTTCTTCGCTGCACCATCCTTCTTCCCCTTGCCCTGGCATTGCATGACTCCTATCAGGACCAACACCATCATGTCTCATATTGAATTACCAGGCAATGGGTCTGTGCACTGTCAACACTTCGTAACGCTTGACGCATGTGTAAGCAAGTTTGGATAGTACATCGAAACCTAGGGTAGAGTTACTGCATGGGGTAGTATTGAAGGGGGAAGAAAACCAAATATAGGTTCAGAAGTATATGTGATTAATACGTACGGACTTGTAGACTCTTGTAATCAGACAGTGGTGTATACATAGTTCAGGAAGGGGAAAAGATCACAAAAAGCCCGCCTCACATCTCCTGCGGGGGAAGAGGGGAACTCCAAACTAATTGAAATTGGAGCTGGTTGTATCTCTCCCATTGGAGCTTGTTATGTCTCTTCAGGTGAGATGGCTGATGGACGTGGTGCACGTTTCGCTTGACACTGGCTTGCCAGTCATCAGCAAACTGCCACTCACGCAGATTGAGACCCAGTGGCTTGTCATGAAGTTGGAAGGGCCATATTTGTCTCCCTTCAGTGTGGAAAAGCAAACTGCCTTAACTGCCGCCCTTCAGAACTTGCTCCTGCAGAAGACCAACATGTTTCTATTGAACATTACGAAAGTACGTATCTCTTCTGACGCACATCGGCGTTGCCATGGCCACTTGGCAGGAACATCCGAATAGGGCAGGGGCTCCAAATTCAAGCTTTGCTCAGTGACTTAGCAACTCTCCGACTGTCATGCATTATCAAAACCAAGGCTGTGTTGTTTATCAGTGGCACAAAGACTTCTGGGGCAAGCTCACTGTTGGGTTCGACTTGAACATTTGCTTTATGCCATATTTGGAAGTCCTTTGGCAACAGGTAGACCGGGTACCCGGCTGGCGTATCCAGCCGGTATTATCTTATGGACCAGTGCCAATGTGATGTTCATTTTGTTTCCGGCCCTTTTTATCCAGATGTGTATAGGGGTCACCTGTCATGTAAGTTTGACCAGCAACATGCATGTCTTTCCGGACTCCGGGTGTACCTTCTGTTAGCTACCCCACCGGACTCTAAATGATTGTCTTGCTGCAGGTTGACGCCTTTGAATCAGTGCCTGGGTACATGGATTCCATCAATGTGACCATCCTTGTATCGAAGTATGAGTCGGAGTTTCTACCATCGCTGAGCGAGGTGGGCGCATCATGCCCGGACGTACTTCATGTGCAAGTCATGTGCTTCTCGTGCCCTTGAAAGGATTGTTCAGCATGCACCGACACGCATCCCTTTTCAGATCCCATCAGCAGACCTGCTTGTCAAGCTTGGGCCTCCGGACCTCCGTTGAGCGATTGAAAGTAAAACAAGTTGCAGTCTTCTAAAGTCGTGTGCCGAGGCATATTGCTGGGTATCATTGGGAATTTGAGAATGTTGTACTCTGGACATAGTAGTGCTTGCACAAGGGAAGCTTCTCTTATGGTAAATTGCTTCTAACACCATGCACACACACAGACACACACACACACACACACACACACACACACACACACACACACACACACACACACACACACACACACACACACACACACACACACACACACACGCGCGCGTGCGCGCTCCCAGGCACAAGTAAGGGCTCGAACATGCAAGAGGGCATACAAGCGTGCACGCACACCCCTGCTTGTGTGTAAACTTACACAGATGCACACATAGAGTGGAGATACTGTCTGTTTTATGAAAAGTTGAAAGTTCTGCAGGTTTTGAGCGACAGAGGCGATGGAATTCTGGTACCTAAGATCGGCAACAGATCAGAGTTCATTGAAGGGGTTGTAAGTGAGGGTCTTGACATTCGACGGGCAACACTGTTGAGTGTTTCAGATTATCATGGAGAACCGGTTTCCTGGAAAGATCAGGTATGCTGCTGCCGCAAGTGTGCATCTCTATACTGCTGAACCTTCCAATCTTGGTTTTGCCCCAGTATCATCTATGAAGTGTGGCTACTGGCAGTTCTGCACAGTTTGGTGATGCTGATCTTGAATTTATGTTGGTCCTGTGCAAATTGTTGCGTGCAGTGAAGTATTCCTGGGTGGAAGTTTGGTGGTTTTATGTACTGAAATAAAGAAGTGATGTGGCCTCGGATGTCGGCCGGTGTTTGACTGTTCGATGCGTATAATTGCAGTGTTAAGTGCATGCCAGGGCTCTTCACACAGACCCCCCTGTCTTTCCCTCTCGATTGCTCTCCCCTTCCCCCTCGCTCTGTGCCGGCCTGTGTGCCTGTGCGTCTCTCTCTCTCTCTCTCTCTCTCTCTCTCTCTCTCTCTCTCTCTCTCTCTCTCTCTCTCTCTCTCTCTCTCTCTCTCTCTCTCTCTCTCTCTCCCCCTCTCTCTCTCTCTCTCTCTGTGTGTGTGTGTGTGTGTGTGTGTGTGTGTGTGTGTTCTCTCTCTCCCCCCCCCCCCTCTCTCTCCCTCTCCCTCCACCCCCCTCTCTCTCCCCGCCCCCTCCCTCCACCCTCTCTCGCGTCCCCCCCCCCCAGGGGCTCTGTGTATGTGTGTGAGTGTGTGTGTGTGTGTGTGTGTCCCCCCTTTGTCTGTCTTTTCATTGCCCCGTTTCTTCCCTAATGGGCTTCACTTCCAAAATGTCGGGGCTGGTGCCTCTTCTTCTGACTGGGCTGTTGGAACTGAACTTATGCACGCTGCTTTTGCACCTGCGCTGCTCGGACGCTGTGTGGTCAACCCAAGTATGGCAATTAGAGCAGCAAGTGCTATTTATAGCCTGAGGAAGAAAAAGAATTTGGGGCTGAGCAGGTCGTAAAATACCTGGAGATTGTTAAAGGGGAAAATTCAAGACGAAGGATCAAAATAACTGGGATCAGCTTTACGATTGGACTCTTTCTGTCCATTGCTTTATGTAAGTCTATTCATCATGAACCCGCAATAAAAAAGGATGGCTGTGCAGTGGGACGGGGTCTTTGTGTTGCATGAATTAAGTTGGGTTCTCTGCATTTTGATAATGAAGCTTCTAAGAGTGACTCCTGTGGGGCCATTAATTATAAAACTGTTAATAAAACTTTGTACCTTGAGCAGGGAGGTATCGTCATCGTCTACCCGGTGTCCGAAGAAGGTTTGGTACTCATGAGGGTAAGTCTGCGTGCTTTCATCAAAATTATTGGCATCATTACTGGCCTACTATAAGAAGCATTGGAACCCACTCATACACCTTGTCTGCATGACAAGGTGAAACAACCTTGTCATGCAGCCAATATAACTTTCTTCCGGATCCTGGGTGTCCAGGTTGTGGGCGTTCTGGAGTCCCTCTCTTCTGAAAGTTTGTTTGTGTTAGACTGTGTAATTGGATGAGGGGCTAGGGTTGTTGATTATGCTGCTTAAAGAGGCGTTTGAATTGATTCTTGCAATGTTATTAGGCGCTTTTGCATTGTCAATGGGCGGTGTGGTAGCCGGGCATCGCTCCTGCACTGGTACATGGGCCCCCTTAGTAATGGGGTTGTGCTGTTTTGTGTATGTCATGTACCTACTACATTTTGTTGCGTAGATGGAGCCCATCACTGCTATGCAGTGAGGCCGACAATTGATCAGCCTATGATTTCTTCACAAAACAGTCCAGGTGGAACAAGGCAAACAGATCAACGGAACTGTTGAACTATATGAGTGTGCTTTCGCAGTGTACATGGGTCCTCTTAGTGACAGGCCCGGAACCCAGATGCCTTTGCTGACTCGGGAGAGTCTGCAGAAAGCCTACAGCAATACTTCTGAGGCTTCCCGCGCCAGCAGCATTCCGGAGCCCCTTTGGTGGGTCACAGCTGAATCCTCTCTAAAATATCCCTGTTTTGCACTCCTTTGAAGCCCCTCCCTGAAGCCCCTGTTCTGCACTCCCATCAAGCCCCTCCCTAGAACCTGTCTTTTTCACTCCCCTAAGGCCCCTCCTTAAAGCCCGTTTTTTCCTCTCCCCCTCATGCCCCTCCCTATAGCCCCGCTTTTGCACTCCTCTGAGCCCCCTCCCTAAAAGCCCGTCTTTTGCACTCTCCGAAGGCCCCTCCCTTAAGCACCTCTTTGGCACTCCCCTGAAGCCCCTCTTTTGCGCTAAGGAGTGCACTCCAAATCCATCTCTCACCGTGTCCTTACATTGAATGAACGAGCAACAAAAGGGAGTAGAGACCAGAGCTCACTTATGCCTGCCTTTAAGCCCTGTGAACGATATCTCTGCCTGTGTTTGATATACTCGTCGCGGGAAGTGCATTACGGCCCTAATGGACATTGCACGCTTGTTTATAAGATTAGTATATGTTTTAGTTTTGTGGAACACTTGTTTACTGTCGAGGTATATGTGAAGGTGTGCCTAATGCAATTGCATGCCCAACGTCTTCAAACAGAATGGAAGTGGAGCCCCTCTGGCCTCTCTTTGGAATTTTAGAGTACCTGTAGTTGTCCACCTTTGGCAGTCAGATTGGATCCAGCCCAGAGGTTGGCGAACGCATGAATAGACAGGCGGAGCTGGAGGTTTCCAGGCTGATTCTAGCCACTGTGCAGTTATGAGATCCTCATGAGACTTGGATAACTTGACAGAGGAGTTGCAAAGAATTAGCACTGCCATCTCGCCTCTTGGACTTGCTGGAATGCACCTTGGTCAGTCAAAGAAAGATTTTTGTAGATGGGGCAAAGTTGCAACGGGGTGATTCTTCTGCATCACCTACTACGTTCATCCGCCAGCTCGTTCCTCTGCATGTGATAGAGTTTTGGTCAAACACCTTGGGTTCATGGGCTGGGTTCTGCTGGGGCTAGTCCTCTTGCATCCGCTTACCTGGAGGGGAATTGAATTACATCCCCTCTCTCAGCCCTGGGCCCTGCTGCCTGTGGATGTCGACAGTTTGGTCTTCTCTGGAATTGAAATGATGCAGAAATCCTTCCCCACAATGTTGCACTCTGGATTCGCCGTGGAAAATTGACGGGGTATGTTTCTTGCAGGAATGATACAGAAATTCGTCCCAATGATGTTGCAATTGCTCTTCTGCCAAACAAGCAGCCCTGGGTTCTGGGCTCTGGCGCTTATGGACGCGTGCGCCCCCATCCCAACTCTCTCTTCAGCGCATCTGAGCTCGAAAGTCTCTTGCAAGTCCTTAGAGAAACATGTTATTATTCAATTTACAAAGTGGCGTTCTTCACATGCTATGTGAAACAGGAGATAGCCTCCAACTGCCTTGAATTGGCTTGACGTTGGGCAAAAGCAAGATTGGTCATTCTCCGAACAAGCTCAAAAAGCACTCGAGTGTTATGCTTTTGAGATTGACCTGTTAAGATTGCCAAACATTGATGATTGATCAGAGAACTGGCAGCTGTGATGGGGCTGGCCTACAACATTGTCAGACAGTTGTAAGGATTGTTGAGCATTTTTGTAGAAGCCAAACGCACTGTCTCAAGCCTTTCAGTCCTTCTCCACATATGAACGAGGTAAATCCTGACAAGCCTTTGACGGTGGGAAGGTTTGGACTGGGGCATGGCTCTTGTATGTATGTGTGATCCTTGACTCTCCATGAGCACTGTATGTTTCTCAATCCTGTCAAATGGGCTGCAGGTATACAAAGGGCTGTTGAAGGGAGTGCATGAGGTTGCTATAAAGATCTTCACCATTCAAGTGGAGGACGTTGACATTGCCCAAACGGCTCTGAGTACAGAAATTGCGATACTGCGAAGCTGCACAAACCCTTACATAGTGCAGGTGCGGATTACTGCAGAATCTGCGGGGTTAAGAACGAGTCAGTCTCATGCATGTCCTTTCCCACACTTACCCCCCCCCCTCTCTGTCTCTATGTGTGTGTGTGTGTGTGTATGCGCGCGCGCGGCGTGCGCGCTCGCGCGCGAGTGCATGTGCCCTGCTCTGACTGTGTGTGTGCGCGCGCGCGCACGCGCGTGCGTGCGCATGTGGGAGAGGGGGACACGGCTGCGCGCGCAAAATAACCTCGCATTTTGCTGGTCAAGTTCTGAGATTGAGTGATTGTTTTGTCGCAGTTCCTGGGAGTATCGTTCAAGAACCATGAGGTTTGGATGGTAATGGAATACATGGATGGGGGCAATTTGTTTAATGCTCTGAAAATCGGCAAAGAGAATGTGCGATGGCAGCAAGGGTGAGTTTGCGACCTTCAATTCAGAGTGCAAGCCCAGCAGACATTGTACATCATCCTTGGTTCTTGTGAAATTCGGTAGTTTCTTTGGTTTACTATGAGTTAACTGCGATATTTGGGCTGAAGAAAGGAAAATACTGTGCTGTAGATTTTGTAAAGGTCGTGGCGTCGTCCACACCTTGACAGATTTGCCTTGTCGGAATTCCTTACAGCTGATTGCATCCTGGCATTGTACCTTGCATTGCAAACCTCAGGTGTCTGTCATTAAACTTTGACCAGATTAAAAGCCAATACTTTAGATTCTCTTTCTGGAAGGTTCGCGTAGTTTTAGGAGCGTTTGTAAGTGGCAGCACCAGATCTACGAAGTTTTTTTTCTTGAAGGCATGAGGACGGGTAGCATCACCTGTTGCACGTTTCACGCCCTCCCTCATATCCTTCATTCTTACACGCTGGAAGAATAAGCAAGTTTTGGAATCAGCTGGCAATAGTGATCACTCAGAAAAGGATATTGAAAGTTGTCCTGTAAATGGCTGACAGAAGACCATTGTAAGCCCAGCATCTTGACAAAGAACCTTCTGACTTTGAAGTCCTGCGGTCTACATTAAGTTGCTAGGTGAATCTGGTGCCATTAGGTAGTTTTCAGGCCTGCAAGGCCTGCATGGGCTGGAGGCCTGACCCATTTGAAAAGATATACTTTGCCACAACGAAGGATAATTGCTTTAAAGGCCTCCCATCTATGCATTATGCTACAGAATGCA
>KV908355.1:397121-399621 GCA_002005505.1 Botryococcus braunii
GGGTGTGGCCATCTTGCTGATGCCCCCACGTCTTCTCCGAGTGTTAAGGTCAACCTGCCTGACAACATCGGCACAGTTTTAGCAATTGTTGTTGTCAGATATCCTCTTGGAGTCGCATTTGTGACTGCTTCTGTGCACACGCACGATGCACATGCGCATGCGTCGTGCCTGCGTGCAAGAGCCCGTGATTAGATTAACTTGCCCACTGGAGGCCGCCGGCGGCGCCAAAACTCTGTGTGGCGCCGCCGGTGCCAAAACACGGTCAGGGATGTCATCTGGCCAGCTCTTTGGACGCTTGCAGACATCGGGAAGCGTCTCCACATCATGAGCACAGCGGTCCGCATGTGCTCATGATTGAGTGTGCCGGTGGTATCGTTTTCGCCCGACTCAGAAGATGTCACTTCAAAACTCCGCAGGTCGAAGTCGTGGCAGCGCTGCGCTCGATCATGAAAGCCAAACACGAGCGCTTAGTACTAGGTAATTCCAATCTTTGAGGGAGTGTCGTGTCTGTCTGATCCGGACCAAGGCCATGCTCGGGATGGATCTATCCCGAGCATTCCTGGATGAATCCAACGTGTGTTGCTGACGGCCTGCCACGGGGCATGCTTGTAGATCTTCAAAAACATGGCGGGGTGACCATCGAGCCCGCATTTGTCCTGATAACTGCAGCGCATTGCAAGATATCCATCGATGACCGAAGTTCGAAGTAATCAAAGAAATCGACCTCTCAAGGCCACGAGGTTCGCAGACGCAGGTTACTGTGCGCAGCCATAGTTGGTATGGTTAAGGCTCCACGGTTTTGGCAGAAGCCTGTGCACTTGCACCGGTAAAGTTGAAGTGGGTCGCGTGTTGCTGTTTAGAATGTCAGCAATGCGAGAAGTAGGGGTTCGCTAACCCGTATATAGCAGCAATCAAGCAATAGGACAGGGAGGCTCACACATGGACCCATTGGTCCCGAGCATCTACGGTTGATGCAATCACTAGTATGGGGCAGATGAAGTCAGGGTGGGCGACCCACGTAAGCCATGTGCTTTACAAGTTACCATTGAAATTCGGGTGCGTGTTACAAGAAGCCCTGGACAAGTTTTATTTTATTTTAGTTCGATATTATGAAGTATATCTCATATGTAATCGCTGGTCATGAATGCCACTATTCATTATCATTCCGACTTGTAACAGGGTATCAGAGGGGGGGGGGAGAATCAGACTTTGCCCAAACATTAATTGTGGTTTGATTTCTACTATTATCCTCTTGTGGTTGTGGAATCCATAAGAATATTGTTCTGATTTGGCCAAAACAGAACAATGTGGTTGTGAAATTTATTTTATATATGTGTATATACAGCCCAATCTTGGAAAAGCCGGCGGTCCGTGCAACAATCCCTTCCAACGATGTGCCGCACCCACCCACCCCCCAACACTTTGGGGCTGAACTCTTCAACACAGACAATTGCGGTAAATGTACCGGCCCACGCTCATCCATGCTTGAAAGAGGTATTTGACTGTCATTTCCATGGAAGTATCGAGGTATTTGACTGTCATTTCCATGGAAGTATCAAGACATGCCGTGGCAACTGGCTAGGCCCACACAAACTTCCTCACCTCTGGATCGATACACCTCCACGCACCCCTACTTTATCAAGACAGTGCTGTCAAGAACCCGAATACGGCATATATCCACATACATGGCGCAAATACATACCCACATACAAGTTGCGCTGTGCGCCGCACAACTGTCACGACTGGCTTCCTCAAAAATTGGAAGGGGACGACGATTTCTTCAATATGCTATGATCACATACGTGGGTTCGCTACGTGGTTTTTCATGGTATTGTGGAAGGAGGAAGGGAAGTGGGATAACAATGTTACTAGTAACATTAATAGCTATAATAGTAAAAGTACAAATGTCTAACCACTAGAAGCGAGTGCGATTTGCACCGTGCACTAGCCCTAAGCATCTATATATGCTGCTGAGGACTGTCGTAACATGGATATGAAACAGCTATCGAATGAATACGCTGTTGTTGTTGTTACCGTCAGCCTTCGGCGAAAGTCAAGAATGTGAGTGCAGAAAAGCCACGCAGGCACCAAGCACAGCTTCATTTCTCTGCCGTACTGCTTCTGCCTCGACAACTCGCACATTGACAACACTGCCCGAGGTGATGGCAATGTTCGCAGCTTTCTCCAACAGGTCCAACTTCACTAGTGTGACCACCTGCATCAAACATTTATGGTGTTAAGAGGACTTACATTTTAAGCGTGAATTTCTTACCCTCGTCACCTTTCACCTTTGAAGTTCGGGTTTACCAACCCTCAAGCTAACATTCTCTGTGGGCCCTCCCACGCAACCCGCTTTATGCAGTCGAACTTCGGCATTTGGGGCGAGACTCACGGGAATTCATGGGCGCCTCCGCCCATGTAATTGCCCGCAAAATATTATGTCCCGCACCAAATACTAAGCATCGCCATCAAAATGGCAAGCAGCAGGAATGACTACCTG
>KV908355.1:417121-419621 GCA_002005505.1 Botryococcus braunii
CTCTCTCTCTCTCTCTCTCTCTCTCTCACGAACACGAACAAGCACTTGCACACACGCACACACACACACACACACACTCTCTCTCTCTCTCTCACGAATACGCACTTGCACGCACGCACGCACACACACACACTCTCTCTCTCTCACACGCACACGCACATGCACACGCACATGCACACGCACACGCAAACACACACACACACACACACACACACACACACGCGCGCGCGCGCACGCGCGCACGTGCGTGTGCGCATGGAGTAAGAGGAGGGAGGGAGACGGAGGAGGGGCAGAAAGGGATACAGAGAGAGAGTGAGAGGGAGACAGATAGAGGGGGGGAGACAGGGAGAGGGGGGGAGAGTGTGTGTGTGTGTGTGTTTGTGTGTGTGAGAGAGAGAGGGGGGGGGGGTTCAGCCTTCCACCCTTACAAGAAAAGTGGAATATTCCAAACACGAAAGCCGCCCACCCATAGAAGAAATTTGAAATTTACCAAACAAGCAAGATGTCCACCATTAGAAACGCAACAGCAAATTATCAAGTACAGAAGCCTTCCACCCTGAGGGGGCTGTGCTGAGATCTCCCCACCCCCTCCCCGCGGGCCAAGTGTCCCGCCATCCTCTTCCACTGGAAAGGCATTGGGAAGGTTTCACTGGAAAGACGTTTGGGAGATTTGCTGGAAGGGCGTTGGGAAGATTTGCTGGAAGGACGTTGGGGAGATTCCACTTGAAAGACGTTGAGAAGATTCCACTGGAAAGACACTGGGAGATTTCACTGGAAGGACCCTTTGAAAAGCCCACCTGGCACGGGGGAACTGGAGATGCTGGGCTGAGCAATGTGCCGCACGTGTCCCAGAGAGGGGTTGGTGGCCAGTTGCAGCAGCATCCAGCGGTGGAGGGGCGGGAACCGCTGGCTCTGCGAAAGAGCGAACTCACCATTCACCGCCTCTCCCCCCCAGTCTGTGGCACAGACGCCCCGGCCCCGCGCCGCGATGCGCGCTTCCTCAAGCCCCGCGCTCGAGCCACCGGGCGGGGGGGAGGGCGGGGGGGGGGGCCGGGGGCCGGGTGAGGCCACCTCGGCCGCCCCGCCACGCTCCGTGGGGTCGGGCGGCCAGGGCAGGACTGGGGCGGCCCCCAGGTGGAGGCCGCCCGCTTTCTGCAGTACAAACACCAGCGCTGCCTTTGTACATCGCACGGGCGCCATTGCGCAGAGTTCCCGCAGGACCGGCATGGAGCGTGAACTCACCCGCCATGGCCGCGGGTCCCACCGGGGGCGGGGCGGGGCCCCCGCCCTGCCGGGGCCGTGGGCCCCGGCCCCGGCCGCGGCGGGCGGCCCGCGTCGCGGCTTGCGGCTGCAGCCGCCCAGCGGCACACGGGACACTGGCAGCGCTGTAGCTGAGCGCTTGTGCCCTTCAGTCTTTCATCTGCTTCACCTTCTTCGCCTGCGCGGGGCTCACATTTCCTTGACATACTCGAAGTCCAACACTTGCTATAAAGCAAGACTGTTATACGTGGCCCACCATTCCCCGTGGGATGGCGTGGCCTTGAAATTTTCCTGCTGCTTCTGTTGGTCTCTCCCCCCCCCCTCCGAAATCGTATTTGTAAGGGGGTGTAGGTCTCTGTGCGTCCCTGAGTGCATGAGTGTGTGTGTGGGGCCCGGGGGGGGAGATGTGTGTGTGTGTGTGTGGATGTGCATTTGTGTGTGTATGTGTGAGTGTGAGAGGGGGGGGAGGGGGAGGAGAGAGAGAGAGAGCGAGAGAGAGAGAGAGAGAGAGAGAGAGAGAGAGAGAGAGAGAGAGAGAGAGAGAGAGAGAGAGAGAGAGGAGAGAGAGAGAGAGAGCACTTGTGTGTGTGTGTGTGTGTGTGTGTGTGTATGTGTGTGTGGGTGGGTGAGAGAGAGCAGACGCGTGTTTGGGTGCGTGCGCGTGTGCATATGTGCTGGCATGTACAGGGTATCTATGTTGCCTTGCTCGTGAATATGAAAGGGCGCAGGAGTGGGGAAAACAGTCGTCCCCACCATCAGCAGGGCTGCAGTGGAAGGAGGGGGATGCTTCAGGGGGGTCCACGGCATCAGGGATTCGGACAGAAGTGGGAGGGCAGAGAATCCCCGATCAGGCGGCTTTTCTTTCTCAACAAATGGAGATTGGCGGCCAAGCAGGGATGTGCTTCCGAGGAGGCTGTACAGGCCTTAAGCACGCCTGCACATATCCACATGACGTGATGTACATCTCGTGACTGCAAGCGCAGAAAGGTCGAATGGCCAAATGGCTGAGTGAACGCAGATGGTTGGCGCAGGAGTGAAAGCAGTGTGTGGTGTAGGCATGCATGCATGGGTGGATGAAGGAAAGACGGAGCGACGTCGGAAAGGACGAAGCAGTGATGAATTGTTGAGAGAGAGACAGGGGGAGAGAGGGGGGGGGGAGGGAGGTGGGTGAGAGGAAGTGGGGGGGGGAGAGATTGAGGTGGGGGAGACGGGAGGGGAGAGAGAGAGAGAGAGAGAGAGA
>KV908355.1:424621-429621 GCA_002005505.1 Botryococcus braunii
TTGTCATTGTGGTTGTTGCATCTTGTGCTTCCTCCGCTCCTAATGTTCTGGCCTTCACTGCCAGTAGTGCTCAAGGAATGACCGCAAAAGCGTTTGCTTGTACGCTTCAAGAATATGGGGAGCGAGGGGGAGGGAGGAGGAGGAGGAGAAGGAGGACGAGGAGGATGAGGATGATGATGATGATGATGATGATGATCGTGGTGGTTGTGATGATGGTGATGACGACGAAGATGATGACGGCGACGATGATGATGATGATAATGATGATGATGATGATGATGATGATGATGATGATGATGATGATGATGATGATGATGGTGATGACGACGAGGATGATGGATCTGGAACAGGAAACAGAAACGGGAGCGGCTTTCTACTCAAAAACGGGGCTGATGCAGTGCGAACCGAAGTCCTGGTCGACGGAAGCAACAGCACTCACAGCGCTCTCCAGTGAGGCTGCGGAGACGGCAGCTTCGACCCACTCGCCCAGGCGGAACGCTGCCACGTCAGCGGCGGGCAGATCGTACCGCGCTGCCGCCGCGGTACCAAGGTCATACTGCGAGCGTGCTCCGCACATGAGCAGCAGCGTTGCCGGAGCCGCCTGCAGCACTGTCAGGGCCGCCCCCCACCTGACCCCACCCCTCAAGCCCTCTTCTTGCTGCTGTGTCTCAAATTCCAACAGTCACCCTGCGCCATTGACAACCCACACACACACACACACACACACACACACACACACACACCCAACCCTGCAACGGCGCATGCTCATGCGTGGGCATGCGTGCAGACATGCGCACGCACACACAGGGGGGAAGAGAGAGGGAGAGAGGTGGGAGGGAGGGGGAGAGAGAGAGAGAGAGAGAGAGAGAGAGAGAGAGAGAGAGAGAGAGAGAGAGAGAGAGAGAGAGAGAGAGAGAGAGAGAGAGAGAGAAGGAGGGGGAGGGGGCGAGGGAGGGAGAGGGAAGCGGGGCCAGGGGAAGAGGCAAATGAATGCGCACGCAAACGCACACTCCCCACCCTACCCGCACCCACCCCGCCCCACACACAAAGACAGACACACACTGGGAAGGGGACAGAGAGAGAGGGAGGGGTGGGGCGGGGGGGAGAGATACATGCGCACAGGTGTTCCTCCACGCCCCTTTCCATGCACACGAAACACAGCCACACAGACCGCAAGGGGCTTTGCAGAAGAGACGAGGGGAAGAGCAGGGGAGGGAGGGAGGGAGGGAGGGAGGGAGGGAGGGAGGAAGGGAGGGAGGCAGACCCCCAGGTGGACGCGTGTCCATTGGGTCCCCGTTGAGAGGAGGGCGTCATTCGCCGCAGCAGGTCCAGCCGCCACTCAGCTTCTTCCACACCTCCCACCAGCCAATCCGCAAGCACATGCATGGCCTCCGCCTCCCATCCCGAGGCGTTCCCTTGGACCTCCTCCTGCTGTGACGCACGACCCTCCGCATCCACTTCAGCGGTCGGCGGATGCAGCCCAGCCCCGCTCAGCACTGTACTTTCTGCAGGGGCAGCTGCAGGCTGTACAGTTTCGGGCTGTACATCGCCTGTCACGGGTGTCGCCTTCGCCTTCCGCCATCCGAATCTCCGCCCCTTTCCCCGAGCGGGGGTGGTTGTGGGCGGGGATGCCGCGGGGGCCGGGCGTGCGGTGTCGGGCTGCGGATGCGGGGGTGCGCGGCCCGGGACGGCGTTGAGGGTCGTGCGCATGAGGCCGATGATGTGGGAGAGTAGTTCCAGGGCCAAGCCCTCGGGGGGTGGAGGCCCCAACGGCGGCGTTTCTCGAGGCGCGTCCAACGCGGCGTTTGAAAATGTGACGATGTCCATTTGCAGCATGAAGGCCAGCACATTGAGCACCCACAGCTGCAGCCCACACCCCGCCTGTATCAGCAGAAGCACCTGGACAATGTATTTGTTTCACCACCTTTCTACATTGTGGTACGACTGCTTGCTGCTGCTGCTGCAAGCACCACCACCACTGCCGCTGCTCCCGCTGCCGCAGCCGCCGCTCCCGCCGCCGCTCCCGCTCCCGCTGCCGCCGCCGCTCCCGCTGCCGCCGCCGCTCCCTCTGCCGCTGGCGCTCCCGCTGCTGCCGCTGCCGCTACTGCCCCCACCGCCAGGCCACTGCCGATGCTGTTTAGGAAACAAAAGGAATGACAGGGAAAATATTAGCCAGCAGGGCACACCTTGACAAACTCACTGGAGCAAGCAGAAAGGTGCGTCTGGAGAGAGGCGAAGGCTCCCAAGGCAGAGGTACGGATGCGGTACAGATCCGAAGGCACAGGGGTTCCCTCAGGCCCAAGTGGCACCTTGTCAGAGTGCGCCAGTGCGGTACACAGCGCAACCGCAGACCGTACCGCTGCCGCCGCATGTGCAACTTGGGCATCATGCCTCTGTGGGTCGAACCCTCCTTTAACCTGTTGATGGGTGACACAATGAGACTCCTTCAAACCTCAGGGTTTGGACTTCTCCTACAAGCCTCAGGGCTTGGACTCCTCCTACAAGCCTCAGGGTTTGGACTCCTCCTACAAGCCTCAGGGTTTGAACTTCTCTACAAACCTCAGGGTCCGGACAAATTGGTTCACAATCGTTGCGGATTGAGGAGAAGTTTGGACCTCCTTAACCAAATCAAAAACGGCAGACCGGGGGGCAGAGAGCGGGTTTTAGGCACACCTGGAATGGCTGGGATGACACAAGGTCGATCAGGAGGTCCTCCCCCACAGAGGGAGCCAAATCATGCAACACTCGGAGCGGTGACGCAGACGCGAGGCCCTCAAGGGCACATCCCCCCAAGCCCTCGGGGCCCGCCATCCTCTGGGCAGAAGCTCTGTCGCCGTTATCATCCCGTGCCGGTGTACCGCCCCTGCTTCCTGTACCGCCCGGTTCGGGACTTCTTCCCTGCCCTCCCTCCGCCCCTCTCCCACTCCCCTTCTCTGGTGTCTTTTCCCGCAGCCTCGCCCCAGCCTTGTCTTGTCCTGCCCCGGATTCTGCTTTTTGTGTACTGCTTGTACTGCCTGCACCACCGAGACTGTCGCTCCGGGGTGCTTCGGATGGCGCCGCGCGGCTGCGGGAAGGAGTCGAGGGCCTTCCCAGAGAAGGGCCTTTTCGGACAATGCGCTTTGTGGGGCCCGACGCGGGAGCCCACTCAGGCCCTTGTGAGGGGCCGGGGCCCCCAGCATCCGGAGACAGTGTACCGCCAATCCCCCTGTCGCGGGCACTTTGCACAATGGCAGATGCCACGCGGACCCGGTACTGCAGCTGAGCTGTCAGGCGGGACAGCAGCTCCCCAAAGTCTCCTGCAGACGACGGGGGGTGATAGCAGTTGTACAGCTGCTGTACAAGTGCCTCCCTGCACACCGCCACGCATCAGCACCTTAAGCGCGTCAAAAACCTTTAAAGAAATAAAACCCAATCGCTTCTTTTTCATATAGCAGCGGTGAAAGCGTGTCAGCATGGAAGAGTCAGAATGTCTGAATGTGGGCGTGTGTGCTGCTTGTATAAAATTGAAGTGAACATTGCAGGTCGTCATGGCAAGAGTGTAGATGGCAAGAGTCAGGATGTCTGAATGTGGGAGTGTTTGCTGCTTGTATACTGATAGTGAACATTGCAGGTCGTCATTGGCAAGCACATGCCAATATGTAAGCAATGTTGCTTAAACTTTCGCATGCGTTTGAGATGGCAGCTAGTGCTGCTTGTATGCAAATGAAGTGAGCGTGGTAGTCATCATGGCAACCGTATGCCACATTGTGGCTAATTGTATAGGAACGAACTTTAAAAGCAGAGTGGCTTCTTGTGTCTTTCTTCCTACTTCCCTCGCTCGTGCCCCCGCCTGTCTCCCTCTTACACACACACACACATAGAGAGAAAGGCGACAACAAGGCACACACACACACACACACACACACACACACACACACACAGAGAGAGAGAGAGAGAGAGAGAGAGAGGGGGGGGAGAGGTAAGGTAGATGTGAAATGGGGTGGAGAGGGCTGACCTGGCAGTGTACGATTGGTCGGGAGGCCGGTCTCGAGCAACAGCATCCCAGGCGAGGGCCACCAGGAGGGGCCTGAGCTGGTCGTATCCCGCCAGCAGGGCTTGCGCTCCCGACCACTCCCCTTCCTGTGCCACCCGCAGGACATTGATAAAGGACCAGTTGGGGGATTGTCCAATTGGCCCTCCAACCCTTTTTTTTTGGGGGGGGGGGGAGGGAGGGGGGGTAGAGAGAGAGAGAGAGAGAGAGAGAGAGAGAGAGAGAGAGAGAGAGAGAGAGAGAGAGAGAGAGAGAGAGAGAGAGAGAGAGAGAGAGAGAGAGAGAGAGAGAGAGAGAGAGAGAACGTGCGTGCATGTGTGCATGTGCATGTGCGTGTGTGTGTGTGTGTGTGTGTGTGTGTGTGTCTGTGAACATGTGGTATGTTCAATACTGTGAATGGGGCAGTGCACAAGGTGTACTGCATTCTGGTCTGCTGTACAAAAGATGGACTTCTTGTTGAGTTGGAACACTCATTGCACCCAGTCCTGACCCCCAAACAAGCTGGCAAAGGGAAGGGAGAAAGACACTCCGCAGATCGTTTCTGTGAGGAATAAAAGAACGGATTCCGTGTGTATTAAAAGCCGCTTGTATGTGCCTTGACCCCTTTGTGTGGTTTTGTGAAAATTGACCAAAGTGTGGGTATGAAGCCCATTTGTGTGTCTGATAATGTGAAGAATAAGGACAGGAGTGTGGGTGCAAAGCCCTGTTGGGTGGTAACGGGAAGGATATGGACCGGAGTGTGGGTATGAGACCCTTTGAAGCGCCTTGCTGATTTGAAGAATATTAGAGGCGAGCGTGTGGGTCTGGGATTAGGAGGGAGAGTGGGGCGCTACCAGCACAGCGCGTAAAGCAGCACTGAGGGTCTCTCCGAGAGGGTCCTGCTGGTAGATGCGGGCCAAGTGCAGAAGGGTGGGGTCATAGGGGCCGTCTTGGGGGCCTGCCAGGCCCTCCTGAGGGACCGCCACTGCAC
>KV908355.1:434621-472121 GCA_002005505.1 Botryococcus braunii
GATGGGGGATGCTGCAACATACCAGATGAAGCTAGGAAGAGCAGCACATCCTTCGCCAGAGTCTCGTCGTACCCACAGAGCTCTTGGAGACAAACCCATGCAAGCTCAAATTCGCCAAGAGACAGGTAGTTGGCGATGCAGATGAGGAGGCTTTGTGCCTCCACATGCAATGAAGAGGATTCCATTTCTACAGCTTCAAAATGGCTGCGCCAATGCATGGCTCCACTGCTGATGGGGCCATGCTTTCAGGATTACTTTGGACATACACATGCCCACTTTGACTTGATTCAAGTCACCCACTAATTTGGAGAGACGCGTGAAAAACGCATGTATTATTTCTCAAGACTTACAGATTTTATCCCAGATTTCCCTCGCCATCGTGAACGTGACACCTTACATCACAGCAGATACTCGATTTCCAAATCCCTCTAGACAAAAACATTCTTCAATGATTTCAAAGTTAAATTCACTCATACACTTGCATAATCGAGAGAAAGCTTTTAGGAGAACGTTCCTTTTCGTCGCAAAACCTAATTCAACTTGATCTTAAATGAGCATACTCAAACGAAGCCACTTATAGCTTCACATTTTTGTTGAAGCGAACCATAAAAGGTTATTTAGTACCGACGTATGCGACTCGAAGAGGTTTACTTTGATCTGAACAACAAAACTCCGCAGTGATAGATACGTCGAGCAGTACGACTGATCGATGCATATCTCGCTCACATGTGCAAATCTAACGATGAGATACCGGTCCCAACAAACTACCGTACTACGACTACCCGCCCAGTCCTTGTTCGAACATTCCTTACGCACTGGTTCTCAGTATATACCTTCTATAATTTACTTACAAAAGTTTGCCTGGATTCAGCTGTTTGGGAATAGTACGGGAAGGGCCTCTCGCGACATGTAACGGGCAGCCAAGTGTGAATGAACAAAGCTTTTGATCGGTAAAAAGAACAGCACTCGTTATTTCAACAGGCTGAATGTTACGTCAAAGCTTACGAGGGGGCTGGCAAGCCTTCCGGGGAGGCTGCCTCTCCGGCGTCCCGTTCAAGCACTTGCGGGAACAGCACACTATGTCCGTGTCCACACCGCAAGGGGGGGAAAGCGATACAGAGCCCGACGAGTTCCGTGAAATGGTCAGGTGTGGCCAACCTTGTATCAAGATTGTAGTGTACAGGCAGATCTTTCGAAACTTCCGGCTTGAAATCTGCAGCAAGCAGTGGATCACACATTGCACGCTTGTGAACCCTTTTCATATACATTTGCTGATGCATTATGCTGATGGTTGCTCGATTTCGCTGAGTTTTTCTCAAATTGCGTTTCCGCGAGTCAGTGATCTGTGACGCAACAGGACTACTGCCCCATTCTCGAGCTTTTTATCACATGTTTGGAAATAGAGTGAAAAGTAAGGCCGCTGCTGCATTTCTTCCGCCGTTGCCAAGATGGGAACATCCTGCTGAGATGACATGTTCACCAGGAAGACGCCAAAGTTTGTGCAGAGGGATTGGGGATCCTGCAAGTAACATTGGTCAAACTATGGCTTCCCAACACCTCTTTCCTGACTCCCACTGCCGGATTTGGTCGATTCAGAGAGTTTGCTCAGAGGGAACTAGCACCGCGAGCGGCGGACATCGACAGGGACAACTCGTTTCCAAAGGATGTGAACCTGTGGACCTTGATGGGGGAGTTTGGCTTACACGGTGAGTGCTGCCCAATCGGCTATTCGCCTTGTATTCCATTCCGACTCTTTCTTCTTCGCCGCTGCTCTCCTCTTGTTCAACGTTCAATGCAGAATCTAAAGCACTAGAGAACTCCGCTGTTGCCTTTAAATGCGGCAGCAGGAGGCAGTTGGCAACTGTTGTCGTCCTGTCCTTGCTCTATGTCACGCATTTTAAAGGCCAGACAGTGGGCAGGCTGAGTTTGCTTTTTGAAGGCCAGACAGTGGGCAGGCTGAGTTGTGCATTTTCCCCAATGAGCTGAAAATGCAAATGCAGCCTCCCACTTCCCATCCACTACTCGCTCTGGGGGCTTGCCAGATACCTTCGTCGCCTGTGGTGGCTTCACTGGCACAGGCCGCCACTATCTTTTCAGAGAGGATGTTATGGTTGAGGATGTTGTTTGTCGAGAGGATGTGACTGAGAGGATGTTGTTGTTGGGGGACGTTTTTGTTGAGAGGGTGTTGCTGTTTGGGATGTTGCTGTGGAGAGGATGTGATCGAGAGGATGTTGCTGTTTGGGATGTTGTTGTGGAGAGGATGTGATCGAGAGGATGTTGCTGTTGGGGATGTTGGTGTGGAGAGGATGTGAGCGAGAGGATGTTGCTGTTTGGGATGTTGTTGTAGAGAGGATGTGATCGAGAGGATGTTGCTGGTGGCAGGGATTACTGTACCCTCTGGAAATGGAGGATTGGGATTGGGCTACACACACCACTGCATCGCGATGGAGGTATGCGGAAGCCTCTCTCTTTCATGTCCTTCACATGTGGGGAAAAAGGGACAGATGGGGGTCCTTCACATGTGGTGAAAAAGGGACCGATGGGGGTCCTTCACATGTGGTGAAAAAGGGACAGATGGGGGTCCTTCACATGTGAAAAGGGGACAGATGGGGGTCCTTCACATGTGGGGAAAGGGTGACAGCTGGGGGTCCTTGACGTGTGGGGAGCTGTCCTCCGCAGCTCCCCACTCCTCACTTGCTCTGCGGCTTTCCCTTCATCCGTCCCATTAGGTGCTGTGGGCGACCTGAGAACCTGCGTAACTGTTTGTCTGATATATATTCTTATTTCTCCCTTTCCGCCTAGGCCCCTCAGCACTCCCCCCCCCCTCTCTCTCTCTCTCTCTCTCGCTCTCTCTCTTTCTACCCCCACTCCACCGGCCCTCCACCTCTCCCTTCATCCTTCGTTCTCCTTTTTGTTCACAAACTCCTTCACACACGCACCCCTTCTTTCGCGCACGCACTCCCCACGGGGGACTGGGAAAGCCTTGCGGATGACGGTGGGGTTAACCGTGTAGAGCTCTGCACGTGTGGAGGCAGCCCACGAGGGATTTGAGGGGCCTTGTATGTGTGAAACAAACGCTACGAGTGACCGTGAGAAGCCCTGTTTGTGTCAAGAAATCATCTTGGGACTGTGAAGAGCTTTGCCTGCATCAAGAAACCCTACGAGCATCTATGAGAAGCCTTGCATGTATCAAAAAACCCTACGAGCGACTGGTGAGGAGCCTTGAATGCGTCGAGAAACCCTTCGAGGGACTGTGAAGAGGTTTGGATGTGTTGAGAAACCCAATGCAGGACAGTGAGCAGGCCAGTTGCATGTGGGGAGGAGCCCGTTGAGGGTACTCTGACCTCCTTGCAAATGGTGAGGAAGCCCTTGGGGGACTGTGACGAGCTTTGCATGTGTGGAGAAACCCCTTGATGGGACTCTGAATGCCTTGGAACTTTTGAAGAATCTCACGAGGCATAATGGCTACTTTGGTTCAAAGGAGGAAAAGAAAAAGTCAATGGAGAGAAGCTCTTTCCGGACGGGACGTTTATAGTAAAATGGTAAAGATGTGTCAGAATACATGCAGCAAGATGTATCTTGTCTGTCATGCATTGAAGCCTTCCTCCTCTCCGACAAACCTTTGATTCTTTCTGACGAGGCTTGCATGTGGCAGGAATTGAGCCGCGCATCGGCTTCGGTTGCCCTCAGTTATGGAGCGCACAGCAACTTGTGTATAAACCAGCTTGTTCGCAACGCGAGCGCCCAGCAGCAGGCGAAGTATCTTCCTAAGCTCCTCACCGGTCAGGCTCCCGCTTCCCCGCCTTCTCCATTCCCCCACACTGCCCTTAACATTTCAAGCCACACAGTTTTGTTTACTTCGCAAAAACCTAGAAAATGATGATGATGATGATGATGATGATGATGATGATGATGATGATGATGATGATGATTATGATGACGATGATGATGACGATGACGATGACGATGATGATGATGATGATGATTATTATTATGATGATGATTATGATGATGATGACGATGACGATGACGATGACAGGGTTGCCAGACAGCCGGGTTGCGGGTGCCAACTGTTGCATGATGTTTTGGTACTTGTGGACCAAATTCGCATTGATTTTGCAAGGAAAAAATAGGCACATTAAGGTGGCCTAGAGGATCTTTGGGGGGCTTGTTCCCATGGCGGCAGGAGGGGCGGCCTGCAGGGGGTAACCTACATCAGCCAATGGAGGCATTGGATGGGCTGTCATAGTTTGTGGTACTTAAACGTACTGTGTGAGGGGGTAAGGACAGGCGAGCATGTGGGAGCTCTTGCCATGAGCGAGCCGGGGTCGGGCTCCGACGTGGTGAGCATGAGGACGCGCGCCGACACAGTGGATGGCGGCTTCTCCCTCAATGGTGCCCTCTGCTCCCCCATGCTCGTGGCTTTTTTCCTCCCCCCACTTTTTTTTTTTGAGTTGTGTGTGTGTGTGTGTGTGTGTGTGTGTGTGTGTGTGTGTGTGTGTGTGTGTGTGTGTGTGTGTGTGTGTTTGTGTGTGTGTGTGTGTGTGCATGCATGTCTGTGCGTGTGCGTTGTGCTTGCACAAATGTGGTGGGTGGGTGTTATTATATTTGTTCCGTTCCCCCCTCCCCTTTAGCGGGGCCAGGGGGGTTATTCAATTGGGAATGCTCCCCACCTTTTTTGGGGCGGGGGGGGGCAATGAGGGGCTCTGGTGTTAGAGGGTGTATCAATTATTTCAGGCAAAAACATTCTGGATCACAAATATATGAGGGGGCCTGGCATTTTGGGGGGAGGGGGGAGGGGGGAGGGGGGAGGGCAGGCAACAAGATGTGGATCGCAAATGTATGAGGGGGCCTGGCCTTGGCGGGAGGGCAGGCAACAAGATGTGGATCACAAACGGCCCCGTGGCCTCCACCTTGATAGTGTATGCCAAGACCCAGCCTGAGGCCGGACCTCATGGCATCACCGCTTTCATCATTGAGAAAGGCATGAAGGTGTTCCCCTCCCAACCCACCTGTGCATTGCAGATGAAAGTCTTTTTGGATGCATGCGGATGTTCTGACTGTGCTGAACCCCCTGGGGGGGGGGGGGGTTTGTGGAGGAGGGAACGGATATGTTCACGCCGGGACATGTGTGACGGTTTGGGTCAACAAATGCATAAGCATGCATGCATATGAACATACGTACACACGCACGCGCGCACACACACACACACACACACACACACACACACACACACACACACACGAACACACACACACACACACACACACACACACACACACACACACACACCCCCACACACACACAATCCCGCACAAACACACACACCTACACCCATATACTCTCTCTGTCTCTTTCTCTCTCTCTCTCTCTCTCTCACACACACACACACACACACACACACACACACACACACACACACACACACACACACAGTCATACTTGCCCAAAGACAGACTCACATCATACACACCTACACACACACTGTTGCACAAACACACCCACATAAAGATTCCCACACATGCACATACAACATTGTGAGAGTGGGGCTGTGCGCTGGCTGGTTTTTATGTCTTGCGGTGAACGACGTGTCTGAAGGAAGTGAGACGTGGGGCAATGCTACCTACTGGGGCACTGATAACTCGTGGGGTAGGTGTGTGTGGCAATTTGCATGTGACATAAATATGCCAATCATGTTACCGAAGCAGCCATACCATGGCCAACCACTGTTTGCCGATTTAGGCCTTCCTAATGGCAGGGGATAAGGCGGTGGCAAGATCAGTCAACCCACTTGCCTAGCTTGGCCAACACAGGCATATAGGGGTTTCATCACAAGTCTTCAGACCAGGAAGGTCGAACAACACTTTCAACTTCACACCCGGGACCATTTTAAGCAGTTGGGACTATTTTAAGCAGTTGTGTTGTTGCAAATCAATAAAGGGCTGCTGCAGCATACCTGGGATTCCTTATTACAGTCGGTTCCATCCTAAAGAACTGAAACTATCCGACAATCAAGGGGTGCTGCAGCATACCTGGGGGTACTTGTAGCAGTCGGTACTATTTCAAGCAGTTGAAATTTTTCATCGAGCAATCTGCTTTGAATAGTCCCAGATATGCAACAGTCACTTCTTGTTGAAAAGCTGCAGCATGTCTGGGACTATTCTAAGCAGATGGGGACTATTGTAAGCTGTGGGGACTATTTTGAGCAGTTGCACTCTCAAGCAAGCTGTTTTGAGCAAGGCACTATCAAGCTGTTTTGAGCAAGGCACTATCAAGCTGTTTTGAGCAAGGCACTATCAAGCTGTTTTGAGCAAGGCACTATCAAGCTGTTTTGAGCAAGGCACTATCAAGCTGTTTTGAGCAAGGCACTATCAAGCTGTTTTGAGCAAGGCACTATCAAGCTGTTTTGAGCAAGGCACTATCAAGCTGTTTTGAGCAAGGCACTATCAAGCTGTTTTGAGCAAGGCACTATCAAGCTGTTTTGAGCAAGGCACTATCAAGCTGTTTTGAGCAAGGCACTATCAAGCTGTTTTGAGCAAGGCACTATCAAGCTGTTTTGAGCAAGGCACTATCAAGCTGGTTCGGGACAGATGAGGATGGCAGGGAGCAGTGAAGGCAGGGGAAGGCGGAGGAGCATGGAACCTCTGCGAGCGCTGTGCAAGTGCAAGTGCTGTGCAAGCGGAATTGCAAGTGCAAGTGGAGGCAATTGAGAGGTGCAATTGATGCGGGGCAATTGAGAGGTGCAAGAGGCAATTGAGAGATGCAGACTGACGCGGGTGGCGGGGTGGGCAGGGCTTCTCAACGGCACAGAAGCTGGACAAGTTGGGGATGAGGGGCAGCGACACCTGCGAGCTGGTCTTTGAAAACTGCTTCGTCCCGAACGACAACGTTCTCGGAGAGGTGCGTGCGAATCCAGCTTGCCAACCGCTTTGGTAGAGGAGAAAACCGTGCTTAGAGATTTGGTAGGGGCGCCGCTGAAGGCCATATACAGTTGGGGTCCAGGGAGCGCTCCTCCAATTCGCTTTGCTGAACTAAGTCTCCCCCCCCTCCTCTGTGTGTGTGTGTGTGTGTGTGTGTGTGTGTGTGTGTGTGTGTGTGTGTGTGTGTGTGTGTGTGTGTGTGTGTGTGTGCGCGCGCGCGCGCTCCCGCGTGCGTGTCTCTGTGTCCGTGACTCATATATATACTGGAGCTGGGGGCTGGGGCGGTAACTTGTCCGCCGGGTTGGAAGAAGGGAATCGAGCCTTTTCCGTCATTTTGTATTCTACTCGCAATTCCTCCCTTGGGTTTTAAGCACAGCAACTTTCATGTATACCCAAAGCAACCATCATGTCTACATAAAGCAACCATTGTGTTTGCACAATGCAACTTTCATATCTGCACAAGGGTCCTCCAGAATGTGCAAAGGCACTCCAGCCCGCCGCCGGCTGGGTGTGTCCCTACCATTTTGTAACAGTGTTACGGGTGACAGTGTTACTAACACCTGCTGCAACGACCTGGACTCCGGTCGGGGACCCCAACATAGCAAAGTTGACCCAGCGGGCGGAGGTAGGGACTCTCGGCTGACAAACCTAAGTGCTCAGAAATCCTTGCCACACAAAGGGAAGGCAGCACGTGCGTAAGGCGCTGTGCCGCCCGTGATGCCATCAGGCCGTGTCTCACGACTTCACACGTGACATGAGTAAGGCGACGTGCCGCTCCTAGTCCCGTCAGACCGTTTCTCAGGACCTTCCAATTGACATGCATAAACATGTGTGGATGGATGTGTGTAGCGAGCTCGAGGCGTTGGATGAATGGATGGACGTGTGTGGTAAGGTGTTGCGCTTGGAATCTGGGGGAGTATCTGGAAGGGTAGTCGGGTGTGCAGGTGGACAAGGGGGTGTACGTGCTGATGTCGGGGTTGGACTATGAGCGGCTGGTGTTGGCTGCTGGCCCGGTCGGCATTCTGCAGGCCTGTTTAGACAATGTACTGCCGTATGTTACAACCCGACAGCAGTTTGGAAAACCGATTGGACAGTTCCAGGTCAGCCTTTCTCACCTTGTCAATGCCTTGCCTGAAAACCGCCCCCCACTTCTCCACTCCCAAAAAACTCCCTGTCCCTGTTCAGGGTTCAGTTGCCCTCCGACTCTCGCCATGTCTCCCCCTCTTACATCCACCCCCTTACCCACTCGCTCTGTAAATGCCCAAAGTTAATGTATGCTGTTTTTTGCTGCTTTACGTCAGTACGTATTATGTGAGATGCGTGTGTGTGTGTGGGTGTGTGCGCGCGCGCGCGCGTGTGTTTTTGGGCACGTGCTCGTGTGAATGTGTGCGTGCGCGTGCGCGTGCGTGCGTGCTCGAGTGTGCTGGCAATACGTGTGAATGGGCGAATGGGCGGATGGGGTTAAGAGGAGGGGGGGGGGGGGAGCAGCAGCTGTGAGTGACAGAAGCTGCTGCAGCTGCGTTGTGGGGTGGGGGGTTGCAGCTGGTGCAAGGCAAACTAGCAGACATGTATGCGACAACAGCAGCGGCGCGAGCAATGGTGTACTCTGTGGCGGCGAAAGCGGACCGGGAAGCGTACAAGAGCAAAGGAGAACGGGCCAGGGATTGTGCCGCTGCGATTCTGTACTGCGCGGAGGCGGCGACTCGGACCTCGCTCGACGCGATCCAGTTGCTGGGCGGAAACGGGTACATCAACGAGTATCCCACCGGCCGCCTGTTGAGGGACGCCAAGCTTTATGAGATCGGTGCGGGAACCTCCGAAATCCGGCGCGTGGTTATTGGCCGCGAGCTTGTGAAGGAGTTCGCGGGAGAATCACAGGTGTAGGGTACAATGAGAAAGTAATTCGTCAATTCCCCGCATTTTAAAAGTACGGTTCACGATCACGATCACGATCTTTATATGCGAAGGACTCCCTTGTCGCCTGAGAAGGTTCACGAGAAGGAGATCGTGAACCTTCTCAGGCGACGAGGGAGTCCTTCACATATAAAGTAGTGTAGCTGAAGAGATGCGGTCGTCTCCTTAGTTGCATGAGTGGACAGTGACCAGCAGGAGAGGCAGCCCCTAACCCCAAGGGTCATCTGATGCTATGCGCGTTACATGCGTGCTACCTCGACAAGGTTCCGACCCACTGCAGCCGCGATAAGAAGCAGACAGGACCAAGAAGTTCTTCTTAATGATGAAAAAGTAATTCGTGGGTTTGGGGAGGGAAATTTCGTTGTGTTCATTCTGAGTTTAATCGGTTTGAAACTGGTTTGGAAATTTCCAAGCCCTCTGACATATTGCTCTCTGGGTACCTCTTTCTCCCGCCCTCCCCCCCCCCTCCGGGGCCTCGTGGGGGGTTTTGCAGCTTGGATGCGGCCTGCTGAGGGAGCGGCTGCTGGGTTCCGAGCCGTGGCAACAGGAGTTGGTTGGAACTGCCGGGGGGGGGGGGGGGTAGGTTTTGGTGTCGGAACTAGAGGGAGGAGACACCTTGCGGTACATTGCCAGCTGCAAAATGTTGGGGCAAATGCGTATTTATGTAAGGGAGGCTATGCTGCAGGAGGAGAGGAGAGAGAGAGAGAGAGAGAGAGAGAGAGAGAGAGAGAGAGAGAGAGAGAGAGAGAGAGAGAGAGAGAGAGAGAGAGAGAGAGAGAGAGAGAGAGAGAGAGAGAGAGAGAGAACGCATGCGGACCGGCGGATTGGGGGTGGCACAGGCACTTTCTCATGCAGATTGACCATGTGCACACGTGAGCATTAGTATGCGGCTTTCCTAAGGGAGTCCCAGGCACACGCAGCTCGCATGAAAGTCGCCATCTAAGAATTCGAACCGTGCGCCGGACATGCCATATGCGGGAATGTATATGCATTTCATTGAGACTCATTTGCGGTAATTTCTAGAACCTTGTAACACACGCTTTCTTTGTGGGGGGGGGGGGGACCCCAAGCAGCAAAATCCGATCGGATTGTATCCCCTAGTCCCCCTGACACCAGCGAGTTTAAATAACAAAAACATGAGGATAGCGGAAAGTAACTTAAACTTAAATTGTAGTGGATACCTCGTGCCGTTGCTTGCAGTGAAAGCCTAGCCTAATGCACGGACGTGCAGATTTTGATTGTAGTCCCGTGGGCACATTCTCGCGGACGTCCATGAGAATGGGAATCTGTCGACAGATTTCCATTGAAGCCCGCCATTGACTGGCCAGCTCGAGGGCAGACCCAGGACAACTCATGCCTTGCAAGAAGAGCTATGACAGCAAGTCTTAATCTCGTTTGCTAATGTTGAACCACGAACGCACTTCAATGTTCCATGGCCTCCTTTGGGCTACTCCAATGTTTGTCCAAGGAAGTCGCGTATTACTAAAATCGAACCCGCAGCAATTTGCAAGCGTGCGCTCGGCCCCAAAACTGGGCCTGATGACTCTTAAACTTTTTGTGGTTTGTTGAAACTACACGAATGGAAGCTTCGGCTGAGCACAGCCCGACATGATCCTGGCCTGTATCCCCATCTATGTAGGGTCAGCCCACAGTGCAAGACCTCGAGGGAGCTCCAATCAAGGATCATTCGTAAGGCAACATATGAGTGTCATATGAGCTGCCTGCAGACAATTGAGGTCTCCATACCTAAAAATACGAATTGCAGGGACACTGTTTCGCAGCATGTCCCTCCAGGTGGAAAAGCTTCCTTTGCCGCTCGCTTGCGACGTCTCACGATAGCAGTGCGCATGCCCTGCACTTCCAAGTCCTCTTCATAAGGAAGCTGTCATCCGCCTACCCGCACTGAGTAGTGGTAACAGCGGCTTCTCCAGCCGCGTACAAGCGGCGTCTTCAATTAAAGAAGATAACATCCAGCATGACAGGCAAGGAATACCAAAAAAAAAAAAAAAAAAAAAAAAAAAAAACAATTCCTGACAATGTTTGTACAACCCAACGGTGTGCCAATCAACATGCGCCGTAAAAGTGATGCAGGATGTTGACATGGTGTTTCCCGCCCTGATGGGCGAGACTCTGTTCCTACGGCCTGGCATCCCTTCCACACCAGACCAAGCATCCATCCCAGGTATGTGGCCGTCCTCACCACAGCAGGACACTAGTTGCGTACAACCCCACCACGTGGAACACGTGCCTCCATCCATCCCTACCACGCCAGAACATGCGCCAGATATATGCAGAACAATCTCACATCGCGCGCATGTCTCTCGGAGTGCTGAAGCCCGATCCATGCTCCAGCATGCATGCATATGCACTCGTGACATGCATGACCGCTTTCTCTGCCGAGGCAAAGGTCCTCTGTAACATCTGTAACGAAAATGGGACCTCATGCCGCAAGTGTCCGGATAGAACACTGCCCGGAAGTTACGCCTCGTCCTCAGAAGAGTACGCAAATGCCGGATTTGGATGTTCCGCGGTATCAGCTTGCGTGTAGTCAGCGGGAGGGGCCATGGCTTCCGCCCAGCTGCGAATTGTGCCGTTGCGCCGTGCCCGCACCTGTTCACACTCTCACAAAATCACATCCGCATCTCTCTCCCTCCTCCACCCCTCTCTTCTCATATTTCCTCCCCTCTTGCTCCCTCCCCCTTTCCCCGTGGCAGGCACGCCCGTGCGTTGGTGGCTGCGTGCATCCGTGTCTGTCTGCACCCCCTTCCCCCCCTCCCCTCCTTCCCCTTTCTCTCCCTCCCTCCCTCCGTGTACATGTGGGGCGTGGGGGTGCGAGTGCGTGCGTGTGTGTCTGCCGCGCGCGCGCGCATGTGTGTGTGTGTGTGCGCGAGCGCGCACGCACGTGCCCTCAGAGGTGCCATGGTTGCCTTACGGCCCTTTATTTCCCAGTCCCCTTTCATTTTTTGTTTTCTTCCCCTACCCCCAGCAGCATGGGTTCAGAACCATGGGGTGTGGTCCTTGCTTGGCCCAGATTCTGTCTGCCTCGGGCAAACATGCTTGCGAGAGAAGCATGGGGTTCAGGATGGGGGTTGGGGTGGGGGAGGGGGTTCGCACAGCAGAAGCCACGTCGAGGCGGGAGAGCCGGCCCGCAGCATTCAACAAAGTGTTCCAGGTGGCTTCATCGGGGGCCAGCCCGCTACTCTCCATTTGGTCGACCAGCCACAAGGCGTTGGGGATGTTTTCTACAATGCACTCCGCCAAAATCAGCGCGTTGAACACGTGCCTCGTCGGGGCTTTGCCCTTCTGCCGCATCTCCCAGAACTGGCCCCACCACCAGACTTCCTTGGTCACAATGCCTGCTTCCGGGAGCCTTGTCCTCCGATTAGATGGATGGACACTCCAAATCTTTCTGTACTGTCAGGAAGTGAAGCACCCCAATAGTTTCTTGATGTACACGTTCAGGTAGGAAGGAAAGGGAAACAATTGCAACATCCTGGTGGACTCCTCCAGAAACTCGCCGCTGGAGCCGACGACGATCAGAGATGGCTTAAACAGCAACTAAGCAGAAGATCACCATGCACCCTCTGCACCTTGTCACACTTTTGGAGAACAAGAGGCTGAAACACGCAGTCATGGATGTGTGTGTGTGTGTGTGTGTGTGTGTGTGTGTGTGTGTGTGTGTGCGCGCGCGCGCGCACGCCCGCGTGTGCATGTTCGGGCGTGCGTGCGAGAGAGAGAGGGGGGGGGAGGGAGAAGGGGGGGGGAGAGAGAGAGAGAGAGAGAGAGAGAGAGAGAGAGAGAGAGAGAGAGAGAGAGAGAGAGAGAGAGAGAGAGAGAGAGAGAGAGAGAGAGAGAGAGAGAGAGAGAGAGAGAGAGAGAGAGAGAGAGAGAGTCGTGCTTTTTTTCTGTTTACGAGGGTGCTTTTGAGGGGTATGCGCCCCCCCCCCCAAAAAAAAAGGGGCTTGGGGCTTTAAAGAGAGAGTCAAGTGGGAGGAAAGCAGCAGTTGAACATGTCCCTCTGCGCTCTCACTGACGCTGCTCGGCTCCTCAGCCTCCTTGCTTCAACCCACCCTACCCAGGTAGAAACAGCATGAAAAGTGTGCCGCGCTCTTATGCATGCGGGCAGGCAGCTGCGAGAAGGGGAAGAGGTCAGGCACACCACTTGGTGGCCCATGGCGGGGTCTCCAGCGTAAGCGCAGGCTCGGATGAGAGCGGCATAGTCCGCTGCCAGCAGAGCCACCTTGTTCGCCTCCTGCTCCCTCACCCGCCCCCCTCACCACCATTCCACACTCCAACCCCTCACTGCTACCCTTGTTCACATCCCTCACTGGCCCGCCTCAACCAGCAGCCCTTGCTGGTACCCCTCACCAACAGCCCTTGCTGGTACCCCTCACCAGCAGCCCTTGCTGGTACCCCTCAATGGTACCACTTACCAATATCCCAAACTCCTACCCCTCACCAAAATCCCTACCCCGTACCCCTCACTGCTACCCCTCACCAAAATCCCTCACTGGTACCCACACTTTTTGAGTTGGCGAACAATATTACCAGCTCTAACACCGTACCGTGCCCGAGCACGGATCCCTTAATCAACATTCGGCAGGTTGGACAATTTGACCAATCGAACTCGCACGTTGGCCTACTTGATGGTGTCCTTTACTGGAAGACCCCGATGACTGGTTTTACAACATGAGCTGAAGGGCACATTCACATCCTAGTCACGTTACAAGGGCTGCTTCAAAGCAAGGCACGTGTCCCCATGGGTTGCCTCTACCCGCCTGACAACTTATTTTGGCTTGCTCCGCCCCCTGCTTCCTCAATTCATAAGAGACTAAACTTCCAAGAGAGTCAATGGTCCATTAGCTCGGTTGGTTAGAGCGTGGTGCTAATAACGCCAAGGTCATCGGTTCCATCCCGATATGGGCCACTAGTAGAGCCTGTGAGACTTTTTTATGGGCTTTCACACATTTTCACAGGAGAAAGAAGGTCTAAACCGGAACCCACTGAGAAGGTGAGGGCGGGGGGGGTCCCGATTAGGAGCGTGCAAGAGTTTCGTCATACAAAGCTTATCCTCCAGAGGGCACACCAGGTCTGAGTAAAGGTTGAAGGCGGCTTGGTGCTCACCGCAGCGACACAGAGCCCGCAGGGCAGCTCGCAACTCATTTCTGCCCTTCTCATCCTGCCCAAAGACCGCCCAGGCCAGCTCCAGATTCTCTTTCAGAGCCCCTGTCAGGCACACCCTCCCGCAAGCCTGATCCCCCATGCGGGACCAATCTCAGAAAATTGCGCGATAAAACAACAAACTTGGATGGCTCCACGAAGGAAGGCTTGCCCTCACTACCTCGTTGCACGCTCATCAAAACACTATGGATCCTTTAAACACACAGTGGCGCATGAACCCTTGCCACACTATCTTAACTCAAAATTTGCAAAAGCAAGGTTCAACAACGACCAGACAGACAAAAAAAAGGGGAACAAGTGAAATCAGCACCCGCAGGAGATGACGCAGGGAAGTGGGAGTGTGTTGGAGGCCCGCAGTCTGGAAAATATGGAGCCAGGCAATCAGGTGCTCTCTCCCAAGGTCTCGGGAACCCCTGCGGGACTTCCCAGAGCCCGCTCTCATGCGCCTCGGGCCTGAACCTCCCGGCCTGGAGCCTCCACCCTTCTCAGCCTCGTCCCCTCTTGCTGCAGCCTGTTCGTGAAAACATTGTGTCAAATCTGTTTGACAAAATGTGCTTCGAATGACCCCCCTTTCCAAGACCAGAACACACACACACACACACACACACACACACACACACACACACACACACACACACACACACACACACATTTACACACACACACTTACACACACACACACACACACACACACACGGCGGAAGGCAGAGGGGGAGGAAAGGGGCTCTCAAGGGCCCACCTTGAAAAGGAGGGCAAAGAAAGAGGCGGTAAGGGGCGCTCCCACAGCCAGCAAGTCTTGAAGGGCCTGCCCCGCAGCTTCCACATCCCCATCTGCAGCTGCAGCAAGAGCCAGCAGCCGTTGCTCCCGCTCTGTGCTCCTGCCTACCGCCTTGCACAGCCCCCCTCACTTCCTTGCCCTGCTGCCAATCTTGTCTGCCCAGCAGGCAGTGCCAAAACACCATTTACACACACACACACACACACACACACACACACACACACACACACACACACACACACAAAAACAGACACAGACACTCACACGCGCGCGCGCACACACACACACACACACACACACACACACACACACACACGCGCGCGCGCGCGCGCGCGCGCACACACACACACACACACAGACGCACAGGCGTGCATGCCCTTACAAAAGGGGCACAAGCAGGGCGTGTTTCAAATCTCCCAAGCAAAGCAGACAGTGGCACAGACATTTTGCTGGGCAGTACAAAAAGGAGGTAAACGAGAAGCGCCAAGAGGGGGCTGAGGACATGAGTGCGCGTGCATACATGTGGACTGCCCATGTCTGCAGAAGAAGCATTCCAAAGATATCGAGTAGAAAAGAGGGGTGGGGAGAAGGGGAGCAAGGGCCGCCTGGCCAGGAACTGGGTGCGCACTTGCATCTGGAAGGTTGTTCAAGTAGTGGAGGACCCCCTGGACATCGCCTGCCTCTGCCAGCTGCCAAGCATCCACGTCCTCCAGTTGGATGTGAGTGTGGCTAAGGCCCTGCTCCTCAGACTCCGCCTTGTCGAAGCTTGGAGGTGTGCGCACCCGTTGCTTGTCCAGGCCAAGCTGTTAAACCACATAATTTATTTACTCGCAATCTTTTTACATCATCTTCCTCATCGGTTCCCTCTCACTCTCCCTCTCCCAGCCCCTGTCCCTCTCCCTCCCAGTCTGCCGCCCCCTGCTCCTGCCCCAACGCCTTTACCTGCCCCTCCCCCCCCCTGCCTCTCCCTCTCTCTCTATACTCCCCCTTCTCTCCCCCGCCTCCCCCTTGTGTCTGAAGGGGAAGTGGGGGCGGAGAGCGTGGAAGTAAGGGGAGGGGGCTGCCCAGTTGGGCAGGCACACCCAGCCTTCCCATTGCGCAAAAGCAGGCGCGCGCGCGCACACACACACACACACACACACACACACACACACACACACACACACACACACACACACACACACACACACACACACACACACACAGACATCATCTCACTTATCGATGGATGGGGAGAGGGAAGTCGGGGGCAGCACACCTGCTGCATGAGTTGCAGGGCAACCACAGGGTGTACGCCGGCGCGGCCAGCTCTCCTGCGTATATCACGAAAGGCATCCTGGAGGGCTCGAACCTGGTTTCCTTCTTCACACCCCCCTCCTTCCGGCAAGTCTTCCAAACCCCCATCATGTACCTCACCTCCACTGCTGGGCTGTGAAGTTTGCTTCCCAGATTGGCTCAACAGTTCAATTTCTGCGGCACAACTTGCTTTTCCAATTTCTGCAGCACCGCCCTCCTCCCTCTTTCTGATGGGTGTGGCCTCATGCTGGGTGTGGGAGTCGTCCTCTGCCAGCTGGAGTGAGTCGTTCAGGGCTTGATTCGGATCCCTGCCTGCGGGGGTGCCGGCAAGCCCCTGGGGTCCCGAGGTACCAGGAGGGAGCAGGTAGTCCCGGAGAACTTGAAGGGCTCGGTCGGGTCTGCCACACCGGGCCAGTGCAGAAGCGTACTTAGCAACGGTCGTCCCAGTGACGGTCTCGGGCGCCGTTTGACGTATCTCCCGCCACACCTTGGCCACGTCCTTCTGGGTCCCTGTCATGCCCTGCGTAGGCATGCTGCTGGTGGGAAGTGCAGCAATCAATTTTGGTCATCCACCCATTACAACAACCCGTCTTGCACTATCGCATGAGCTTCCTCTGTTATCTGCTTCTGCCCTCACAAAGGTATTTGACGTCAGGCAGTTACATCTCAAAGCTAAACAACATCAGCCCATAAACCTAAGTTAGGGTCCCTAACATAGTAAAGTAAACTTCAGCCTGAACCTTTCCAAAGTAACATCACATCAGCCAATACCCTCACAAACTGAAATATTGGTCAGAACCCTCACCGAAGGAAACTACACACCAGCCACTACCCTCAAACAGTGAAAGAAACTCACCCAACCTTCTCACAAGTAAAAAGTTACATCATCCGCTACCCTCACAAACAAGAGAGGGAAAAAAAATAAAAACTGCCGTGCAGACAGGTATATGTGGTCTGGGCTCGAACCCAGGCTCGCACTGGAACATACCGCAGCTTCCATCATCAAGCGCCATGTCCAAGCGTCCCATGTGATGTTGCGCTGCTTCATCTCATTTAAGAGCTCAACACCCAGGTCCACCCTGCCAGAAGTTAGCGCCGCTCCAATGATGGTGTTGTACATCCTGTGTTCTCCTCTCCCCTGCTCTTCCTCGTATGAGTCATGTTTTTGGACCACAGATCGCAGATAGTCAACAGCATCCTGGACCAATCCAACCAGTACAGTCAGCAAATGCCACAAGGGACGCCCTGCCATGCCGCATAAACATTTTTGCACATATCCTGGTACATTTCCACACAATTGCACACACAAACACCGCACCAGTTGCACAAATCATACCAATTCTACACAATTGCAGGTATCCTGGTACCAATTGCACACAATTGGTTACATCCTCGAACCAATTGCACACAGACGCATGTATCCTCGTACCCATGAGCATAGACTGCATATATCCTTGTACCAAGCTGTACCCCCGCCATGCGTCACAAAGACGGTAGCACATATCCTGCAGCAAAGCTAACTCGTACCAATTCAGAAGCTCCCCTCTCACGCTTCGCGGTTCAATATTAATTGGAAATGTGTGAGCAGATGGGCCAAGATGCTGGGGTTGAGCTGCAAGGTAGATAAACAAAGAGACAACCCCCCCCCCCCCAAAAAAAAAAGAAAAAGAAAAAAGAAAGAAAGAGAGGGGGGGGGGCGGGGAAGAGCCCCCATTGCGGCATCCCTAATAAGTCCCTTGACATATTCTGTGACTCTCAGCACCTGCACCTGAAACACTTCCCCCTCCCTCCCTAGCACGCTTTGTCCAATCCTCACTCTTTTATGCTCTCTCCCTCACCCCTCCCCCCACACCTGTCCTGCATCCCACTCTCTCCTCCCCATCCCTCTGTGTGCCAATTCACACCCCCCCCCCCTCTCTCTCTCTCTGTGTGTGTGTGTGTGTGTGTGTGTGTGTGTGTGTGTGTGTGTGTGTGTGTGTGTGTGTGTGTGTGTGTGTGTGTGTGTGAGTGTGAAAGGTTGAGAGTGTGCGTGACACAGACACACACAGAGAGTGGAGAAGAGGGATAGAGAGGGAGACAGAGCATTTGTGTGTGGGTGTGTGTGTGTGTGTGCGTGCGTGTGTGTGTGTGTGTGTGTGTGTGTGTGTGTGTGTGTGTGTGTGTGTGTGTGTGTGTGTGTGTGTGTGTGCGTGTCTGCACACGCACACATATCCCATAGCGCATCAAGCCACATGTCACTTTTGACACCGTGTTGGCAGCTTTACGTGGGGGCCCACCTGCACTGCGTCGGCGCGGCAAAGGGCAGAGATAGCAGCTGAGTGGCAAGCCCCAGAAATGCGAAGGCCTCGCAGCTTCATGGCATGGATGGCAGACAGCGCCAGCTCAGCTTCTCCCTGGGAGGCACAGGCCCGCAGAAAGATGCTGTACAACTGGGCTGCTGTGCCTGTGTCCGCCACCTGCGCTTGCAAAAGGAATGTCACATACCCGGGGGGGGGGGGCGGGGGGCTGGTTCAGAAGCCCGACAGGAAGGACTGAAGAGGCAACGTGAACGGAAAGATGTATGTCATTTACGAGGCGGCGGATAAGCTTGGAAATGCGTGGTTGGAAGGGAAGAGCACCAGGAGATTCCTTGGGGGATTTCTTTGCCCCGCAGATCCCCACTGACATATGGTTGGCTCATATCACTAATGTGGCCAGATAGTGTGGGAGGACCGATTGCAAGAAGCTAGACACGGCGGAGAGGCTCCTGAGATCAGGGTCTATCTCACGCGCATGGTTTAGAGCCTCCAATAGGACATTGGAGCAACACGAGATAAGGCAGGAGCTTCGTATGGCACACAACAGGCACTAACGAGCTGTCACATGGCAGGGTGGGCCCCACAAAAGAGGTCCGACAAAGCCGTCATGGCAGGGTAAGAGGTCAAAAAAAGCCAGGAGGGAAGGCAGGAGCACTCCTGCATTAAACGACTCAGACAGCAGAAGCCCGTAGTGCCGAATCCCCCCCGGCGGTCGGGGCAGGCTCAAGCCCATGGGATAAAATACAATTACCACGAGCAACTTGCCTCCAACTAAACTCAGTAGCACGACGACTCCGTCAAAAATTGCTTAATGCAATTCTCGAGACCACCACCTGAAATTCTCATAACCACCACCTGAGATTCTGAAGACCACCGCCAGAGAATGGACAGAGGCGTGACCCAGACGAGATGGCTAAGGTGACAGGCTCTCAGACACGCAGAAGCGCTCACGTCGACTCTCATCACTGAGTTTCTCAGTCCGCCCGTCGACAGAGTGGTCATCCTTGAGCCATTACACCCCAGCCCCCTTTTCCAAGGACCACCTCTACAGTCTTCCCTCACACCCGACTGATGCACGCCTTGCCAGAGTACACACACCCTTTGCCAGGCTTCATACACCCTTTGCCAGACTACACACACCCCTTGCCAGACTACATACACCCTTTGCCCGACTACACACACCCTTTGCCTGACTACGCACACCCTTAGCCAGGCTACACACACTCTTTGCCAGACTACACGCCCTTTGCCAGCCTACGCACACCCTTTGCCAGGCTACACACACCCTTTGCCAGGCTACACACGCTCATTGCCAGGCTACACACACTCATTGCCAGGCTACACACACTCATTGCCAGGCTACACACGCCCTTTGCGAGACTAAGCCCCCGTCATGTTGCATAAGGGACCCGTCCATGGCCCAGCTGCATTGCCCACTCAAGTCCCACATGCATGACTAAGACAGCAAGCTCTTATACACATTGCACCATACTCGAGGAGTTGGCTTCAGCAGAAAGAATTCAATTTTTGCAAAAACCGGGGTTTGCCATCCTTAACGATTCGACTAAAAGTTACAAGCCCAGAGCGCAATAGTGACATAGACAATCTGCTGATGCACTCCTCCCAAAAAGTATAAAATGCTGCAGTAGACAGACTGCTGACAGGGGTTGCACCAATGGCAGATATCCACAGAAGGAGAGGCAGTCCTTCAGCAACAAATGGATCGACAAGTGGATCAGATTCATGCCTGTGTGTAGATGTGACTAGGACAAAAGCTACAACATGCGCAGGGCAAGAAATTCAGCAAGAAATTCAGCCATGGCAGAGACAGGCTTCCAAAGGGGTATTGCTTGTACGTCGCGGGTATGAGGAATGGATCAGGGTAAGGGGCTTGCCAGGGCAGCGAGGTCTGGATCGAACGCATTTATAACCGCCCTGGGGCGTCTCTGTGCAAGTGCCTCCTGCATGGCCCTGCTCAGCTCGAGGGCGGCCTGCGCTCTGTGCTCAAGGCTTGCTGATGCCCAGGAGGCGCTCAGCAGTTCAAAACCCCCCAGGTCCGTCACCGCACCTTCCCCCTCTTTTGGCGGGACTGTATCTGCTTGCTCTGCCAGCGCGACTTGCGGCTTCACCACCGACTTCTTTTCACCACACACTTCCTCTCTTGAGGCAATTCCTGGGCCAAGTACAACAGTGTGCTTCTCGCGGAAGGCGCCTTGTCCACCATATCTCAAAAGCGGCTTTAGCACAACACTCAGTCCATCGACACGAATGGAAACACCGCCGTGCCCTGGCACTGGCTGCAGCCGCCATGGAACGAGCTTGGTGCCTCCATGGGCCACATGCGGAGGATGTGAATGCAGACAGGAGATAGAAAACCCCCAGCTCATCCCATTCTGCAGTAAATCGTCCCAGCACGGCCGTAGATTGGCCATGATCTTTCCATGAGACGCCTCGTCTCGTTTATCACACCTGACAGGAGGCCAAGCTGCAAGTTCTGGAGTCTTTTCCATGCAGTCAGACCCGTCAACTGCCATTAAGGCACCATGGTACTCTCCAGGCTGAGCAGGATGCAGCTGATGCTTCACTAGCTTGAGAGCGCAAGGTCGGAGTGGCGTACTGTGGCTTGAGGCCAAGAGCCTCAAGCAGGACAACAGCCCAGGCGGAGGTAAACCATTTGGCAACAGAAAGTCCAGAAAGGGCTTCTTCCCTCCGTGCAGTCTCATTTGCAGGTGTCAGAGCCACGTGAAATCCGCGTCTTTTCTCGAACGGATGTTCCTCATCCTCTGCCCGAACCTCGTCATGACCCCAGCCTTACGCCTGCTGGTGCTGTGCAGGAGCTTGTGTGCAGGTGCGCACGGCTAGGCGTGTCTGCCTGCGTGGGGGCATGCGTGGTGTCCGTGTATATGTGTGCGTGCAAAGTGCGCGCGTACGTGTGTGTGTGTGTGTGTGTGTGTGTGTGTGTGTGTGTGTGTGTGTGTGTGTGTGTGCACGCTCACACGTGCGTGTGCGTGAGCCCTTTCCCCAGCCCGAAGAGCTCTCGGACCGCTTATACCAACTCACTCCTTAGCCAGTGTTCATGGCCACGATCTCTTCCTCTGTCGCTTCCTCCCACTCAGCATCGCTTTCCACCTCCATCTTTCCCATTTTCATGTTGAGTTCTTTTTCTGCTCTCAAGGCCGCCTTGGCCTTCTTCTTTGAATCCGAATCCACAATCTTGATGCCCTGCTGAGATAAACAGATCTGTTAAGGTGAATGCTTGTAAGCTCGCAGTCAACCGTCCGTCACAACTATCCAAGACACAGAAAGGCAACCATCGAAAGCTGAAGAATGAATTCGGTAATCAAGAAGTACTATTTTGAACCTTATTGTACTGTATTTCATTCCCTTTGATCTGCTTTATAAGAGGGAAAGCCAGTCTATACACCTCCAAAAGTGTGGAAGGACATGTCGCTAGGCTCCCATTTTGGAAAAGGACTCAGAACCCACCTTCACAAACTTTCCTTTGCGCAGCCTGATAGGTTTATTCTTTACTTTCCGCTTCTTGACGCCTGTCAACTGTTGCTTGCCGCGTTTCTTGTCAGCTTTCACATTCTTCTTCTGCAACGCTTCCTTTTCCCGCCGTAGATCGAACTCGTGCTGGCGAGCGCGTATCTTCAAGTTGTTCTTTTTGCTCATCCTGGGCAAAAAACGTCTGGACCTTCAAGAGAAAGAACGGCAAGAACTGGTCTATATCAAGCAGGAACGGCTAGCCTAGCTTTCATTGTGACAGAAGTCAAAACATGAACCCGAAAGTAACGGTATGAGTAGCGTAAGTCGTGACGGCTGCGCACACACTTGAGCGTCACGGTGGCCCAAAGCATGATGACGCACCGTATCTCTGATTCACAACCTTATGGACTATTCAGAATATGTAGAAATTTCTATCTAGTAGACCAGAAACGTCCACAAGACACCTTTGATTGGTCAAGACGGCCACTAGCTGTCGATAGAAATCTCAGTTGCAGAATGTGAGAAGCAATGGTATTTCATTGCATGTAGAGCACTGAAAGATGAAAAGTGCAGAATATTGCGTTTGCCTCCGCATAGGCTTGGCTCTCCAAACCTTTCAAAGCATCTTCGATCAACTGATAAGTAGTGGAAGGGGGCGTTGTACTGTCAAGATAAGGTACCGTACGGCGGCCCAATGCCGTACTGCTGGTGCGACGGCAACTGCCAGTGCAGCGGGCCGCCAAATAAGCCAGTAAAAATAGGAATAGTGCTAACATGAAAACATTAATGAGTCTAGAGAACTATGGAAGCATCAATGTGGACATTTCTTGCATTCTCCGGTTAGTGGCCGGGCGTGCGGGTCTGCCGTCAGGTTGTTTGATTGACGTCGGTCTGTTCCCTTGCATATAATTTTGCCTTTGACTATTTATATACAGCAGTGTGCCAGGGCGTAATTTTTAGATGTTCCATGTTACTAGGGAATCAAGAAACGGAGTCCTTGTCGTTCCTGCAACACCGAACCAGACAATAACAGAAGGCGATTTGGTCATTTTATACATGGATCCCAAAAACATCAGCTACACTCGAGTAGCCTCTGGGCAGACGTATAACAACAAGCTTGGGGCTTTCAGGCACAAGGTTGGCAACCCGGTGTACTTCCGAGTCATAGCAGGGGACGACTTAAGGAGGCCTCTGAGCATTGCGAAAACCGTGCAATAGATGAATTTTTTGGCCTGATCCTTGTACCAACTTCTTTAAGTTGTTGTTTTCGAGCAGGATTGGATTGGCAAGCCCTTTGGGATCAAGGTGTATGGAGTGAAGGAGGGCATGGGTTATATGTGGTTGCTGGCACCCACACCTGAGCTCTGGACCCGAGTTTTGAGTCATAGGACTCAAATCTTGTATGCAGCCGACATCGCTCTCATCTGTACGCAGCTGGAGTTGCGCCCAGGCTCCATTGGTATTTTCCTGCCCTTGCGTGTGTGTGTGTGTGTGTGTGTGTGTGTGTGTGTGTGTGTGTGTGTGTGTGTCTGTGTGTGTGTCTGTGTGTGTGTGTGTGTGTGTCTGTGTCTGTGTGTGTGTCTGTGTGTGTGTGTGTCTGTGTGTGTGTGCCTGTGTGTGTGTGTGTGTGTGTCTGTGTGTGTGTGCCTGTGTGTGTGTGTGTGTGTGTGTGTGTGTGTGTGTGTGTGTGTGTGTGTGTGTGTGTGTGTGTGCGCGCGCGTGCGTGCTCTCCGTGCGCGCACAGGCAGGTTTTGTGTTCAGAAAGGACCCCCGGGGGCCAAGTGCCTACGAGCGAGAACAAGCTCAAGCTTGCAAAAACACTGAGCATCCTCACAAGCAGATTTACGCTAGAGGTCTAAAGGGAAACAGACGGTCGGAGACTTGGCACATGCACAAGCGACATTGTGCCGCCTAGTACCTTAGATACAATCGCCAGGCCAACAAACTCCCTCATTTCATAAAGAAAAAGGAAAATCCAGAAAAATCTTCTCATCTGGGAACCATACAGAGCTAAACAGGGGCAGTGTGGGTCACGGGGCGCGGCAGTCCTGGAGTCAGGAACGGGCAGCGGGTCGTTGACGCACAGCCTGGCCAGGGCAGTGGCCCCCATTGGGCACGTGCACACCTTCGAGTTCCACGAGCAGCGGTGCGGGCAGGCAAGAAAAGAGTTCCGGGCCAATGGCCTTCAGGATGTGGTGACTGTACAGCAGCGGGACATCCAGGCCTCCGGCTTCCCTGCCGACTTGCACGGGACGGCTGATGCTGTCTTCCTTGACCTCCCGGGGCCGTGGGAGGTACGCCTGTGCTGCTTTGTGGTGTCTGGAAGTGTGCGTGCGGGGGAGGATGAAGGCTGGAAGGGGCATCGTGCTGGAGAAAGAAGTGGGAGGGAGGGCGGGGGTGAAATTAGACTGGAGGGACAAGAGAGGGAGGGGTAAGTAGGGAACTGGGTGAGGGGAGGGGGCCCGGGGGGAGAGGCCGAGGTAGGGGATGGAGGAGCTACGATCACACATTATTCACAAAGTTCATGGTGGGGATGGTGGAGAGAAAAAAGGGGGGGGGGGGAAGAGAGGGGGGGAGAGAGGGAGAGGTAGAGGGGAGAGAGAGATTGTGTATCCAAAGGGGTGAAGATCGATTTTACATCAAGTCTAGTGAAGTGAATCGAACCTGTGGCGGTTCATGGTTGGGTTGGTGGATTTCTGGTGCCTGACACGGAGGGGTCCATACGCTTGCACGGAGGGCCGATATGCGCGCGAATGAGCCTCGTACATACTCCGGGAGTCACTTATATGCGCAAGGTGTTTCCAAAGCTTGTGGTATTCTCTCCTAATAGGTACTTTACCTGACCCAGAGTGAGGAAAATGGCTTCATCTATTCTAGCACCCCAGTTGGCTTCATCTACTGTCGCAAGCCACTCGCAATGAGGGAGGCACGCGGGTGCGCAGGCGGTTGGCTCAGCTGCAAAGTGTCTGAGGCCAGACGGCGTGTTCTGTGGCTTCAGCCCCTGCATTGAGCAGGTACAGCGCACGGCAGCCGCCCTGTCGCTGGAAGGCTTCTGGGCCATCCGAACCATGGAGTGCCTTCTCAGGGAATATGAGGTACGGGGGATCCGAGGGCTCTCTTAGACTCTTCAAAATATCTAAAAAGTGTGCATGACTTGGTATGCGCGGAGCCTTCCTGGGTTCACTGTTCAGAGCAGAGCCTTCACTGAGCGCGTGCATGCGCGGACATGCGTGCCTGGGCACAGGCATGAGCATCAACACCTGGAGGAGAGGTTGGATGGATTGGAACCCAATGCAAATGACAGCTCGGACGAGTTTATGTCAAGGCCAGGAGGGAGGGATGGGATATGTCTCCCGCCCGCCGGCGTGCGCGCGCGCGCGCGCGCGCGCGCGCGTGTGTGTGTGTGTGTGTGTGTGTGTGTGTGTGTGTGTGTGTGTGTGTGTGTGTGTGTGTGTGTGTGTGTATGTGTGTAAAGAGAAGGGGGGGGGAGAGGGAGGGGGTGATTGGTGTTGGGGGGGGGGGGGGGGAGACTCCCTCTCGCATGTTGGCTGAGCCTACGGTGCCACTGATGTACAGGTTCGGACGGAGAGCTTCATCATCAACCCCTTGGCACAGCCTCAGCTAAAGCAGAAGAAGGGCGGGCCCGGAATGAAACGGCGAAGGGAAGATGCAAGCGAAAGCACAGAGCCTTCGGCAGCGCGCGACTCCAACATGGGTGAGCCCATGCAGGAGAGCAAGGAGGTGGTCGTTGCAAGGCCCAGCATGCTGGCACGTGGGCATACAGGATATCTGACGTTTGCCCGAAAATCCGTGCCCCTGGAGGGCAACCAGGCCTAAGCTCACATGTACGGACCACATAAGACTTTTTGCCAGTTCGCTGTAATACTGGAAACTTGCCTGTGGGCCATCAGGAGTTCCCGTACAACTTGGTTTGATGTCTCCTTGGTTTCTCTCTGGTAGGATGTCTCCTTCTTCTTCTCGTCTTTGCGTGTATGATGACTCCATTCTTTCTTCTCGTCGTCCTGATGTGGATGATGATTCCATTCCTTCGTCTTCTTGTCTTGGGTCTGTCTGATGCAATTCCATTCGAAGTCCATGAAGGCGCTCGGCTGGTGCATGTTGTTGCGTGTGTGCAACGCCTCGCAATTTTGTATGGCGATACCATATTGGGTTTCCGAAGGTGTAGTCGGACCATATGTAGTGAGGCTTGTATGTCTTTTAGTTGCATAGCTACAGCGTATGCTGCTTTTATTGCATCAACGAGACACTGCACCTATTGCGAGTTTTCAAAGGGTTGATTTTTGAGAACTCGAACTATTTGAATAGTGTTATCGGTGCCACTGCTGCTACCCCGCGGCTGCCAGGGTCGTGTATTTGCACTGTCGACAGACGTTGGAGCTCCCTTAGCCGATTAGAAGGCTCAACACTGCTCCAGTAACGCCTAGTAGTTATCATAAGTAAACATATCTGTATAATATTTAGAGTTTGCTTTCATGCAAGCTTTGCATTATGCCGATCGCACGGAGGTCAACAAAATTGTTGAACAAAGGCCACAAATTTTGTGATGGTGCGCGACTTATTGTAATTTTCCTTGGTTCAAATCAGTATTCGTCCGGTTCAGGATCAGCATTTTGTGAAGGATAATTAGCCCAGCAAGATCAGGCTTCCGAAAAACATGTTTTGGGTGGTCCTGTGGTAACATATGAGATTTTCAGGGAGAGAAAGATCAAGGTCGGCTAGTAACAAATATTGCGGTGCGGCACAAATACCGCGGAGGATACTCCAAAAGCAGGTATGCAGCCATTGGAGAACTGACTTCAGACATGTGCATGGACCTCAAAAGCGCTGCGAACCCCTGCAGCCAGATCATCATCGGTGCGTGCTTTCTGAATGATGTCAAGCAAAGCTTTGACACCTTTCAGCACCTTCCCGCACCTTTCTGCATGTGTAGCCTGGTCAGGCACACCACAGAAGCATGCTCGTCCAAGACGACCTGCACAGCAGTATATGTGCTTCCCGTTAGCTATCCATTCTTGGCATTGAACATATGCACACGTCCCCATCATCATCATCCTCGGCAACGACTGAATTGGAGTGTCTGGTTGCGTTGTACGGCGTTCCGTCTCCTCGTCTCTGATCGCACATTGCATGTGTAGTAGTATACACATGTCAGGCTGCCCCCCGCCCCCCACCCCTAAGGGCCTACGGGTTGCCTGCGTCCCAGGGCCCCAGGTGCTCGGATCCCTGCGGGACCCGTGGGATCATTGACAGCGACTGCCAGTGTCCCCGGTACACCCCGGGAACCCAGTCGCCGACTGGGCTTCCGAGGTGTACCGGGGACACTGTAACGTTTCCCTGACAGCTGTGACTGGGGCCCGGGGCCTCGGTTTCCCGCACACGGGGCAACACGGCGTAACTTAGCAAGTGTGGGTGCCACCATCTCCACAGTCCCCGTTGTTTTTCAGGTGCCCTTCTATCTTCCACACGGCCTACTAACCACTGTCTCTCTTGCCTCTGACACCTTGCAAATGCATCTTGGAACCGTACTTCCAGAATGCTAGGAACCCAAATGTTGGTCCCTGGGAACCCTCTTGCGTCGGTCGGCCAGTCAGGGCCACCTGACTCGCGTGGGTGGGTGGGTGTGGGTGGATGGGTGTGTCCGTGTGTGTGCACGTGCGTGCGTGCACGCGCGCGCGTGTGTGTGTGTGTGTGTGTGTGTGTGTGTGTGTGTGTGTGTGTGTGTGTGTGTGTGTGTGTGTGTGTGTGTGTGTGTGTGTGTGTGTGTAGTATAAAGAGTGAAGCTTATCCTAACCGCACACCATAAATCGTGCAGGCGGGTGTGTGTGTTACTTTGTGTGAGTTGGGGGGGAGGGGGGGGGGCAATCACAGGATCCTGCGTTGGTCCCTCCCCGGGGGAGGGCTGGCGCATATATTCTTCAAGCCCAAAGATAAAGCATAAATTGACAAAAAATTCATCCATGGCTTACATTTAATCATAAAATTCCATACCGTGATGATATGATACGAAAGAGGTGATCATTCGATTCCTTTGAAGGAGCTGCAGCGAACCATGATACTCTTCTCACCCAAGAAAGTTGTTCCACTGCCACAAAAGCTGATATGCATAAAATCGGCGACCTGTTTTTGAGAGGATAAAATATGATAAAATAGTGGAAGCTCTAAAGTTATATAAGAGGACCAGTATTGATCCCGATTAGTATTGCATTGAAGTGCGCAGAAGTACTCAAAACCCATAATCAGTGACAATACCCACCCATACTAGTAGTATGACTACCTTAGATGAGGGAGCAGGAGGGTCTCAAGCCCACTATCCAGTGCCGCAAATTGCATGTACAGCATCTACTGCTCATATAAGACATGTACTGCTTGTACTGCCACCAACTGAATGTTTTATCCAACACCGACAACATCCAGATAAAATCGGATAAAACATGCTATGCGGAGGGTCTGGTTAATCAATTTATAATGTACGGCTCCCCCGGAGGACCCTCTCGAGGCCTTCAGAGGTCCCGCCCAACCAGATCCCTCTTTACTCGCTTCAGCTTGCTCGGTGAAACATGTCTTCGTACAACTTTCAACTTCCAACTTTCAACTTCCAACTTTCAACTTCCAACTGCAGTCTTCCGAGCTCTAAACCCTAAAACTCGTAAGGTTACTGTCCGGCCCAGCTTCCCCACTTCTTCTGCACTTCCCACACTTCTCCTGCAGCCAGCATTTACCGTTTCGCATCGCACCCTGGCAGCAGCCATGAAATACGGCGGATCCATGGGATGTGGCAGGGTATGCTACCCCCTAAAGCTTGGAAGTGGACTTCCAGAGGGGTATGCTACCCCCTAAAGCCTGGATGTGGACTTTCCGATGGGTATGCTAGCCCCTAAGGCTTGGAAGTGGACTTCCAGAGGCGCATGCTACCCCCAAAAGCTTTGAAGTGGACATCTAGAGGGGTATGTTCCCCCCTGAAGAAGAAGAATCACATCAACCCAGCCCAAAGGGCTGATGGAGATGGAAAACCTTTCTGTTTTCTTGTTGTTCTCTTCCCCTTCACACATAAATTTGGCCCGATCTATATCTCTTTTACACCTGCTGCTCTTCGGCTGTCGACACGTGACTATTGGGGCACGGGGGCCTGAGACTGATATATTCACTTTTCTCTTACAAAAAAAAAACAAACACCGAAGCAGCAATACACCTAGAGAAACCAGACACAAACCCTAAGAAACAAGGCCAGTCGAGTCCAAACCCTAAGGAAGCCGGGGGCATGGATCATCTAGATTGGTTGCGGGACATCCAGCTGCCCGCCGCTGTTCAGTCACAACACCTGGATGGCCAGCGGCACAACATTTACATGCTCTTGCCTGATCCCTCCTATGTATTGGTCCTTACAATGTGCGAGAAAAAGTTGGTCGTGGTCTTCGATTGCGCTCTGTTCTCACTGAGGCAGCTTGCCGCTAGATGTAGGGCGAGGCCTTGTGGTGGTGGGTACCAGTCACATGACATGCCTTTAATGTAACTTGTAGAATGTATGTTTAATTTGGGAAAGCATAATGCAAATTCGTTATTCGGTCACTATTGTCTTACCTCTTTTTTGACTTCATGCCGCAGGTCCTCATGGTTGCCGTGTTTCTTTAATTCTTTGTTATGTCCCACATTGACTGATCTGCATTAATTCACGTTTCTAATGTGCCATTTATAGCATATTGGTGGTGGGTTTGGGTGGTGTGTTGATAGCTGTACACCAACGTGGGGAGAACCGCCTATCGTTGTTGGCATTTTTTCTTTGTACTCATCATCTGCAACTGCTTGCAAGGTTCCTGATCGTATGATTTTTCTTGTTGTTATCATGACAAAAAGACCTCCGAGAAACTAGCCAACTGCAAACAGTCATCCTGATCGGTGTACGCTAGGCATAGGATCCAAACCTCCGTTTGCAGTAGGACTCTGCTGGCTCTCAAGGGTATTCGACTGATTCATACATCTTTTAAAGCGTACTTATGTGTCTAGAATAATCTTCTGAAATGTGTAGTCATTTGTCTTAGTCTAGTGACATGCTCCTGCATTTCAGCTTGAAATCTGATGGACCAACTTTTGTTTTCCAAGGTGAATGGCTTTTGAAGGTGAATGGTGGGGATGGGCAGGCAGGGACAAGTGGTAGAGTGGGGAGCTGGGCCCGGAGGGTGCGCCCCAGTGAGGGGAGGAGAGGGCAGGAAGCGGGAGCGGCAGGTGGGCACGCTCCCCCCCCCTTCCCTCTCTCTCTCTCTCTCGCGTCAATCTCTGGCCGTAATTGGGAAGCTATGCGTGCGCTCTTTCTCCTGTAACTAGGATTAGTTTCCTAGGCGGCACCTGCATACACTTCCGGGGCCTATCAACTGAGCATGGTGGGAGGGTGACCCTGGTATGCAGAATCTCACACTTAGGCAGGGTTGGATGGCAAGTCCCCATATTGGGGTCCCTGTGCGTGAAGGAAAACAGGTCTTCTCCTCAAGCTCTCTGAGTATCCCTCCTCCTTCCTCTGTAGAGGCCAGGAGTAAGTAGCGTGTTCCTATACAGCCTTCAGGAAAGTGTTCTGAGGACTGGGAGTCCACATGACTTTCCACAGCGCTCCCTGCTGTCCTCGATCCAGGAGGGATCCCAGCAGCCGCTGCTTACGTGCCTGCCCGGCGGGAGTGTGTTGTTCTTTTTCACTGGGCTTTGCACTGATACATTGTCTGCAGAGTGGCATGTGTTCTCCTTTCTATGGTTTGATGGTATTTCGGTTATCGGTTATCGGTTATCGGTTATCGGTTTTTGCCGGGGTTGTACCAACAAGGCCACCGTCTATGGATCTGGGAGGTTGTTCCATAATCAACGTCCTACTCTGTCTATTTGTCCTTTAGGCTTACGTTATGACAATGGATTTTTTGGCTTCTGTAATGATGCATCCTAAAGTTGTCTGCCAGCCCTGGGCAAGAACTCGGCGTATCTTCTCCCCTTCCCCATCCTGTGCCTCCAGGTTTATGTTTTCGGTGGGTGTGTGTGATAAGGGTTGGTGACCTCTCTCTTTCCCTCCCTCCCTCCCCCCCCTTCTCTCTCTCTCTCTCTCTCTCTCTCTCTCTCTCTCTCTCTCTCTCTCTCTCTCTCTCTCTCTCTCTCTCTCTCTCTCTCTCTCTCTCTCTCTCTCTCTCTCTCTCTCTCTCCCCCCCCCCCCGGGTCCCCCACTCTTTCTCTCCCCCCCCCTCTCACAATCTCTCTCCCTCCTTTTCCCCCCTCCCTCCCTCCCTCCCCCTGTCCTACCCCCCCTCTCTCTCTTTCCCTCCCTCCCCCCCTCCCTCCCTCCCCCCCACCTCTCGCTCTCTTCCTCTGTTCCCCTTCCCACCCTCACACATACGGACACCCTCCCTCCCCACACACACACACACACACACACACACACACACACACACACACACACACACACACACACACACACACCCGCACGCACGCACTCACGCCATGCACCCAGTCCACGCTGCACGTGCGACAGAGAGACCGGCATGGCGGGGAAGGAGAAGAGAGGGGGGGAGAGAGTGAGGGGGGCACACACACACACAACACACACACACACACAAGAGAGAGAGAGAGAGAGAGAGAGAGAGAGAGAGAGAGAGAGGAGAGAGAGAGAGAGAGAGAGAGAGAGAGAGAGAGAGAGAGAGAGAGAACGTGCGTGTCAGGGGTGGTGGGAAGCGTTTCACTTCCCTGTTGTCCAGGAGCACTATTGTAGCTGCGCAGGTGCTCCAACTCTTAACAAGTATTGCCCTTGGCCTCTACAAGAGTGGGCTTGTCGGAAATGAGAAGGCAGCGCTGCGTCAGGGTGGGGAAGTTAGCGGGGTTTCAAAAGGGAAGAGTGGGGATGAGCCCTCGATTGCATGAAGGCCTACATGCTCAGCGAATGAGGCACGCTCCAAGTGTTCGGCGCAAAAGGGTTTTCAAGCGGAGCTCAGATTGAGGAGGCTGCTGCTTTGGAGAGAGGGGGGGCGGGGAGGGGGCGGCAATCTTTTCCCTGCCAGCGAAAGCGGAGGCTGAAATGATTCCCTGGCATTGCAAGCATGGTGAGGGTGTCGGGTTTATCAGGGTCTTGGTTCTGCTGGCATATGGTATGGAAGCTTTGCACGCAGAGTCACATCTCCAGGTGCTGCGAACTTCTGCGGAGGTGCGACCCCAACAACCGCACTATTAACACCTAGCTGATGCATGCTTGCGCCCTTCGCATAAACAATCTGTTGCGTAGAGAAGGATGCAAGATGACCCTCTTTGAATTGGTGCAGTCTGATAGCTGTTTCTCGACCTGTCGTGGTGTGTGTGTTGGGGGGAGGGGAAAGGGGGTGGGGCAAGTCTATCTGTGCCAAGTCAATTCATACATTCCACATACCTGTCAGTGTGTTTCTATTTTAGAGTGCTGCTATATCTGCACAAGGATCCTGTGGGAAAGGGAGGGACAGGGGAGAGGAGGGCGAAGAGGGGAGGCCTACACTTTGGATTACGCGAAACGTTTAAGGGAGGGACAGGTGGACAAAAACGGATAAAGAGAGGGGAGGTGGTTAAGAGGAAGGAGAGAGAGGGGGAAAACTGTAGACAAGGGGAGGGTGGGGTTTTATTGAGGAGGGGAGGTCGGAGGCGGGGTGCACATGTGCGTGTGGGGGAGAGGCGGGGTGTGTGTGTGTGTGTGTGTGTGTGTGTGTGTGTGTGTGTGTGTGTGTGTGTGTGTGTGTGTGTGTGTGTGTGTGTGTGTGTGTGTGTGTGTGTGTGTTGTGTTGTGTTTGGGGGGGGGGGGCAATGGTGGGTGGAACACTGTGTCGGGTCACTCATTCTCACAAATCCATATACAGCAACAAAAGAGTGGGGCACCAGAACACAAGTATGGGTGGGAAAAGGAAAACCGAAGATACTACCAAAGAATGGGAAGCAGAGTGGGAACAACAGGTAGGGTACCCCGATAACGCCTCTTTTCCTATAATGCTCCCACATATACCATTTTTTCCTAGTGTGGGTCAAAGGCCACAGGCTTTGCATGGACCGGTTTGTAATTGTCACACAGATTGTTGGGGGTGACAGGACCTCCAGAGAGAGACGGGGGGGGGGGGGGGAGAGAAAGAGAGGGGGGGGAGAGAGAGGGGGGGGAGAGAGAGAGAGAGAGAGAGAGAGAGAGAGAGAGAGAGAGAGAGAGAGAGAGAGAGAGAGAGAGAGAGAGAGAGAGAGAGAGAGAGAGAGAGAGAGAGAGAGAGAGAGGGGGGGGGGGAGTGTGTTGTGTTGTGTCTGTGTGTGTGTGTGTGTGTGTGTGTGTGTGTGCGCGCGCGCGCGCATGGTGGCACAACCGCGACGCTCCGGAGGGGCTGCATGTTTTAGAAAGCAATATTTACAAACAGTATTGGGAGTCTGCAGGGGATTCTTACCTTAAGAGTGCACCCAGGCGGACTGGAACCCGCATGTTCGCTGGTCTTGAAGGCCAACATAGAGCGTTGTATGAATACCTCAGAGTGTTGGACACCGCTGACAGTCAAAGTGGAGGGGCCGTCAGGGGCCGCAAAAAGCCTTGGATGGAGGGTAAGGAATTGGTATCGGGAGACCTGCTTCTGGTCTCCCAATTGCCCAAGACCGAGGTGCAGCGGCTACCAGGTATGCATCACAATCTGCTGCATGCCATCATCGACATGTTTTAAGCCCCTTATTGGTGTTATCTTCTATCTCTAGACTAACCGTCTCACCATCTCCTTCCTCAAGGAGAGGGAGGCCCCTCCAAGCCATAGCATTGACACCCTTTGCGAAATTTGTAAATTGCATTTCAAATGGGTGCACTTCGTGGAATTTACAGGAATGGGCTTGGGGTTGTGCAGGTCTTTGATGCCTCTTTATACAACAGAGAGTCTTTACAAGAACTCGCGAGAGATATTGTTCGCGAGTTAAAACACCACGAGGATGATGTCGTCCTCGTCATCGAAAAATTTGGGTCGCTGACCACCATTGTGCGACGGTGCTTTCTTCAGTCGCTGCCTACATTGAAAGTCGTGGGCACCTCACGGTAAGGGCATGAACGGGGTGACTGGTACGGCCGGAGAACATATAGAAGAGGGACGAGCATTCTCCTTGGGCGAGCATAGGGCTGCAAGGGATGGGGGACGTAGCGCTCAATTTCATGAGGGGCTCAGTGGTAACAGACTACGGCATCTTGCAAAGGCCAAATGAATATGTTGTTAAGCAAAGCTCGGATTTGTGGAGGTTGCCGCTTTGGAAAGGGAGCAGGGGCTTTTTCTTCTTTTTCTTTTACTTTTTCCTTTTCCTTTTCCTTTTCCTTTTCTTTTTCTTTTTCTTTTTCTTTCTCTTTTTCTTTTTCTTTTTCTTTTTTTTTTCTTTTTCTTTTTCTTTTTGTTTTTTTTCCTTTTCTTTTTTTTTTTTTTCTTTCTCTCTGGTTTCGCCCTATTATGGGAGAAGGTCGTCGGAATGAGTCCTTGCATTTCATCTATGGTGGGCGTGTCGGGGTTTACAGGGCGACCATTCTACTGGAGTACCCGTTTGATGCCGAAAAGTCTGCGGAGGTACTCCCGAGAGTCTCCCCCCCCCCCAGCATGTTCATATTGTTGGTGAACCAGCTGAGGCATGCTTGCTGTGTTTGATATACTTGTTTGCAAAGATATACTTGTTTGCAAAGAAAAGAGTGCAAGAGGACCCACTTTAAAAGCAATGCAGTCTGGGAGCGCATTTCTCTACCCCTCATGGATGCAATTGAAGGGTGGAGCGTCTGTATAGTTAGACAAAAACACCATCCGTTGATGACTCGGGCCTCAATTATTACAGGGGATGCCTGCACATGGCCGAGTTTCACGAGACATGCTTCTACATTAATGGCAGTTGCTTAATAGCCATTAGTTTCCAAATCATACAGGGGATGCCTGCACAAGGCCGAGTCTCACGAGACATGCTTGTGCTTTGCAACAGTGGTTGGGCTTAACCCCCTCACTCTTAATCGGAAATGAATTCCAATTTGAGAGCATCTCAAGTAAGCATATCTGACGACAGGCACTTAGTGGCATTACAGGGTTCCATTCCCAAGCCGCATTTGTGAGTGTACAAGTCTCTTGCTTTTTTGCTTGCCTATGTTTGACGAAACACGATCAGGGAAGAGCACGGGCAAGACTGGAGAAGGGCAAGATTGGAAGAGGGAGGGCTAGAATGGAAAAGGGATCGGGGAGGAGGAAGGGCCAGGCTGGACAAAGAATACCTCTGTCTACTGAAGATGTAGATTCAGTTTAGATGCATATGGTAGTCGTGCACACATGCACGAGAGCAAGGCGGGACTTTGTGACGTTGCTAAGTAATTCAGACTAGCAAGCATAACAAGTATCCACGCGGTAGCTTTCACAAGGGATGATGCTTCTTTTCTAAGAGACAAACCCTGTTGGAATTGAACCCTGTAATGGCCCTGATGTGGACATGCGGCCATGATGTGGCAGTGGCATTGGATTGAGTAGTGCCTTATTTACACTTCATTTCAGTGGGAATTTGCACTGTGTTTATACATGTATGGCACATGTGGGGACAATTATACACACCCTGTCCCCCGTGAAATCTCACATGTACCTGTTCCCTGGTGAAACGTCACATGTGCCTATTTCTTATGCAGGATGGCGTACCGCAGGATTTCGACGAAGTTTTGACGGCATTGTACCTGGAACTTGAAAATCTCGCTTGGGAGGGGTGCAGGCTCGCCGTTCCTGCAGCCAAGGATGCCCTTGATTGGGCCACAAGGGACCTTTCTGTCATCCATTCCGATGTAACGACCGGCGGTGCTAGATGATTGGGGAATGAGAACTTCCAAGACCACTCCAAGCATGTGTGTCTGCTCCTCTGTGAAGTCCTTCCTCGCTGATCTGGTGAACACCCTCCCTTGCTGGGACACACTTTGCTCCGAGAGAGCAAATGAGAGTGAGTGAGGGGGGGGGGGGGGCTTGTGGAGAGAAAGGGAGCGGGTGTCTGCCCTCCTGCCAGCGCATTTGCATGCGCACTTGGATTTCTACAGGTACAGGCGTGCAAACGTGCGCATGGGCGGTGGCGTGGGGCGGCACTCCACATATACGGAATGTGAGCGGTCCCGATCAGGGGCATATCGGTCCTAGTCAGCGGTACCCATGTGACCGGTCCCGATTAGCGGTACACTGGTGGACTGATTCGCATTAGCACTGATTTAAACTCATCAGCACTATCAGTAATCTTCTCAGCATGTGCCGAATCATCACACCATACACTGTTTGCAAGTACACGAGGGCCGTCCTTCCCAGTTCGTGTTCGGACGCCCTCGTGACTGCTTAAACCATCTGGTAAGACCTCCCGGAAGCGGCCAAACCTATGAACGGCAGGTTCTCTTTGTGGTTCCCGTGCTCACAGAGTGAGACACAAGAACCATGAAGAGGAACTCCTGGATGCATGCCCGTCCAAGAAACAGTCACCTGTTTGGAGCTTGTATCATGCGAGTATGGGAATGCAGTGTGCTCATTTACAAACGAGCACGAGCGAGTGAGAGCAAGACATGGCAGCCGGACTGGTGGGCCACATGTACATGTCACGTGGCCGGCAAACAGCGCTGATGTGACGCTGCCAGCCTGGCGAGGCTGCCAGGCTGGCTGCCCACCTGTTGGGACGTGGTCGTGATTGTTGGGCACTAGCAATGTATCCACAAGTAACTATTTGCCACTAGATTTTGCAATCTGTGGGAAATAGATAATTTTTTCCCTGCAAAAGGTGCCTTTTTGGTCGCCATCGGGGCATATTTAGTCTCCATGGCTGGCGTTGAATGTATAACGGAAAGTTGTTAGTTATTAAAAAGTCTGGTAATTGCATTCCTTTGAAATCCGGGCCCAATTGGGATGCTCAAGAGTCTTGGCCCTCGACACCCAACCCAAATGCAGGTTACTTGCTGGTCTCGAAGTACTGCAGTGTGAAGCAGAGGTCTCGAAGCACTGCAGTGTGAAGTACTGTTTTCGATCTTGGTTTGGCCACCTCATGTGGTCCGTTCGTCATAGTTTCGGCTTGTGTGTGTGTTGTGGACATCTCATCATGCTCTAGTGGCTGGAGAGATGTATTTATTCTTCTCTTTACAAGAGAGGAGTAAAAGAGACCAGCCCAATGTTCAAGGACCCGAACCCAAATGTTTCAAGCTATGAGTCACTTCTTCTTTTGCACTGTGAAGTAGCGGTCTCGAAGTACTGCACTGTGGAGTAGCTGTCTCGAAGTACTGCAGTGTGAAGCGAAGAAGTTGTCCTGTGGGACAATCCGGTTTGGATCGTTAAAACATTGGGGTGGGCATTTAAACTCCCACTCTTGTGCACGAAGTAGGTTACATCTCTCCAGGTTTTAAGGACTTATGTGATGGAACATGTCTCACAGTTCCCAGGAGAGGGAACCTCTGCTTATGAAGTAATTTATGTCACGCATGAAACTTATTTTATGCCGCAGTTATGTTGCCACTTGCGGGTTGATCGGCAATATTATGTTGCTTTATTATTTCCAGACTGCCAATTGGCGGCAACCACCATTGCTGGGCATTGATTTTAAAGGGTCGAAAGTGGCAACCTCTGAGGCCCACTTTCTCAAACTTTG
>KV908355.1:479621-490576 GCA_002005505.1 Botryococcus braunii
AATACTTATAAACAGTATTGGGAGTCTGCAGGGGATCATTCTTGGAAAGTGGACCCAGCCGGACTGGAACCGGCATTTTCGCTGGCTGTGAAGGCCAACGCCGAGCATTATGTGAATGCCTCAGGGTGATGTACACCCTTGATACTTAGAGTTGATGGGCCGTCAGGGGCGGCGGTCACTTTGGGATCGAGGCTGAGGAACTTTTATAGGGAGACCTGCTTCTGGTCTCCCAATTGCCCAAGACCGAGGTGCCACGGGTACCAGGTATGCATCATAATCTGCTGCATGCCATCATCGACACGTTTTAAACCCCTTATTGATGTTATCTTCTATGTCTGGATTAACCGTCTTACCACCTCCTTCCTCAAGGAGAGGGAGGCCCCTCCAAGCCATAGCATTGATACCCTGTGCGAAATTTGTAAATTGCATTTCAAACGGGTGCAACTCGTGGAATTTACAGGAATGGGAATGGGTGCCTTTGGAAGCACTGGCACGAGACCTTGTTTGCGAGTTGACACCACGAGGATGATGTCGTCCTCGTGAACAAAAAATTTGGATCCCTGTCCACCTCTGTGCGCTGGCGCTTTCTTAAGTTGCTTCCTACCTTGAAAGTCGTGGGCACCTCACGGTAAGGGCATGAACGGGTGGACTGGTACGGCCGGAGAACATATAGAAGAAGGACGAGCATGCTCCTTGGGCGATCGTTGTGCTGCAAGGGGTGGGGGACGTAGCGCTCAATTTCATGAGGGGCTCAGTGGCAACAGTTTACGGCATCTTGCAAAAGCCAAAAGAAAATGTTGTTAAGCAAAGCTCGGATTTGTGGAGGTTGCTCCTTTGAAGCTTAACAACCTTTTCTTTTGGCTTTTGCACGATGCCGTAGTCTGTTACCACTGAGCCCCTCATGAATTTGAGCGCTACGTCCCCCACCCCTTGCAGCCCTATGCTCGCCCAAGGAGAATGCTCGTCCCTCTTCTATATGTTCTCCGGCCGTACCAGTCACCCCGTTCATGCCCTTACCGTGAGGTGCCCACGACTTTCAATGTAGGCAGCGACTGAAGAAAGCGCCATCGAACAGAGGTGGACAGCGATCTGAACTTTTCTATGACAAGGACGACATCATCCTTGTGGTGTTTTAACTCGCGAACAATATCTCTCACAAGTGCTTGTAAAGACTCTCTGTTGTATAAAGAGGCATCAAAGACCTGCACAACCCCAAGCCCATTCCTGTAAATTCCACGAAATGCACCCAGTTGAAATGCAATTTACAAATTTCGCAAACGGTGTAAACGGTGTCAATGCTATGGCTTGGAGGGGCCTCCCTCTCCTTGAGGAAGGAGGTGGTAAGACGGTTAATCCAGACATAGAAGATAACATCAATAAGGGGTTTAAAACGTGTCGATGATGGCATGCAGCAGATTGTGATGCATACCTGGTACCCGTGGCACCTCGGTCTTGGGCAATTGGGAGACCAGAAGCAGGTCTCCCTGTAGAAGTTCCTCACCCTCCATCCAAGACTTTCTGCCGCCCCTGACGGCCCCTCCACTTTGACTGTCAGAGGTGTCCAACACTCTGACGCATTCGTCCAACGCTCGACGTTGGCCTTCATAACCAGCGAAAATGCCGGTGCCAGTCCGGCTGGGTCCACTCTTAAGGTAATAATGCCCTGCAGACTCCTAATACTGTTTGTAAATATTGCTTCTAAACCATGCAACCCCTCCGGAGTGTCGCGGTTGTGCCACCACGGGCGCGCGCACACACACACACACCCCCAACAATCTGTATGACAAGTACAAACCGGTCCATGCAAAGCCTGTGGCCTTTGACCCACATTAGGAAAAAGTGGTATACGTGGGAGCAGTATAGGAAAATAGGTTTTATCGGTGTACCGCAGCTGTTGTTCCCACTCTCCTTCCCCTTCTCTGCTAGTATCTTCGGTTTTCTTTTCCCACCCATACTTGTGTTCTGGTGCTCCACTCTTTTGTTGCTGTATACGGATTTGTGAGAATGAGTGACTCGACACAGTGTTCCACCCACCCATGCCCCCCTCCCCAAACACACACACACACACACACACACACACACACACACACACACACACACACACACACAATTACATACACATACATGTATGTTATCTACCGGCCGGCTAGCCGGGGCTGGGAGAGGGATACACCGAATATGTCCCGCCTCCGAGGGAGCTGGGGCTAAGAAACCGAGGCGGAACCGAGGTCGTCTTGGAAATCCCAGCTCCCGAGGGGGCTGGGACATATTCGGTGTGTCCCCCGACCAAGCCCTGGCTAAGCGGCAGGTAACAAACTTATCCCCCAGACGGGTGATATATGAGTTTTGTTAACACGTTTGTTTGTATGTTTGTAACGTAGGTCCTCGTCGGGATTTGTAGACGTCACAGAACTCCGTGACTAATAGAACAGAATTATGAACTTGGAATACACGAAATAACATATTAATCATGCTTGGAAGGTGCATACGATAACCCCATCTTTTTTTTTCATGAATCGTGATCTACTAAGATCGGGAATCCACCGGTGTTCACCATCGGAATGATAAAAAGCGATCAAAGGAACCCACAGATCCCTGCTTTGATACATACTTATAACCTATTATTGATTTTTGCGTTTAAGACATTGTTTGTGAAACATTCGGCTACAATAGCGGGAGGAAGCAAGCTCTGCAGTACATATACAAGGTTCAATGTAACTCTTTATCCGAAAGTGCGGATGGGTAGTGTGCTGCCAGCACTGCCGACGAGGAGGACATGGGTTCAATTCCCATTTGAAAAAAGAAGGAAAAAAGTTGCTTTCCTTGAGCCGGGTGATATGGGTAGGAGCTGGGGGGATACTAGGAGGAATTAAAGGAAGATTAAATATTGCCATTTTGGCAACAAGTTCCACTAAGGGATGTATTGCCCTCGGCGCTCGGTTTCGCGGATGTAGAACCTATAAAAGGCGGTGGGATATGAGAGGCCACGTGGTGCAGTGCAGAGTAGCCGAGAAAATACATCATTTATTTCAACGGCTAAAACCCCTCCATATCACCCAGTTGGGGGATAAACACAGACACACACACACACACACACACACACACACACACACACACACACACACACACACACACACACACACACACACACACACACACACACACACACACGCATGCACACACACGCACACACACACACCCCGCCTCTCCCCCCACACGCACATGTGCACCCCGCCTCCCACCTCCCCTCAATAAACCCCACCTTCCCCTTGTCTACAGTTTTTCCTCTCTTTTTCATCCTCTTAACCACCTCCCCTCTCTATATCCCTTTTTGTCCAGCTGTTCCTCCTTTAACTTTTCTCGCAATCCAAAGTGTAGGCCTCCCCTCTTCGCCCCCCTCTGTCCTGTCCCTCCCTTTCCCACAGGATCCTTGCGCAGATATATAAGCACTCTAACTTCAAAACAAGCTGAAAGGTATATAAAATGTGTGAATTGACTTGGCAAAATTGATTTGCCCTAACCCCCCTTTCCCCTTCTCCCAACACACACACCACGACGAGTAGAGAAACAGATTTCAGACTGCATCACATAAAATAGGGTCATTTTGGACCCTTCTTCACGCAACAGATTGTTTATGCTAAGGGCGCAAGCATGCATCAGCTAGGTGTTAATAGTGCGGTTGTTGGGGTCGCATCTCCGCAGAAGTTTGCAACATCTGGAGATGTGACTATGTGTGCAAAGCTTCCATACCATATGCCAGTAGCACCAAGACCTTGATAAACCCCCGACACCGTCCCCGTATTTGCAATGCCAAGGAATCATTTCAGCCTCCAATTTGCCTGGCAGGGAAAATATTGCCGCCCCCCCCCCCCCCCCCCCCCGCCCCCCTTCGAAACAAGAGCCTCCCCAATCTGAGCTTAGCTTGAAAACCTTTTGCGCCGAAGACTTGTAGCGTGCCTTATTCGCTCAGCATTTAGGCCTTCATGCAATCGAGGGTTCATCCCCACTCTTCCCTTTTGGGCCCCCGCTATCTTCCCCACCTTAACGCAGCGCTGCCTTCTCATTCCGACAAGCCCACTCTTGTAGAGGCCAAGGGCAATATTTATTAAGAGTTGGAGCACCTCCGCAGTTACAATTGTGCTCCTCGACGACTGGGAAGTGAACCGCTTCCCACCACCCCTGACACGCACGTTCGCGCGCTCTATCTCTCTCTCTCTCTCTCTCTCTCTCTCTCTCTCTCTCTCTCTCTCTCTCTCTCTCTCTCTCTCTCTCTCTCTCTCTCTCTCTCTCTCTCTCTCTCTCTCTCTCTCTCTCTCTCTCTCTCTCACAGGTACAGGCGTGCAAACGTGAGCATGTGTGATGGCGTGGGCGCGTGTTTTGAGTGGATATGGGCATGCGTTGGGTGCGCGCCTCTGCATATGTGGTCATTCGATTTAGGCACTGCGTTGGTGTGTATTCTTGGTGATTTGCGTTTCTGATGGCTGGATTATGTACTCCCAGTCACAATTAGAGAGCCGACACTCCACATATACGGAATGTGACTGGTCCCGATCCGGGGCATATTGGTCCTAGTCAGCGGTACCCATGTGACTGGTCCCAATTAGAGGTACACATTTTAGGACTGATTCGCATTAGCACTGATTAGCACTCTTCAGCACTATCAGTAATTTTCTCAGCATCTGCCGAATCATCACACCATCCGCTCTTTGCAAGTACACGAGGGCTGTCCTTCCCAGTTCGTGTTTGGACGCCCTCATGGCTGCTTCACCCATCTCGCAACACCCTGGATGCTGCCAAACCTATGGTGAACGGCGTGTTCTCTTTGTGGTTCCCGAGCTCACAGAGTGAGGCACAAGAACCATGAAGAGGAACTCTTAAATGCATGCCCATCCAAGAAACAGTCACATGTTTAGAGCTTGTATCATGCGAGTATGGGAACGAGTGTGCTCAGTCACAAATGAGCACGAGCAAGTGAGAGCAGGACATGGCAGCCGGACTGGTGGGCCGCATCTACATGTCACGTGGCTGGCCGACAGCGCTGATGTGATGCGGGGTAGCCAGCCTGGCAGCCCCGCCAGGCTGACTGCCCACTTGTTGGGCGCCCGTGATTGTTGGGCACTAGCACTGTATCAAAACGTACATTATTTCCACTAGAGTTTGCAATCAGTAGGGAGTAGTTAATTTGGTTCCCTACAAAAGATGCCTTTTTGGCCCATCGGGGCATATTAAGTCTCCATGGCTGGCTTTGACTACATAAAGGAAAGTCGCTAGCATTGCAAAGTCTGGTAATTGCATTCCTCTCAAGTCCGGGCCTAAATGGGATGCTCAAGAATCTTGGCCTTCGACACCCAACCCAAATTCAGATTAGCTGCTGGTCTCAAAGCTAGCCCATCGGCACCGCAAGGCAAATGTCCTACAGACGGTCACGTGATAGACAGTAAGCTTCTAGAACTGCGGCTCCAACCAAGGGTGAGGAAATGAAGGGTCGCACATATTGAAATTTACTGGAAGCCTTCATTCAATATTTGAAGGAGTATAGCATACCTCCGGGTTGGTTAACAAACTTATTTGTTGAGTTTGCAATGGCAGAAGTGGGTGATGGCGCGCAAGGCACTTCACCTCGGGATACTCCTGGCTCACAGTATCACACCGTTACAAATGATATGTTCAATGTTTTATTGAAACAAGCACCACAGAAATTGTTACCTTTGTCTACAGAAGCGCTAAACTCGACTGCGGGCAGATACTTGCTGTTTCTTATCTCTTCGGCCGGAAGAACACTTATTGTCACCGAGAATTTGCTAGGCTTTAAGTGTCAGTTTGACGATGACGAGGGAGTGCCTATGATAGAGTTGCTCGCAGTAGACAGTGAAGGCGTGCTAGTTACCAGGCAGATTTCCCATGGTAAGATATGTTTGGCGGAATCTTGCGGAACCAACACAGCTTGCTTGAAGCGGACATCGTTGAATTTTAAATCACAAGGAATTGGACAAATTCGTGCCTTGTGCCTCATCAAGAAGTGAAGATTCTCCGGAGTTATGGCACGGGGAATGTCCCTATGGTACTTCCGAGCTTGGACGCAAGGGTACCGCCAGCAGTTTCGGGGGGTCCTTCAGGGATAGGGCCCCCACCCAAGCCTCTTGCCGTGGAAGTGGTGGATATATCCAAACATTCTTCAAGAGGGAGAGCACAACGGGAAGGCTCTCCCGAAGTTACTTCGCCTGCTCCCAAAAGCTCTTCGGTATGGTACTTATGGGTGATGTTTTCTGGTGCCCTTCAAGCAAGGAAATTTGAGGCGTAAGGGGATATCATGGGAATATCATGTCCCAATGGATGGGGGATTGTGTGCTTATGTGTGGGTGTTTGTGTGTGTGTGTGTGTGTGTGTGTGATGGGAGTGGGTGTGTGTGTGGTCGGGGTGTGTGTGTGTGTGTGTGTGTGTGTGTGTGTGTGTGTGTGTGTGTGTGTGTGTGTGTGTGTGTGTGTGTGGGTGGGTGGGGGGGCGGTGAGTATGTGTGTGTGTGGGGTGGGGATCATGGGTTGCACCATTCTGCATACTGGTCTCAGTTGTTGCTCCCTTCTCCAATTGGCATATTGGGGAGAGAGGTGGATGGTCCTTAGGTTGCATAAGTCTGCATACTGGGCCCAGTTGTTGCTCCCTTCCCAAAGTGGCATATTGGGGAAGGGCGGAGGATGGTCCTGGGTTGCACCAGTCTGGATACTGGGCTCAGTTGTTGCTCCCTTCCCCAATTGGCATATTGGGGAGGGAGGTGGATGGTCCTGGGTTGCACCACTCTGCATACTGAGCCAAGTTGTTGCTCCCTTCCCAATTGGCATGTTGGGGTCGGGAGGTGGATGGTCCTGGGTTGCACCAGTCTGCATACTGGGCCCAGTTGTTGCTCCCTTTCCCAACTGGCTTATTGGGGAAGGAAGGGGGATGGTCCTGGGTTGCACCAATCTGCATACTGGGCCCAGTTATTGGTCCCTTCCCCATTTTGCTTATTGGGGAAAGGAGGGGGATGGTTCTGGGTTGCACCACTCTGCACATTGGGTCCGGCTATTGCTCCATTACCCAGTCTGAAAATTGGGAAAGGGAGACGGATAAACCTGGGTTGCACCAGTTTGCAGATTGGGCTCAGTTGCTACTCCCCTTTTTAATCCGAGTAAGAGGGGAAGAGAGGTGGATGTGGTGATGGTGGTCTTGGTGATATTGATGGTAATATGTGTGGTGATGTGTGTGTGGCTTATAGACTTTGGGTGGTGATATAAACGATGATGGGGATGTTGATGGTGATATTGATGGTGATGGTAAGATTGAGGGTGATGGTAATGATGATGCTGATGGTGATATGCGAGAAGGGAGGTGGCTGATCTTGGGTGGCACCAGTCTTCATACTGGGGCTTTGTTGCTGCACCCTCCTCAATTCTGCATATTGGGGAAGGAAGGGGATGAATTTTTGAGTTGCACCTGTTGGTATACCGGGTCAAGCTTGTACTCTCGTTCCCAGTTTGCACACTGTCTAAGAAAAGTTGGTGGGGGCGGGTGTGTGTGCGGGTGTGGGAAAGGGGAGAGGGAGAAGGGGGGGGCGAGAGGGAGGGAGGGAGGGAGGGAGGGAGGGAGGGAGGGAGGGAGGGAGGGAGAGACAGACACACAGAGACAGAGACAGAGACAGACAAGGGTCCCAAAGTACTGCTTCGGGATGGTAATGGGTCGATAGCCAGGCACGACTTAGGCATTGGGCCTCATGCTGTAAGTTGGGGAGATGTGAATGGCCGGGCCGAAGCATGCTGCTTGGGTGTTTATGGGAAGTTGCACCTCCATGAATGGTAACGGTGGGGACACGGCATGTTCAGGGCGCATGTGATACGCATTTCAAGGCATTCAAAGGGGCCTACAAGCTGGCAGAGGCACATGCAAACGCTGCGGGGGACACCAAGCCGGCCTCGAGGTGCAACCGCATTATGAATCGCATCCAAGAGTGCCGAAACTCCAATGAGCTCCTGGCGGGCAAGAAGTTGGACTTGAACACGGTTACGAGCCTTCTTATGTCGCAAGCTGTGCCGTTGTTGGAGGAGCATTTCGAGATGGACAATACCATGGAGAACATGAAGGGGGCGAAGATGAAGGAGGTCATGAACGACGTGTGGAGTTCCATTCCGAATGGGATGGAGCAAGGCCGAGAAAAGGTACGCTGTGCATGATGCGGCTGGCCCTCGTGCTTCAGCGCTTCGTGCTTCAAGGGACGTGCTCTTTTGTGTTTGCCGTCCGTTCTTGCGTGGGACGTCATTTTGGGGTAATTTTGAGGCGGGCTGCGGGTGGAACCCATCCCTCGCATTGGGGAGTGCAAGCTCGAGTATGTCAATTGGGCCGTGAGGGCATGCATGTGACGTGGGAAGTGGTGTTGTGGGCATGTTGCTCCTCGCTCACGTGGGGCCTGTCCCAGGAAATGACCTTGGACGAGGCGTACCAGCGGTGGTGGCAGAAGGCGAAGTCCAACATCCAAAAGGCTTTAGGGGACGAATCCAAAGCGTTGGGAAAGCTCCCTGGGGCCTCTGGGCACGTCACAACGCGGCTGTTCCCGGGGGGCAGGGACGTGTATGCGCGGGCCCCTCCACAGAAGATGCCCCGCATGCAAGGATCATTGGCCCCGGCACAGAAGAAGATGGAGTTTGAGGGAGGGAACCTGCTTGCAGGGGGACAAGTGGTCCCATGGACCAGCATACGGGGCGAAAGTGACAGCAGTTGGCCAAGAAAGTGCGCCCCGATTTGTTATATGGCGCAAGGCAGGCCCCGCAGGGCGGAACTGCGCGAGGGATAGGTGGGAGTGAAGGATTACGGGGGGCGGGACTGGGCCCGTTTGTGACGGAGGTCCCTCTTTGACAAGGCCGGGACAGCTCTGTGGGCGCTTGGGAGGACTTCCTTGAAGGATGGGTGGAGATTGAGCATCCTCTCCTTGGGGGTGAACAAACCATCCCCTCATGAGTGCGGCCCCGCTACCCTGCACTCCCCAGGGGCCCCCATTACCCTGTCTAGAATAAAAGAGTTGGTGGAGGAGTGGAAGGGGATTGATTGGAGGGTCGAGCCAAACGTGGCAACATTAGATGTAGAATCTCTTTTGAAGATTCCCGAATACCAATATGTTCCAAGCAGGATCGCCTGGTAGAGTTCATGAGAATTGGATTGCAGTATTTTGCCTTATTGCGACAGGGGCCTGACACGGGTAAGGTGTTGAGCATCATGCGGGATGGGCATAGAATCGAGTGGGTGCACACCCGCAGCAAGGTTCAACAGGCGCACCCCCGGCAACAAGCAAACCGTGAATTTCCGGTTTCGGGGAGGCACTGGCTCAGATGGGTCGCACTAGGGCCATCAGGGTGGTTGACCCCGCACAGGTGGTCGTCATCAGCCCACAGGGGGTAGTGGGCGAAACATTTCGAAAGCCACGCTTGATTTTGGATGCCATGTATGTAAACTTATTGTTAAAGATGTGCTATTCCGCTATGAGGGCCTCAGGAATCTGCTTCTCTTGGCGAACCCAGAGGATGTCATGATGACAACAGACTTCAAGTCGGTTTACCATCACATTCCCTTACACCCTACTGTGCAAAGGTATTTTGGAACCCAGTACGGGGCCGTGACGTATTGTTTCACCGTCCTCCCCTTCGGCTTGGCATCTGCTTGCAGGGTGTTCACTTTGATCATGAGGGAAGTCTAGAGGCCTTTGCGAGGCTTAGGCATGCGCGGCATGTGATACATAGATGATATCATGCCCCTCTTCCAAGAAGGGCGAAAGCCCTTGTGGGCAGAGCGTTGATTTCATCGGTCTTGGCCTATTTGCATTGGTATCTGTCCATCCCAAAGTGCGACCTCGCGCCTATTAAGGAGGGACAAACGTTGGGGATGGTTTGCAACCTTCCTGGACGATTTTTCAAGGTTCCTGCACAGAAGGCAGTTACTTCAGCATAGCAGATTGAGATGTTTCAGGCGACGGGAGGTAGCAAGCGTGATTTGGCAAGGTTGGCGGGTATGCTGTGCAGCATCGCCCCTGCCGTCCAGCTCACCCCGTTGTTCACCCGTCGTTTGTTCCGAGCCCTAGCTCAAGCTCCCACATGGGAGACCTCGTTGCAAGCGGAGCAGTTGGAGCTCGCTTATGAGGACCTTCTTTATTTCAAGGAGGCTTTGCGAGTGAACGCGAGCTCGGGCTGGGCACCTCGGGCGAGCTTGCATGAGTTCCATTGTGCGAGTGATGCTTCGGAAACAGGGTTTGGGGGGCATTCTCTGTTGCTTCCTGCGGACCTTGTTATGCCATTTGATCAGGATGACCACCTTTGCATGCAGCATGGCCAGCTGTCCTCCACACTGCGTGAGGTAAAGAATGCTTGTTACTTGGTCACGGCATGTATTCAACATAGTTCACATGTGCTCAAGGGGTCCACGTTGGTGGCATATTGCGACAATCAAGGGGCAGTGGCAAATAGCAACAACATGCGAGTGGCTCCTCAACCTGCTCTATTAGAGCAATTGCCTTCTGTGCAGGAACCTTGAAAAATCCTTTAGGGAGGTTGCAAAACATCACAACCTTTGTCCCTCCTTAGGAAGAGCGGGGTCGCACTTTGGGATGGACAGATACCAATGCAAATAGGCCAAGATCGATAAAACCAACGCTCTGCCAACAAGGGCTTTCGCCCCTTCCTGGAAGCGGGACATGATATCATCTATGGATAAGATGCCGCGCATGCCCAAGCCTCGCAAAGCCCTTTAGACTTCCCTCATTATCAATGTGAGGACGGTGAAACAATACGTCACGCCCCCGTGTTGGATGCCAAAATACCTTTGCACAGTAGGGTGTAAGGGAATGTGATGGTAACCTGACTTAAGTCTGTTATCATCATGACAACCTCTGGGTTCGCCATGAGAGGCAGATTCCTGAGGCTCTTATAGTGGAATGACACATA
>KV908355.1:490687-503187 GCA_002005505.1 Botryococcus braunii
GCAGCACAAACCTAAGACCGAAACTGAAAACAATCATAAATGAAGTTAACCACAGACTGAAGGTCATCTTGCCAGACGAACTGACGTAACGACCGAAAGGGGGAACGAAAAAGATGGGGGTAACGGTCGATCGGCTGAAGGGCCGAACAGGAAAGAAGGTGTGTTCATCACCCACCAAACCAGCTGACACTGATCACAGAACGTGGAACGGGGATGCCCGACGACGACCAGCATCAATAGGAGGTTGTGAACCCCATGCGGAATCGATGGAAAACCCTCAACTTGGAAACACTCATACGTAACCACAAAAGCCTAGAGAGAGTGGCGCGGGACGGACTATTAAACCACCTAGAGTATGTGCAAAGCTGAGCCCGCTCAGACGGGCAGAGACGAGGAGAGACATGCAAGCCCTCCCAGGGTTGGCGGCCATGCCGACGCAAGAGGTCCCGAAGGGACGGCATATCAATCGGATGAGGGGCTTGACAATCTATCTGATAAGGATAGCCAACCTTAATAAGGGCCTTCATGAAATACCCTGCCCAAGTGGGAGTACGGGTAGTGACGCCATAAAAGCACGAGTCGCGAAGAATCAAGGCATAAAGATGATCATGAGGCAAAGACACCAACGAGTTCCAAAAGGTGGCCATACGCTTCAGCCAGTGATGAGCGAGGGGTTGAAGCCCCAACTCAGCTAACAAAATCGGAGTGGCCACCGAGGGGCGCACCCCTAACAACATCTTCAACATGACCAAGTAACTAGACTCTAAGAGCTGAACAGAAGGGGCCGCAGCCGGTGAACGAAAAGAACGCCATCCCCAAATCTCACATGCATACGACGCCGTGGGCACAACACACATGAGAATCAACTTAAGAAGAAGACCTATAGAGGCCGCGCACTGCAGGTTACCATACTTACGCATAAGGGAGCTCCACGTGGCCCACATTTTACCATTCAGCAGGCCAAAGGTGCCCCCCACACCCCCAACCGAGGATAAAATAACACCCAAGTATTTCTTAGTATATACGACGGGAAGCATGACCCCGTCACAAACCCACTGAAAGGAAGGGGGCGACTCGGGCGACGATGGAAAGACCATGACATCGGTCTTAATGGGATTAATACGCATATACGAAAAGCCACACCAATGAACAACGGCGTCAATGAGTTGTTGCAAGCCCTCTGCCGTTTCAGCAAGAAGTATCAAATCATCAGCGTACATTTGAGCCGGGACATGAGTCCCATCTCGAGTTTGGGGACCAACCCCAGGACAAGTAGCCCGAATCTGCCTAAGGAGCCCATCAGCATAAACCGTGAATAACGTGGGACTAATCGGAGACCCCTGGGTAACCCCAGCACCCGAAGCGTGGAAAGATCCAGCCATGCCCCCAGCAACAACCGTAAACCGAACACCATCATACGTGGACCGTACCGCGCGGATAAAACCTTCAGCCACCCCGAGGCGCCTGAGGGCCTCCCATAAGTAATGCCGAGGAACACGATCATAGGCTTTAGATAGATCTAAGAAACAGCAATACAACGGGGCAGTGGGCGTAGCTAAGTCAACAAAATGCTGTAGAGTAAACAACGCATGTAACGTCGAGAACCCAGGGCGGAAACCACATTGCTCAGGACAGCGAAAGCGATTTTCTTCTAAATACCGCACGAGTCGGGTGTTCAACAATGAGGCATAGAGGCGAACTAAGGGGTCTTGCACAGCAATGGGGCGATAATTCGTGGTATCAAGCACAGACCGGGAGGAGTCTTTCAGGACCGGGGTGACTGTGAGGATGTCATGGTCAGGGGGCAGACACCCCGCGCCTAACATAGCATTCAAAATTGCAGTGAGGGATGGGGCCAATAAGTGAGGGGGAGCCACCACCTCCGGGGTCCTACACTGTTGCGCAAACCGAAGGAACTCAGAGGGGAACCCACCAAGCCCTGCTGCTCTACCGGGTTTCAATGCCGACAAAGCAACTTCCACCTCTACGGGAGTGAAAGGCCTGTGAAGATCACTAAGGACCTGCACAACCTGGTGTGGAAAAGCCACCTCTGAGAGGGGTGCATGATCCACCACCGAAGAGCCCTGGAGGCCTGCGGCAAAGGATTCCCATGCAGAGGGATGACACAGAGGACCTGGGAGCGGGGGTGGGGAGCCATTGAGCAGGCGCCAAAACCGGCGGGGCTCCGTATGGAACATTGCAATAACGTCTTGAAGCTGAGTCAGGAGCCAAGACCTCTTTTGAGATCTCACGAAGGAATGGTACCGGCGTTCCAAGAGAACCACTGGGGGAGCCCGCCATCCTAGCTGCCTACCCAACCTCTTCCACTCCCGTTTTAACGCAAAACACTGGTGAGTGAAGAAAGGCTTCCACGGCGGCCGAGAAGGGGGACTTTCCCGCCGCGACACCTTCATATGCGCATGTGTAGCTGACCGAGAAATGACAGCCATAAGAAGAGAAGATGCCCCAGGGAGATCACCCGATTGAGCAAGTTCTGCGCATGTACGTAGTGAGGGCTCCTCCCCTTCTAAGGCATGCACATAGGCACGACGGTGGGTCCCTTTCCACGTGACACGAGAGACCTTATGGAGTGGGAGAGGAGTCGATGAACAATGCAAGACTGGAATCCGAAGAAGAACATGGAGAGAATAATGATCAGAACCTCGTAAGTCAGCTTGCACCCGAATACTCGTGACATGAGGAAGAAGGGGCGCTGAGACTAAGACATGATCAGGACGGGTGCCTCCCCGAGGAGTGGGAAAAGAAGGGGGCTCATGGAGATCCCCATCGACCCGCCCCGTGCAGAGAACCAACCCTGTTGTCGCAGACAAATCCACTAAACGACGGCCATGTGGATTTTGGCCAACCGGCACTGGGACAACTGAAGAAGACGACGTGGATGCAAAAGAAACTCGAGCATTGAAATCACCCGCCAACACCACTGAACCATCGAGCAAAGCCTCCTGAATGCGACCCTCAAGCTCAGCCATCCGATGAGGCATGGGAACCTCTTGGAGACGGGGAGAGCCCTCGGGGGGAACATACACCCCTCCCACATACAGAGGTGGGGAATGGGCACCCATGAAAGTCACTTTAACCCACAATGAAGAAGATGTGGAACCCCACAATTGCGCACTATACCCACTATGATCCCGCACAGCAATCAGCATACCAAGACCCCTCTTGTGGGGGAGGGGAAGTGGAGAAAAGGAAGGAGAAGATAAGGATAGAAACACCCGATAACCCCTAAACAGAGCTGGGTCATACGCATGGGAGAGTGTTTCCTGCAGAAGAATCACATCATGTTCCCGAAAATAAGAAAAATAATCATGGAGAGCAACCTTCGAGTCGGTTAGGCCATTCACGTTCCACACTAAAATGGATAGCCCAATGTGGCCCTGACACCCCTATGCATGATCACCGGGAGGAGTAGGGCCGGACGCCGAGGTGGGCCCCGGAGAAGCCACCCCCTCACCAAGGCCACCAAGGGGGGGTGAGGACCCTGAAATGCCTCCAGCCGGACCCAAAACAACCCCCCCACCCAATCTAGAGTGGGAGAGAGGAACAAGGGTAGGTGCCCCACCCTCCTTGACCTTGAAGAGGCGGTCACCCCTCCAGAAGACGCGCCACCCAGCATTCCTCAAAGCTATGGCTTCAGCAGTGCGCTCCTTGCGTGTTGCACGCTGGGCGGGGGTTAAATCATCATCCATAGTGATTCCATTAAGCCGTAGCTGCTTGGCATGTTTAAACGCCGCGTGTTTCTGCTCCACAGTTGCGAACTTGATGAGGATGGGACGAGGTCTTTGGGCCTGCGGGTTCTGTCGCCCCAAACGATGGCACTCAATAATGCCATTATTTTCTGAGGTCACACCACCAGAAATGAGGGACTTAACTTCGGTCAACGAGTCCCGTGGGACTTCGTTGACATTATATAGAATGGCATTGGGAGCTTTCCATTGGCGCTCCAGGCCCTCCTGTCGCGACAAAAGCCGGTTGATTTCATTGGAGTGAAGCTCTTGAAGGGCTCTAATAGTCTCTTGAGCCTGGCGGAGCTCTGCAGTTGCACGGTGACTGTCGGCAATGGACAATGTGATCTGGTCCAATCTGTCACTGACCTGCTTGAACTGCGCCGTGAGATTCGGAACAAGCTGTTCTACTACTTTTGTTACTACCTCAGTAATTATGGTGGGCAGAATGTTCTTCAGGGCCTCCTGGATCGGGCCTGACAGAGCACCATCAACGGCGATGGCGGCATCACCAGGGGGAGGTGTAGTCGAACGAACACGCTTCTCCCCTGAAAGTGTAAACATAGACGTCATTGTAGAAGTGTATCTGGTGTCAAAAGCCCTCGAAAGCAACAGGGCCTTGATACCGCTTCGTGTAGTAGCCAAATTTACCCCGAATTCTCACCAAGCCCAGCCAGAGGCGATTTACCATGAAAAATGGCCCATCAACCAGATCGCCGATACCAGATGTTGTGCCGGGGGATCGAACCCTCGACCGACTCGACCCAGAGTCGCGGTTCTAACCGATCGGCTAAAAGTACCAAGGTACTTGTACGAATAATCGCCCGCTTATGTATCCGAGCCGCATCGGGATGCCCAGGCCCGATCCGCTCCTCTCCGCACTACACCTGTCCCAATAAGGCAGACTGCTGCACCCATTCTCATGAACTCTACCAATTGATCCTGCTTGGAACATATCGGGATTTGGGAGACTCTTCAAAAGGGATTATACATCTAACCCTGCCATGCTTGGCTCGAACCCCCGATCAATCTCCTTCCACTCCTCCACCAACTCTTTTATTCTAGACATGGTAATGGGGCCCACTGGGGAGTGAAGGGTAGCAGGGCCGCACTCATGAGGGAGGGTTTATTCACCCCCCCGGAGAGGATGCTCAATCTCCACCCATCCTTCAAGGAAGTCCTCCCAAGCGCCCACAGAGCTGTCCGGGCCTTGTTGAAGAGGGATCTCCGTCACAGACGAGCCCAGTCCTGCCCCCCGCAATCCTTCACTCCCAGCTATCCCTCCCGCAGTCCCGCCCTGCGGGGCCTGCCTTGCGCCATATAACAAATCGGGGCGCACTTTCTTGGCCAACTGCTGTCATTTCGCCCCGTCTGCTGGTCCATGGGACCAGTCGCACTTGTCCCCCTTCAAGCAGGTTCTCTTCCTCAAGAAAGGGCAAAACTCCATCTTCTTCTGCGCCGGGGCCAATTATCCTTGCATGCGGGGCATCTTCTGTGGTGGGGGCCGCGCATACGCGTTCCTGCCCCAGGGAACAGCCGCTTTGCGACTTGCCCCGAGGCCCCAAGGAGCTTTCCCAACGCTTTGGATTTATCCCGTAATGCCTTTTGGATGTTGGACGTCCCGTAATGCCTTCTGCAACCACCGCTGGTACGCTTCGTCCAAGGTCATTTCCTGGGCCAGGCCCAATGTGAGGGAGGAGCAACATGCCCACAACACCACTTCCCACGTCACATGCATGCCCTCACGGCCCAATTGACAGAGCAGACTCGAGCTTGCACTCCTCAAGGCGAGGGGATGGGCTCCACCCGCCTCCCGCCTCAAAATCACCCCAAAATGACGTCCCATGCAAGAACGGACGGTAAACACAAAAGAGCACGTCCCCCACAGCACGAGGGCCAGCCACATCATCCACAGCGTACCTTTTCTCGGCCTTGCTCCATCCCATTCCGAATGGAACTCCACACGTCGTTCATGACCTCCTTCAACTTCGCCCCCTTCATGTTCTCCATGGTATTGTCCATCTCGAAATGCTCCTCCAACAACGGCACAGCTTGCGACATAAGGAGGCTCGAAACCGTGTTCAAGTCCAACTTCTTGCCCCCCAGGCGCTCATTGGAGTTTCGGCATTCTTGGATGCGATTCATCATGCACTTGCACCTCGAGGCCGCCTTGGTGTCACCCGCAGCGTTTGCATGTGCCTCTGCCAGCTTGTATGCCCCTTTAAATGCCTTCAAATGTGTATCACATGCGCCCTGAATATGCCATGTCCCCACCGTTACCATTCATGGAGGTGCAACTTCCCACAAACACCCACGCAGCATGCTTCGGCCCGGCCATTCACATCTCCCCAACTTACAACATGAGGCCCAATGCCAAAGGCGTGCCTGGCCATCGGCCCATTATCATCCCGAAGCCGTACTTCGGGCCGCGTATATATATATATATATATATATATATATCTCTGTGTGTGTGTGTGTGTGTGTGTGTGTGTGTGTGTGTGTGTGTGTGTGTGTGTGTGTGTGTGTGTGTGTGTGTGTGTGTGTTTCTGTGTCTGTGTCTGTGTCTGTGTCTGTGGCTGTGTCTGTCTCCCTCCCTCCCCCCTCTCTCCTTCCCCCCCTTCTCTCTCCCCCCTCTCCCACTCCCCTTTCCCACACCCGCACACACACCCACCCCCATCCACCTTTTCTTAGCCAGTGTGCAAACGGGGAACGAGAGTACAAGCTGGGCCCGGTATACCAGCAGGTGCAACCCAAATATTCATCCCCCTCCCTTCCCCAATATGCAGACTGGAGGAGGGTGCCCATCATCCCCATCAATAACAATATCCCCATCACTATCCATATCCCGAAGAATATCACCATCGCCCTCACCATAACTATCTCCATGGACATAAGCATAACCTTCACCATCACCATCACCTCAATCTGAATGTCACCATCAACATGAACAGCACCATCACCATACCATCAAATATCACCATTCATATCGATATCGATATCACCATAAATATGAGGATGGCCATCACCCTCAATCATCCCCACACCTATTGCCATGACAATTTCAATAACCATGAATATCACCCTCACCACACCATCACTATCAATGTCAATATCACCAAGACCACCATCACCACATCCACGTCCCTCCCCCAGTTATGCAGATTGGAAAAGGGGAGTAGCAAGTGGGCTTAGTATGCAGACTCGTGCAACCCAGGTTTATCCATCTCCCTTTCCCAATTTTCAGACTGGGTAAGGGAGCAACAGCCGGGCCCAATGTGCAGAGTGGTGCAACCCAGGACCATCCACCTCCTTTCCCCAATAAGCCAAATGGGGAATGTTGGGGAAGGGAGCAATAACTGGGCCCAATAGGCAGATTGGTGCAACCGAGGACCATCCCCCTCCCTTCCAGTGAACTTATTAGTGGCGAAATGTCGCCAATTTGGCGAAATAAAATGAAATGAAGCAAGATTTGGCGATGTAAAATAATATTCTGGGACTTGCTCATCGCCAATTTGGCTATAACAAAATAAAATCATTGGTGGGTACTTCGCCATGCCTTGGCGACACAAAAATGAAATAAGAGAAGGTCAAATCGCCATAATGGCGACAGGAAATATGAATGAAAGCAGGGCAAATCGCCATCGTTAAATTAAAATTGCCAGTGGCCTGTGTTCAATTCGGCCCTTGTCTGCCAGTAAAATATTCTGCGGGCCGAATCGGAATTTTCCGGAAACTCGAAGTGTTACGTGTTACCGGGAACCGATCAAACAAATCAGTTCTCATTGAGAACTTCTCAACCCCTTGCTTTAATTTCAACACTTTTACATGCATACAGACTGAACTACAGCCCTTCCACTGAACTACAGCCCTTCTCTCTCCCTCTCTCTCTCTCTCTCTCTCTCTCTCTCTCTCTCTCTCTCTCTCTCTCTCTCTCTCTCTCTCTCTCTCTCTCTCTCTCCCCCTCCCTTTCCCTCTCCCTCTCTCTCTTCCCCACTCCATATCACCTTCAGTATTTGGCCCCTAGATTCCGCGCCCCTGCATGATGGATTTTTGGTATGCGGTTAAAATAGGCTTCACTCTTAATTTTAAATCAGTTCTGGTTTCTAGTTTTTTCACTCTCGTCGTTCTTCAGTTTTATTATTTCTCTTCTACGTGTTTGGCTTTTACTTTTTATGTTTTATGTTTTTTGGTTTTATGTTTTGTGTGTGTGTGTGTGTGTGTGCGTGTGTGTGTGTGTGTGTGTGTGTGTGTGTGTGGGTGGGTGTCTGTGTATGGCTGTATGTGTGTGTGTGTGTGTGTGTGTGGGTGTGTGTGTGGGTGGCTGTATGTGTGTGTGTGTGTGTGTGTGTGTGTGTGTGTGTGTGTGTGTGTGTGTGTGTGTGTGTGTGTGTGAAGGAAAGGCGAGGTCTAGGCTTGCATGATGCAACGACGTAGTGACTTCATCAAGCCGACGGGTAGCAGGAGCTCAACTGTGCGGTTCAGAAAAAAATGCACAAAACTGTGGGAATTCGCCATTATGGCGACAAGAAAATGTAATTCTATGACCTTAATTCGCCACCCAGTGGCGACAGGAAAAACAATTGTCGGGCTCAAAATCGCCAATTTGGCTAATTGCCAAAAACCTTAATAATAACACTGCTCCCTTCCCCAATAAAGCAATTGGGGAAGGGAGCACAACTGGGCCCAGTATGCAGACTGGTGCAACCCAGGACCATCCACCTCCCTTCCCCAATATGCCAATTGGGGAAGGGAGCAACAATTGGGCCCAGTATGCAGACTGGTGGAACTCGGGACCATCCACCTCCCTTTCCGAGTATGTTAATTGGGTAAGGAAGCAACAAATGGGCGCAGTATGCAGACTGGTGCAACCCAGGACCATCCTCCTCCCTCCCCAATATGCCAATTGGGGAAGGAAGCAACAACTGAGACCAGTATGCAGACTGGTGCAACCCATGATCCCCACCCCACACACACACACACACACACACACACACACACACACACACACACACACACACACACACACACACACACACACACACACACACACACACACATACATACATACTGAGACACCCCCCCCCCCACACACACACACCCAACACACACACACCCACTCCCATCACACACACAAACACCCACACATAAGCACAGAATCCCCCACCCATTGGGACATGATATTCCAAGATATTCCCATGATATCCCCTTTAATCTACGCCTCAAATTTCCTTACTTGAAGGGCACCAAAAAATCACCCATAAGTACCATTCCTTGGAGCTTTGGGGAGCAGGCGAAGTAACTTCGGGAGAGCCTTCCCGTTGCGCTCTCCCTCCTGAAGAATGTTTGGATATGTCCACCACTTCCACGGCAAGAGGCTTGGGCCCTATCCCTGAAGGACCCCCCAAAGCTGCTGGCGGTACCCTTGCATTCAAGCTCGGAAGTACCACAGGGACATTCCCCGTGCCATAACTTCGTAAAACTTTCACGTCTTGAAGAGGCACAAGGCGAGGCAGGAATAGTGCCGGAGGAGCCACAAGGGATTGCTGGGCTGATCCACCATTTCGAGGACGAAGGGCTCAGGGGCCAAGTCGTGCTTCAAACTCACAACGCGGCAGAGGAATGGTAAACCGGGCGCCAGGGTTCCTTGCTGGAAAAGGCTGGCCACAGGTATTCCTGCCCCAGCCACGTTGTCAGTCGTTGGGAATAGGGGCACACACATAGGTAGACCTTCCAATACATATGGTACAAGGGCGGGGATTTTCTTATAAGGAAGTGAGTGCATGTGCGTGGGTCTCAGCTTAGCAATGAAGGATTCTACTGGGGCTTCTAGACATATTCTCAAGAAATTATATCTGGATAGCTTTAGGAATCCCAAAGCTATCCATTTATAATTTCTTGAGAACATGCATCCCAAATTGGGATGCATGTGTAAGGATTGTTACGCAAGTGTTTCTGGGCTGTCCGAGATTGTCAGGGAGGCATGGTATACTCGGACTGGCTCTTCGCGATCGTGAGAAGTTTGTTCGGTGGAACTCAGCCCGGCCCTTTGCGGTCGTCAGAATCCTGATCGGCGGACCCTTGAAATCAATCCCGCGTCACATCGGTAGTGCGTAAAAGATTCGAGTCGTTTAACTATTCGAGACATTCAGCGGTTCGGGCGGTCCTACCAGCGAAGGATAGGTCGAATCATTCGCGTACCCATGCAAGCCACTTCAGGGGGAGCCAATTGAATGGGAAAGGGTCATGTCAAGGGTAATTTATGAGAATACAGTCTTTTTGGCACAAACTGCGCCCATTTGTAACAGGCAGGTTCGCATGTAGAGAGAACACTCATTGTCTTCGGTCTCGAACTGTTGGAGGTGCCAATCCATCAAAGTCCTGCCCCAGATGAACAAGCGCCAGCTTATGCTCATAGCAAAGGCGTCCCGGGCAAGGACCACCCGTTCAATGCCCGTGGCAACGGCCAGCTTCCGTTGCACGTGGGCGAGAACTTTGTGGTAGTCGTCCACCTTCCGGGGATTGGAGCTCTGGGAACGGAACCCTGCTTTTTACATGGTTTTCCGGTACCGTGCTTGCCAGTCGGCCACACTCGTGGAGTTGAAGGGGTTCCCTGCATACCCAGCCCTGGTGTCAGGGGCCTAGGCCCATGGTGCGTACGGCGAGCGAGGTTTGCATGCCTGGGTCGCGCGCATACCTTGCAGTCTTATTGGGCAGAAGGGCCCCTCTTTGCCATCGTAAAGAAAAGGAAAGGAAAGGAAGATTGCATCCAAAGCTTTGGATGGCTGGTCTTAAGACCAGCCACTAGGGCTGAAGAGGACGGCAGTACAATGAATGACCCATATCTAGCCAACTAAGGTCGCACAGCACCTGGGAGAGTGAGGTAGCACTCCAGTGCTCTAGTCACAAATTTGGCAACCCCTTGAAGGTCTTCTTGCCACATAAACGTCTATACAGATCGACTCCTTTGTTGAAAGAGATGCATAAATTGTTGCCGTACATGTTGTACAGCCGGACAAGTGAACAACAGATGATGTTCATCACCAACGAGCTCTAAGGAGCACCTCGTGCAAATCCTCTGGTCTCGAGGGATGCCTTTTTGTCTACCTTTATCAATAGGAAGGTCATGACACCCTAATCTAAATCGCATAAAGATCCGCAATGTACCATTAGGAAGGTGGAGTTTGAGCGCACTCTTACGCCGTGGCACATGAGGCGGACGTGCGAACCACCTTTGGTATCTGCAGAATAAGGCTCTTGGGGATGCACAAGAGCGAGGGGAGATGTCTAGGTCATCCCATATCATGTCACCTTTACGGTCTAACAGATCCTTTACCTGTGAAATGTCAATCTGCAAGGCTCTATCAAACCGCACATGGTCAGCTATATAGTATCCTAGTTTCTTAAGTTGTTGCATAAGGGTACCCGAAAAAGTAAAGTTCGATAGCTTTGCGGAGGTAGCCAATCTGATTGTGCATGCTCTCTGGGGAGGACCGGGGTTTGCCATCTACAAGGAGCGTGCCACAGTGGCTGTAGGCATCCAATAATGTAATGCAGTGGGCATCACTGGCAGTCGCTGGTTCTGCATTCATGCCATATAGATAGTCGATGAAGAGGTTGTAAGTGGCATCTCGCTTCTTCCTGGTCTCGTCACATGTAGCAGCAGAGCAGGTGGCCAATGCACCCACGAGATTCTGCAGTCTCTTCTCTGCTATCTGAGGAGTGGGACGCTGGGGCAAGCTGGGTTTAATGAAGCTCTGACGTAGGGCACGCTGCAAATAAGGAAACCCAGCTACGCTGCACAGGGCGTCCCGAACAACTGCTTGGTGCGCCCATGTGGGGCACCCACCTTGTTTATGGCCCAATAGACTGGGGTCCCTGGAATGTTTGGGAGATTTGTAGGGAAGAGCGCGTAATCCCTGCCCGCCAGCACACTGCGCGTCAACCCTGCAGATGTCCTGGGCCAGGGACAATTGCCTAGAGGGGTATGCTGACACCTACAGGTACTCCGTAAGGCCTATGGCAATGGAACACGATAGTACTCTCGATGCTCTCCGCAGAATGGCTACTGCAAAAGAAGCAAACTGCCCGACATAATTTTAATCCACATTGCCCATTCGGGCTCCATGGCCGCGAACCACGTATGGCACTTGCTGGTATGGGGAAGCCAGGTCAGTGTCATCTCGGGAGATGTGCTGAGATCCTCTCGGCACATCTCAGGATTCATTCTGCCCCTGTAGACTGCCGGTATGTGACGGTCAGCCCCTCCGGTACGATCCGAAAATACATCCTAAAATGTCAGCCAGCTGATCAGCACGATTTTCAATATCACACGATATGACAAATCTGCAACAAAGTTTCAATTTTCGTTTAAAGAATATCTGAAGCCGTTCTGAAAGCCATCATCGTGAGGTAGGTCCCTTGTTGAACGAGTACTTGAAAGGGGGTGGCAGAAAGGCCACTCTTGGCAGTATCGAAGCCTGAGGTTCTTGTCAGATCTGTCATGATATTATATTTTTGCTGAATTATAGATTGAGATTCCAAGTAATTACAATAAGTACTTGTAAGCTATGTTGTGCTTATCAGCGACTTCCGGATCAAAGGAGGCTACGGGTTCTCCCGACGTCATGGACACGGAAATTGACAAACTCGTTCAAGCTCAAGACGAGCCGGCTGGTCGTCACCTTTTGTTAGAAGAAGGCTACATGGATGTGACTTTAAAGGCTGCAGGTCCGTAAAGTCAAGTTGCTGCTCTCG
>KV908355.1:508187-530687 GCA_002005505.1 Botryococcus braunii
AGAGACCAATAATACTAGACGGGTCGGGGTTAATACTGGACCAATAGAGACCAGCACGGGTCGGGGTTTATACTGGACATGTGGGTTAACATTTAAGACTATTTATCTTTACACACCAGCGCATCGGGCTAAAAAATTCCATTGTATGCCACGAACCTCTGCAAAACTATGCAATAGAGCCGGCTCTGGAAAGAGGATTTCGTGTGGACCGTATAGCACACGGCTGCATTGCAAAAGAGTGCAAGAAGGAAATTTCCATTTAAATGGGCATTGGGAGGAAGGCGGGTTGAGTGCCTGCCAGCTTTCCTTCCGAGGATCCTGATCCCTTGAGGGGTAACAATGCGTCCATTTTCGAAAAGGTGTTAAATATCACAGCGTTGTGGGGAGGTTATTGCAGGAGCCTTGATGTCATGAGCTTTTTGACGCACTCCAAGGAAGGACGGCCACGGCAAGCGCAACACGATTGAGAAACCTGTCAAAAATTACTAAAACGCGTGGAGGGGAATGTACTGCAGGAGCCCGCAAGTGTTTGAGCCCCCTGACGGGACCATGGACGGTGCTGCTGCCGCGCCTGCGGGGACCCCAGAGGATAAGTTGGCCAAGGCTCTGCGCCTGGCCTTCAAGGCTTCTGAGGGCGAGGTCTTGGAGCAAGCTGAGCTGGACGATGAGTCTCCTGGGGGAGCAGCTGTGGCCGTAGTCCTTCAGATAGGCACTGTGAGCACCTGCACATATGCATCCACTGTGCCTGATGGTCACACACTCCCCCTTCCTCCCAGGGATGAACAGTCAGGAAGGCACAGGCCTGTTGGGTGGAAGGCACGGTCAGGAAGGTCGCACATAGATTCTTAGCGGTGGCTGCTAGGCACCGCCTTCCCAGATGATGCCGATGATGATTTTCGTGTTGCACTGTGAAAAGTAGGGATTGATGTAGATAATTTGCATCTGGTATGTACCGCGGTGGTAGGCAGTCCACCGTGGATTTCGCATACTCGCAGATGCCGGGGGTCCGTGTGTGCTTTCCCCCAGTTCCTATGCAAGTGTGATCGTTTCGTTGTGGTTCGTTATAATTCATCCTCCAAAAGGAGAGGTCCACGCCATCGGACGATATATCTGAGGCTAAATCGAGCATCTTAAAACGCCCAGTACTCCTGGTTCATGTCTATTCATTTCCGAGTGCATGTGATGCGCATGCGTGCTGTCTGTATGCATATGCACGGACGTGTGTTCATGTGTTTCTCTCTCTCTCTCTCTCTCTCTCTCTCTCTCTCTCTCTCTCTCTCTCTCTCTCTCTCTCTCTCTCTCTCTCTCTCTCTCTCTCTCTGTCTCTCTGTCTCTGTCTCTCTGTCTCTGTCTGTCTCTCTCTGTCTCTGTCTCTCTCTGTCTCTGTCTCTGTCTCTCTCTCTCTCTCTCTCTCTCTCTCTCTCTCTCTCTCTCTCTCTCTCTCTCTCTCTCTCTGTCTCTCTGTCTCTGTCTCTCTGTCTCTCTGTCTCTGTCTCTGTCTCTCTGTCTCTGTCTCTGTCTCTGTCTCTGTCTCTCTCTCTGTCTCTGTCTCTGTCCCTCTCTCTGTCTCTCTCTCTCTCTCTCTCTCTCTCTCTCTCTCTCTCTCTCTCTCTCTCTCTCTCTCTCTCTCTCTCTCTCTCTCTCTGTGTGTGTGTGTGTGTGTGTGTGTGTGTGTGTGGTGTGTGTGTGTGTGTGTGTGTGTGTGTATTGAGATGTAGGTCAATATGTGTACATGTGGGAAGGGAATGTGTGCTTACCCATATACCTAGGTTTGTGACCTCTGTGTGTGTGCGTGTGACATGGTGATGGAGAGGAGGCGAGTGAGGTATTGTGAGTGGTCAATTTGCTTGCATCCAAGGTATCCAGAAAGTTTTGGGTTACAACAGATGTTTTCTTGCGTGGACCTGCGGGGAAAACAATGTCTACGGTGTCTACTTGAACAGAAGTTTTCGAACTTCCCTTATTCTTGCTGATGGAGCTATCGTGCATGTGGCTTCCTAGAAACTCCCGTGATTTTGTCATGTGTTCCTGGGATGCCAATCTTGCCAATCAAGTCTGTCCACAATGGTGTCGTCACAACATAAACAATTGCACGCCCCCAGAATATGGCGATGGCTGCGGGCCTCACGGTGGTAACATGTTGGCCACAGGTCGTGTATGCAGCAAATCTGGGTGATTGCATGGTCGTAGTCCTCCAGAAGGATGGGGTTCGGCGCCTTACTCAGCCCCATGTCCCAGAAGTCGCTGTTGAGCGGGAGCGCATTGAGACGCAAGGAGGGAGTGTGCGCAGACCAGGAGGCTACGAGCAGCTCAAGGCCATCAGCAACGACCGCCTGAAGGCAGTTGGAGTCACAAGGTAAGGCTTTATAAACATCTTTTTGCAGCTAGTAGATCAGCCCTTCCCAGGTGTGTTCACAAGGGCTTTGCAGCCCTTACCACGCCCGTTCACAAGGGCTTCGCAGCCCTTCCCACGTCCGTTCACAACGGCTTCGCAGCCCTTCCCACGTCCGTTCACAAGGGCGTTGCAGCCCTTCCCACTTCCATTCACAAGGGCGTTGAAGCCCGACACATCAGAAGGCCTTCTCATGTGTTAATCGTTTCATATGCGATGCAGCTGGCTCCAGGGCTCCTCATTCCCTTTTCCGTTCTGCCCGCCGACAACTCTGGCATACACTGATACAGGCGACTTGCAAGAGAGTATGCCTGTTGGAGCTGGGTTCAACTATTTTGGGGAAAGTTGTTGTCGCAATTGGGGTGTTTCTTGCAATAATACATGGGCAATATTCCAAGTCGCAGAGACCTTCCTTACGCTTACTTCATCCCTCCCCCCCCCCCCCACCCCGGCCTGGGCGGGAGCCATGCCTACTCCTCACTCATCTTGTTTTGGGGACCTTATCCATGAACACCAATCAGCCCTTTAAACTAACTGTCCTGGTTCAGCAAGTACCAACTGGCCCTGCGCTGTAGGGGAGGGAAACTTGGACCCCCGGGTTATCTAGAACTGATGGGACTGTGTCTTGCCTTGCGGACAAGAAGAATGAAAAGAATCCCAACATATACCTCAACATTTTCTTGAACGTGAAAATTCTGTGGGAGATATGCAGGGCGATTGGAGATCCGGACTTTAAAGAAGCAACCGGTCGACCAGTGCTTGTAGTTGATCCCTCAGTGGACCACATAAACCTGGTCCCGCACGACCGTGCGATCATTATTGGAACACGGTCTGTCTGGGATGCTGTCGGTGTTGATGAGAAGGTCCACCAAATCCTCGAAAATGTGAGTTATGCTGCTGATGCGTCGAGCCTACATATTAAGCTTTTTATGATGACGTTGGCCTGTAACGCCTGTAATTATTATACAAGCTAATCTGTGCAAGCGTCTCCTCAGAGGGATCTCCTATGTTTTCCTCTCCATGTTCCCCCCACCCCCCCCCCCCCGGGGGGTCTCCACCATGTGCACAAACTCCCGCCCGCACGAATGCGCGCGCGCGCCCCCACACACCCCCGCCCCCACACTACGCGTGCGCACAGATACCCCCCTCCCCCACCCACCTACACACACACACACACACACACACACACACACACACACACACACACACACACTCTATGCACGCACGCACGCACGCACACACACACACACACACACACACACACACACACACTTGTACAGAGGGGGAATGGAGGGAGAGAGAGAGAGGGAGGGAGGGAGGGAGGGAGGGAGGGTTATGTGCACATGTGCACGTGCAGGTTCACGTGTGTAAATGCGCCCCCACTGACGTCTTGTGCCTTTGTTGGCATGACTCCACGCATGTTGCGTTCATTAACAGCAATAATAACTGCCAATCAACTTCGGTCTTTCAGCTGGATATCACACCATTGCATGGTGACACTGTAGTCAGTGCGGTCCAGGTCACCATGGGAAAGTGCCGCTTCACAGAGAGATTGTGTCATCTTTAACGTATGGCATCACGTTGTCAGGGTTGCTATTGTGTCGGGCTCTGCGAAGGAGTGGTGAAACACCATCCCAATGACATCTAAACTGTCGTGTTGATTTCCGAGTAAGATTTGTAAATAAAAAGTGAAGCATATCCTGACATTTGCCTGGCTCATGACATGTTACAATGAGAGGCTGGACCGGCTGTACATGTAGGGATGTCGGCGGGGCGCATGTCATATCTGCTATGCATATGAGTATGTTTGTGAGGGATCTGTTGGGTCGGTAAATGTTCATAGCAATGGATGGGAACGGGACAGGTGATAGGAAATCTTGAGCGCCCGCATACCCATTCATCAAACGCGGCAAGGGAAGCGGCTGCATTCGCAGACGCGCTCGTGGAGGCAGCTCGTGCTTCCGGGGCGCAACCGCCCTGCTGTGCTCTCGTCGGTGTCCCCTCGTGGCCGACCGAACGTGCCGAAGGGCATATGCATGTTTCGAGCCACTGAGGGCCGAGTTTCCAAAATCTTCATGATCACTTTAGAACCACCAGTCCTTCGAAGAAGGGCATTGTCATCTTCTCTTGTTGATAGCATACATCAACAGTATATACACTATATGGTGATGTCCAATCATGTCAGCCCACCACTTCTGGAACTTGTCATGCTGAGGTTGAGAGGTTGGTTGGGAGCAGCAGGCAGCCTTGAGGTTTGCTATGGGGAAGTTCTGGGCGGGGTTGTGGGGTGTACTGGTCATGTCACTGTTTATACAGCAGCATATCACTGCACATATGCCGCAATCCGCCCTTGGGAGAGAGCCTGTCTGCAGTGGTGCTCGTAGCGTCTGGTCGCAGGGCGGAAAACGTGTATAAGCTGGTCGTTGTAAATGGCAGCCACCACTCACTTCCGGAAGTTCCGATCCACTTTTGCGTGCTTGCACTGCTTGAACGCTCGTGCAGACACGCCTGAAGCTTCAGTTCTCCTGTTGAATTCTTCAAGGAGCCAGTGGTTCTACTCGCCTCTTTAATGTCAATGTGGTCGGTTACGACTGGAAAGCCAGTGCATCCACAATAATGTGATTGTGTACCCTGGCATGACAGGAACACTAGTGCGGTGGTATCACTGACGCAACCAGGCAAGGTGGTTGTATCGTAATCTGCAAGGGGTTTTGTTTCGTTGATTTTGTTTTGTTTGTAACCGGTGGTGCTTTCAATGGCCGTGGATCGGGTTAAGACCAGCATTTATTTCTACCCACTCTCCCTGTGACGGCAATAGACCTGTATGTGTACGACGATGACGGAGTGGGAGTATCGAACCCCTGAAGCCAGCCCCCCCCCCCCCCAACCACCCCAAAGGGTAGATCAAAATAGGCAAAGAGAAAAGAAGTATTCGAATTGTAGCGCCCTGGTAGTACCGAGTCAGTACTACCAGCATGATCAAGGCGTCGTTTCTCGAGTAGGTTTGCGTCTGCAGGTCTCGACGGCAAGTTCTCCATCTCATTTGAACTGTCTTGCCTGAAGACTTTTATGCCCATACTATTCACCTGAAACTCATGTGGTACCCTTTCTTGAAGGAGCCGAGGCGTCACGATTGACTGACTACATATGGATGCATATGCGTGTATATGAAACTACAACTTGCAAACCCAAACTGTGAGTGGCACTAATGTAATCAAACATGCGTGTTCTACCAATCTTGGCAGCCACCCTAGGACTTATGCACTCTGCACTATCAACCAATGGAGTAAGGGGTTGGACCTTGGATTTCACCAATTCTCACACAAAGCAGAACGATCCAAAACCTTTTCCACCTGCTCTGATACCCACATGCATTCCGGCTATTGTTTGATGAGAATGCCAAGCACGTTTGCGGCAATGCACTTGAGGATTACATTGTGCCCGGAGTTCAACTGTAGCCCAGGCCTTAGATGAAGCGAAGTACGGACAGTACACCTTGCCAACCCACGTGCCATAGTGTTGAACCACTTGCCCGGCTGTAGTACATGTAAACTATTCCATAGTTGACCCAGACTACATCGATATTTGTAATGCGACTGCCAAAACAGATGGGCCAACCCTGTACACTGATCTAGTTAGATATGTACATTCGCCTCCCTTCCACAGATTGGTTAAGAACGTGTAAAGTCCGTTGACGCACTCTTTTTGACAGTCGCATAAAAAAAGGCGTTGATGAGGTCTGGGTCAACAATGAAAGAGCATATGTAATTAACGTGCCTAAGCTTCCACTACTGGAAGAATATTTGCATTAATGCCATCAGTGCAAACATGAAGACCCGATTCTGGCCCAAATACCAGACACGCCAGACAACAACCTCGTGGTAAGCTGACCACATGCACTGTGCCCCGTGGACACCCTGATGGCTACCTCATTCAGCCTAAAGGAAACATGATTCGCACCTTATTCGTTCCACGCATGTGCCCGTTCAGCGCGCAATCTGCAAAACCTTTGAACAGGGTGCGTTGGCAAAATCCAGGCGTATGTTTATCGAATGCGCAATGTGCAAACCTCTTACAACGTTTCATAATGACAAGAATCCCAGACATTCCCGAACCCTCCAGTTGTGGCACAGTACAGTACTGTGTGTGTACAGGACTGCGGCCTATCTGGAGAGTTTGGGCATGTACGGCACTTTTGTGTGCTAGTGTGTCGAAGTCTAGATACTGCCTCCGAGAATCTTGCACAACTTCCCGCCCTCACCCAGCAGGTCACCTCAGCCTCTTCACCCAGGCCGCATCGCAACACGTCCGGTCGGTAGGTTGGGAAATGCTCGGAAATGCCACAGCATGGCAAGCACTGTTCAATCCTGAGGCGTTGCCCTAAAATGCAAATTCCCTTTTAAATTGATGGTAGCCTGCGCAACCAATTATTAGCCCTTCTGCAATCTCCAGCGTACATCAGCGGGGTTCCTTCTCGTTTCCCCAGAGAGCTACACGCAATGAAAGTTGCTGATGCCCACTGCCAGCTTGAGCCTGAGAACGCTGATGCGCTCTTTGTCCAGAGCTCATCCAAGTAACCCAATGCAACATGCTCACTCGAAAACTTTGTGTTCTGGCTCGAATTTTTGAGCCCCATCCTGTCAACAGAAGCCTGGCCTAACTTGTTCTAAGCCTCACCTATCTCGGTCATTAAAATGTTGGCGTTAGTGCCCTGGTAACATCACAGGCGTGTCCGCCACGAGCGATTCGAACCAGAAAAGAAACCGCAGGGTTCGTGGTACGGAAAACGAACACGGGCCGCTCATTACGAGCAGCAAATCCTGCGGGCTCATGATTTGCCATATCGCAGGTACAGACAGCCTCCGCTTAAACACTAGAGAACTTGCCTCTGCCGCAAAGGATGCACCTCACCCATCACGGTAAAAGCAGGCTCCGTGGGTGTGTTCCTCGGGCACATCACGCACGGTCAACAGGAGAGAGCTTGCCAGGGCGTGGCGTATCCACCCCCACAAATGCTGAAAGCAGGCACAGAAAACAGATCAACTGCCTGTCTAATGCTGATCAAGTGTCAGGTGTTAATGCGGGCTCTGGTGCCCTTCCTATACAACAATGCAAGGCTATCTTCCCAGGCGGACAGACACAGAAAACAAATCAACGGCCTCTTGCGGATCGCAAGAGGACTTGCCAAAACCCACTACTGCTGTGGAGAGGAGCGTCTGAAGCAGCTCATGTGCCTATGACGCTCCACAAGACTGTTTTTGCTCGAGCTCATGCCCGACAACCGCGGGCACGCCCAAGCTGGTGGGCAGCCAGGCTGGCAGCGACACATCATCGCTGCCAGCAGGGCCATGTGACATGTACACGTGGCCCACCAGTCTGGCCGTCTCGCTCTCCTCGCACGTGCTCATCCGGGGAAGAGCACACGGCATTTTTCGACGCTGCCGCAATTAAGAGCTCCAAGCAAGCACTTGTTGCTTGAATGGGCAGGCGTCAGTGAGTTCCGAGCTGGAAGCCTCACTCTAGATGAACACAAAATTGTTTAAAAGCCATGAAGGGCAACTGGCCCTTTGGAAATTTGGCCGCATGCAGGTTGCGAGCGAACTGCTTCAAGCAGTCATGAGGGGCCCCCCAGGCATTGACCGGGAGGATGGCCCTCGTGCACTGCTAATCTTGACCGGTCAGATGTGTCCCTGCGGGGACTGGCCACAGTACTGCTAATCGGAACGGGTCACATATGTGGAAGCGCCGGCCCTCATATTTGTAACTATCTAATTATGACACGTTAAATAGGCGGGCAGGTGTACTGTAAATACGTATTTGCAGATACCTGCTACGCATGCCCCGTGGAATGCAAGGCCACTTTTCCAGGCGAAGCGCTTCTCACGCCCGCGACAGCAGCCTATGAAAATGTTTGGACATGTCATCGCAGCCATTGAAAAGCCTACGGATGAATGCCCGACTTCAAACTTTGATGTGTTCTGCGATAACACACGACACCGACTTGATCCCACGTGTGTGGGATTGCCTGTGGGTAAGCATGGTCTGCCCGCCGACGATAGCCTGTTGACTGATGATAATATCAATGTACATCTATGATTGTACAAGCCCACAGGCACGAGAGCTGTACAAGAACCCGACTCTCATATAACACACATGAAATTGAAGCTTATCCTAACCTCCATGCTGGGTTTGCACTATACAGTCCATATGTTATGATAATCGAACTTTATTGTCTTACCCACAATCATAAAGCACTTATGTCCTATACACGCCCACCACAACAGCATAATGTCATTCCGGAAATCCATTAACTGCCAAGGCCTTGAGCCGGGTCTGACGCGTCGAACGGCCGGCCGGCTCCCTCAGGCCAACGTGACGGGACTACTACAAATTTGGATAAAGGTCACGTGGTGGGGCAACTGAGGTCTATTGCAGGAAAATGCGATGGAAAGCAATGAGCCTCCATTTTCTGTAGGGCCCTGCCCCCGACAATGATCATGACATGAACAACACAAACAACAGGAAGCCCCAGAGGAACCAAGGTGGTCCCTTGCCCCGCCCATAATGCACGCACCTGCTCTGCAACGAGGGGGCCCCTCCCGGAAGGGGGGGGGGGGGTGGGGCTCAAGGCAACTGATGCGATGTTAGAACGAGTTCTTCACGTTCTAACGATTTTGTGGTAGTAAACTTCTTCACCAGGCTTGACCTTGCCTCTGGTTACCATTAGGCGTACGGCCAGGTGGGGTTGGCTCAAAGTTTATGTATGCACGTAAATGCACGATAACACCTGTGCATGCTAATACTATTTCCACTAACAGTAGATCCTGAGTGTTCCCTCCATGACCCCAAGTAGCTGCTTCGAAGCATCGAAGACCTCTGCACATGAGTTCCTGAGAGTCAAAAGGCACCCACATGTTCTTCGCCTGCAGCTTCTTAGGTTTTTCCAATGGGGCATAAAACATGATGAGGGGGAGGGGGGACCGCCTGGCGCTCAATCTAAGCGACGGCATCCCCGTCAATGCCTCAAATGCAAAAAAGTGCGGGGGAATCGACGCATTGGTCTGTGTGTGTAACTTTCCACCCGCCACGGCAACCGACAAAGATGCACGGTGTCGGAGTTCGGTACATTCCTCACGACTTCCTTTGCGTGAGACGCACCGACCAAGCTGAGGGGCCACCCTTTCAGTAGCGCCAGTCAATTCTTTATGACAAAAACAACAGGAAACCTCTTGGTATGTAGACCTCTCTAAATGATGATTCTCCATCGAAGGATGCTCTAAACAACGGAGTCCTTATTCCGAAGACGGGACTCGAATGAAGGACACATGCCTGGGAGCAACAGCTGTGTCCACCAACGATGCGCCGAAAATAGCACCAAGTGCCTAATTTACGGACTCCCTATCCAGTTCAAGACGTGCATATGAAACATTTACACCCCTAATGCCCAATGAGAGCATATACACACCTAGCAATTCCAGCGTCCTGTCTAGTCTAGTCGAGACTGTGTCTAGTCCAAGATCGTGCTTATGAGAGTATCCACATCCCTAAAACACCAAGCTTTCCACATTTGGCTACATGGCCCAGTAGCTTGCATGCAAGCAACAAGCACGGCACGCACAACAAAGAACAGCACGCCCAAGCTCTCATTGCGTGTTTTAGAACTGACGCATCCCCTACTCCTGGGGACTCAACAAGCTCGTCGAAAAATGACGGATGCAAGCGAAGGGTACGATCGCTCCCTCAGCTGACAATCACTCGTGCACCTCTTGCGCAGGCACGTGCTTGCTCACTGCAATTTGCCCGGTAATTCGCGTTATTTGCAAAACACAGGAATCGCCGAGACGACCCGTAATTAGCGTACCAACCGATAATGGCCGAGCTCTACTGGCAGCATGCCTAAAGAGCGGCAGCGACACAATATAAAAGACAGTCCACACATCTTGACGGCGGACATTTCTTTTCCCATTACGGAAACGTGTGGCACGTTGACCGTGCGCGACGGAAATTGCCATGCTCGGGAGCCTGTCACGATATGAAATGAAGCAAGCTCTATGAAGTAAAGCAAGCGCTATGGAGTGAGACAAGCCCTACGAAATGAAGCAAACGCTTTGGAATGAATCAAGCCCTATGAAATGAAGCAAGCGCTTTGGAATAGATCAAGCCCTATGATATGAAGCAAGCGCTATAATGTAAAGCAAGCGCTATGAAATGAGGCAAGCCCTACAAAATGAAGCAAGCGCTCTGGAATGTATCAAGCCCAATGAAATGAAGCAAGCGCTATGAAACGAAGCAAGGCGTATGACATGAAGCAAGCGCTTTGAATTGAAGCAAGCCCCCTGACTGGAAGCAGGAGAAGTGCAACGGTGGATTCAGTCCTGGAATGAAGGGCCAACACTGCGAGAAGGGGGTAGGGGCAAACTACATAAGCAGTTTCAGTGGCTCCACGTGGGCCCATCATCACGTTAATAATGTTAACATTATTACTAAAGGAGGGCCCACATCGTCATTGCGCAAAACTGCCAAGAAACATGCTCACGGCCCCCAAACAAGGAGAGGGCAAGTTGAACCACGCAACAAGCTCTCCATGCAACTCTAATGGATACTCTCTATGCAACTCTCCATGCAATTCTCAATGCAACACCTGCACGCTGCTCGGGGCCCTGAAGGAAATTGTAGAATATGCATTCAAGGGCCCCGAACAGCCGATCTTCAAGTTCCACCTATGTATGATGCTTACAGCTTCCTCGAAATCTCTACCTACGATGCGGGCAAATTCTCCTAAGGACGTGCGATGCTCCCCACAAAACCGTTGGGAGACGGAGTTTAGAGGATGAAATTCAAGCACCCTGCTCCACCACAAACAAGTAAATCTTCGAAATGCTTCTTCTGCCTATCAATGCCGGCCAGCACTCCACAGGGGGTGCGATATCGATGCTCCCAACAGAACCGTTGGGAGATGGAAATCGGGAAATGAAACTCAAGCACCCTGCTCCACCACAAACAAGTAACATCTTCGAAATGCTTCTTCTGCCTATCAATGCCGGCCAGCACTCCACAGGGAGCGCGATGCTCCCAACAAAACCGTTGGGAGATGGTAATTGGGACATGAAATTCAAGCACCCTGCTCCAACACAAAACAAATAATTATTCGAAACTCTACCTATGATGCGTGCAAACATTCCACAGCAAGTGCGATGCTCCCAACACAGACCTGTTGGGAGATAAAAATCACGCACGCTGCTCCACCAGAAAACGCAAACATGAAGCTGTTGCGGCACCGTGAGATTCTTGGTAACGTTGAAGGAGGGGGAGAAGGCGGTTTTCAAACAACAAAATCCAAAGGGTGCGAAAGAAAAAGAAATGAACGGGCGGAGCGGAGGGCGGGTGCACGTTTCGAGGCAAGGAAGGTCTATTCGCCTCCAACGGAGAATGCGCAGATGCGGTTCGGGATGGCAGCGGGGCGCTCCGGCAGGAGGGCGCCGCTGATTTGGAAGCGCGTGCGGAGGTAGAAGAGTGCCGATACCAGAATCGGGCTCGCAGATCGGAGCAAGCGCGGCACGGCAGGGCCATGCAAACGGAGCGCCAAATGCAAGCCCGAATGGAACGAACATGGAAAGGCCTGATGGCAAGCAAATGGACGGCCGAGCGGAAAGCACAGATGGAAGGCCAAATGGTTTGAAAAAAGAAAAAAAAAAAAAGTGGACGGCCACATGGAAAGCAAATGGAAGGCCAAAGCTGGCCCTGGATGTAGTATTCCTTCTTTTGCTTCCAACCGAAAAGGAAATGGAAGGCCAAAGATGATAATGCACGCAGGGTCCCCAGCGGCACGGCAGGCGTCAACTCCCATGTGCTGTGTTATGAAGCTTCCTCCTTCCGCTCCTCTCCGCGTCGGCCTGGCAGGGGTCAGGCCCCCTTGCCAGGTCACAGCCTGCAGACGTTGGCCCGACCGGCCTTCGGCACAAGGCTCCGCTTTCTTGCCAGGTGACAGCGTACGGAGGTCGGCCTGCTTCGGTTGTCGGCACGCGCGGCTCTGCCCCCTTGAAAGCGCAATACACGCTGCCCGCCCGCCGCCCATAGACGTTTTCTGACGCGAGACTTTTTGAGCGCCCGCCCTGGAAAAGCGGGCGTGCCCGGTGGGGGAAGGGGGAGGGAGCTGTTGGGGGAATGAACAGGCCAGGAAGTGATGCCGGAGGTTCACACCGGACGACGCAATGCGGTACAGCACGGTGCAGCGCGGTGCAGTCCCCCCATCATGGGGAACCCATCCCCACGATTGCGGGGCACCAGATCCGTGTGGGGCCGGACCCTATGTACCTGCGCCACGGCAGACACCAGTGAGTCTCGGGCCCTGTGTACCTGCGCTGTACCGCCCCAGCCCTGGCTTCTAGAGATTATAGTTCGCAGAGGGTGGCCCTGCACTGCAAGCCCCCAAGGGAACCCCGAGCCGCACGGTCAGACCTTACGGGGATTTTGGATTACGACCGCGTTGCGATCATGCCATTTCGAGCACGCTGAATTTGCCGCTCATGCGGGCAGCCGATGTTCGTTTCAAGTACCGCGAACACCGCGAATCTCCTCGTACTGCGCGGAAGTAGTGTGCCCTCTGAAGTTTGGAATGGGCATCACCCTTTTTTCCTTTGCCATGCCCTCTTAAGTCCTGGGCATACGCAACTTCCGGTAATCGCATCCCCAATTTTCTTGTAAGCAGCCAGCTCCCTGAGAGCCCGATGCCTCATCCTGGAAAAGAGTTGCATCCTTCTCTTTTACAACAAAAGCCGCATGGTCATGCACGCCGACGCCCTCTAGGAGGTACAGCAAAGACCCTCCCCTGAGCCCATGCATACGAATGCACTGCGCACACAGACAGACACAGAGAGAGAGAGCCGGGGGGGGGGGGGGGGGGGATTTCACACGCACTCACAAAATACTTTAGCCATGCGCATCCATATGCGCCCGCACGCACAAAGACAGAAACATACCCCCGCTCTTTCCCCCTCTGTAGACAAAAAAATAATTGGGGGAGAAAAGGGGGGGGGGGGCACCAAAGGCATGGCCACGACTGTAAATTGCATGAGGTATATAGAGCAGGCAGACAGGAGGGGAGGTATATAGACCAAGGAGACAGGAGGGGAACGCACTCATTGTGGTAGTGGCCCTTGCAAGGGTCGTCGGCATAGGGGCACAGCGGCGCATTGTGGTACGAGCCATCCGTGGTTGTACCGCAGTAGCTGGCGCTGTCAATGAACAGGTTGACCGCCTTCATTGTGAGGAGGGAGCCCGGCACGCCATCTATCTGCCGGTGGTTGCTCTGGTAATACCCCCCCAGCGTCTGCTTCACCGGGTCCACAGACGTCACTTCATCCACCGGAATGATGTCAGCCTGCAACCCCATTACCCCAACGCCAATGTCAATTTATATTCCACAACATTCCGTGATTGCTACTACTCACTCATCAAAAACGCCAATCTTGAGCACGGGAGAATCCCGGTCTGTTGGACGCAGGCCGCAACTTTGCCAGTGCTGACAACCTGGATTGAACCTGGATCAAAGCCATGTCAATGACGAGGGGAAAACGCAAAACAAAGGGGAAAAAAAGAGAAACACACACACACAAGGGCAAAACAACAACACACACACACACACACACACCCTCTTTTTAGGGGGTTCACAAGTCTCGGGATCTGCATGCAGGCACAAGCAGGGCCTTTTGCCGAAGTCCTTGGCAGTGAGATGAGAGGGCAGAGAGAGCACCCGCTCGTAAGTGAGGGTCCGGGTCTTCTCGCTGTACAGCGGCTGGCCCAGGGTGACCACCACGGTGTGCTGCACTCCATTCAGGTCCCCAGAGAGGGCTGCATTGGGGGCCCAGTTGTCTGGGACCAGAGCCCACGGTCCCCCATCCGTCATGCCTCCCTACACAACCCCACACGATCCAATTCCTGGGATGCTGCTTTGTTAACACGGGCCCCCTTCCCTCGGAAACTCCCAACCGCACCTCCAAATCTCCATCAACTCTGGCCCCAAGTGAGAGGGACAGGAAGGAGAGGGCCTGATTCCTTGCTGTGAGATGATCTGGAGACATTTTGGGCCTCAGTGAGAGGGAAAGGAAGCACACCTTGACCTTAAAGGGGGAGGAACACGGAAGCGAGAACAGCTTGAGGTTGAAGAGGGAGGAAGACGAGAAAGGAGAACAGCTTGACCTCGAAGAGGGAGGAACACGGGAAGGGAGAACAGGTTGAGGTTGAGGAGGGAGACAAGGGGAGGGAGCACACCTTGACCTTGAAGAGGGAGATGAAGGAGTAGGTGGCCAGTTTGCCTGCAACACGGCGTGGAGTGTCTGTGAAGTAGAGTGTGGAAGGAGACACGTCCGTAAGGATGAGGCGGGCCGCCCGGGGGTTCCCCCCCTCCTTCAGCATCAAGGTCGCCGTTCCCGCATCCTGCATGGCCCCTCCCTCCCCTCTCACACACACACACACACACACAACACAAGAGAGAGAGAGAGAGAGAGAGAGAGAAGAGAGAGAGAGAGAGAGAGAGAGAGAGAGAGAGAGAGAGAGAGAGAGAGACGGCGTACGGACACCCACGATTATAGACCCTAAGGCACGAGGCGAAGGGGTTTGCGTTCAGGATGAAAGGGAACAAGGCAAATGCATAGACACCCTCGCATGTGCAATTGCATGCACATGATTGGGATGACGCAGCCACACGCAGCTGCGGGCTTGCTCCTGAGAAAAAGGAAGAAATGCGGATGGCGCTGCGCGAGGAAGAGCGGGGGGGAGGGGGAGGGGCGCTTAATGGGAACGACAGACACAGAGGGAGACGAGGGGAGGAGGAGAGGGGGAAGAAAGGATAGAGATACGGAGAGAGGATTCCCGATCCAGAACTCCTAGCCATCAGCCTTAGGGACTGACGCAAATGCTGCTGAGGCAGCCTTTGGGGGGGAAAAGGGTGGGCTGTACGGCAAGGGCAAGAAAAGAACCCTTTTTCCTCCCTCCCACACCCCCCCCCCCGCCCGGGAAACTTTTTATTCTTCTTTTAGGGGAAGGAGGAGGGGACGATAGGATTGCCAAGAGAGAAATCTAGTCCAACACTCCAGGTGGAAACAGGCGCCAAACAGGAGCCGCTGTGACAGCAATGCTGAGCAGGAGTGCAGCAACTGCATTTGCGGAACGTATTTGGGAGGAATGCGACGTACCTGGGTGAAAAGGAGTGTGGTGTTGGGGGTGGGGGCAGTGCAATCACATGCCGACGCCTGAACAGGCAACGGGGCCGGGGCGAGCAGGCCCTGTATATCCTGGAACTTTTTCCCTGTCAACCCCGACCCCACCTCGTCTGAGTCCGCACATTTCAAACAAGCAACAGGAGTCCTGGAAGTCTTCAAAACTATGCCCTCCATGCTTAGGGTGGGCTCAATGAGGCCGCTGACGAGCCGTTCAAAAGGTTGCAGGGCCTAGTAAGCCAGGCTTCCCTCAACCATGAGGGGCCTTGCCCGGTTCTCTGCTCATCCGAGGGTCAAATATGCCAACGCGAGAGGGGGAGGGGAGAGAGAGAGAGAGAGAGAGAGAGAGAGAGAGAGAGAGAGAGAGAGAGAGAGAGAGAGAGAGAGGGAGAGAGAGGGAGAGAGAGAGAGAGAGAGAGAGAGAGAGAGAGAGAGAGAGAAAGAGAGCGAGAGAGCGAGAGATGCTATCGCTCGGGCGGTCGGCGAGCAATTGAGTTCCCAACTTTCCTTTGGGTGGGGAACTTTTAGGGGTTTACAGGGAAGTGGGTGGGCAGGTCTTTCGAAGGTGTATTTCTTTAAATGAAATTCAAAACTAGTGTCGGAGAATTTCCAAGCTCTCATCTCTGCACGAAGATTGGATGGCTGCCGCCCCAGGCTGTGCTGTAAATCGAGTTTTGTTGGGGAAACTTGTGCTCTGGTGGACAAGTGGTCATTATCGAGACACAGACTACCCCAGAGAGCAAGGACTGACCTGGCCTGACCTTGAGGGTCCTAACCTGTAAGCCTCACTGGCATGCTCTAACCTCAAAGGCCCTAAAGGGCAAGTGAAGAGCCCTTTCACATGAGCTAAGATTCTAAGCCCACTTTACTTCGATGGACGTTCTCACGTAGCCCGTCACCGGGATCCGGCCGTGAGAAGTTCGCACTTCAGGGCCTTGTTTCAGGACAAGACGGCAACAGTAAATTTCCAGATAGGCGGCCGTTGCAAGAGCATGAAAGTTCAACAGGGTTGCAGTCTAAAGGGATAGCCGAAAAAGTTGTCATAAGCTATAGGCCCCGAGACTACTGCAACGACAAGGGAGAAGACAGGGCAAGACCTCAACAACCCTTCGGCAGCGAGTTACGTGACAGCATACATGACAAAGTAATGACGTGAAAGTCCACGATAAGCCACACAGACATCCATGAAACATAGGCTGTCATCCTCGCCGCGACTTAAACCCACACCAACGACAGAGGAAAAACATAAGATGATAAGGGGAAAGTAATGGATATCATTTGCAAAGCAAGGTCGCTTCATGTGTGGGGCTAGCTCTCTAGGTTTTGTACTGTCGAATACTTCCCGTGATATAGCCAAAGAATGGACTTGTTTACGTCCCCAGCCCCCATGATACAACATGACTTGCTTCATATCTAATAGTTATACAAATAACCGATGTCCCGCGCCCCAGGCCTCAAGAACAGCATGCAGTGACTTTGCGCATGCCCTGCAGATGTGGACAGCTTAGCCGCCTACGACCGCATGTCCCCTAATCCTGTGATACGACGAAACCTTACCAGCATACAAAGAACAAGTATCCAAAGTAAAAGCGTGCCTGAAGACTCACCTTGAACTACAACCAGAAAGCCGCACAGAAGCGAGGCTCCTGTGACACACCGCCGGCAGGGCATGCTTTACTCTCTTCAAGCTTCACACCTCAAGCTGCTTTTTGTGTGCCCAAGCCTGGGCATGAAGGAGCAAGGCAATGCCGTTGTGTCCTAAGGAAGGAGTTTCAGCTAACAACAGAACACGGAGCGACGGAACTTCGAGCTAGGACTAAAAGTTTCAAACTACAAGATGGGTCCCCACGGGACCCTATTCGAGGCTAGAAACCCTTCTTGGAAGGACCCATTTTTGCGGTAATTTATTACAACATTACATTAATCGTTATATAATTCCGCCGCATGATTGGCTGTTTTGTTGGCTGCTCGAGAGATGGCGCATGATGGCAATTTTTGCGTGGAAGGTTAGGCACGTGGATTAGCTCGGACCGGTGGTTGGAGTTCCCGCTTAAAACTCCATACCAGTAGTTGTCCTTGGTCCTACAGCGTTCGACGTCACAGCAACCCACTCAGAGAGATTAATCCCACACAACAGATTTAGCAACCCCAAACACGCCCTTTGAACTGTTGTACTGTCGGTTACGGCTTTTGCCGCTGACTCTGGGGTGCAAGCGAAGCTATTTTCGTCCTTGGGAGCAGATGAACCTCGCACCCAGGTTGGTTCAGTTTCTCGTTCAATTGGTTATTTCTGAGTGCGGACTCTTCGAAGCTACAGGAATACGTGTCATGGCATTCTTCTGAAGAATCATGTATCGTGTTTAGACAAGCAGATGAGCACGGCATGCTGCACCTTCACGATGCCTTCTAACCGGTTTTGCACGATACTTGTGAACGATAAGTCATAGTATTGCAAGAAAAGCGCGATGGCCAGTCAATCTAGCAATCATAGCAGTCGTTAATCGTATTCGGGTTTGTAAGCGCACGTGAGATAGAAACGAGGATTTCCACTTGAACTCCTTTGACGAACCCCTGTTGCATCGCTTACTGCTCTTGAAGCCGAAAACAGAGGTACTGAGGTTTGCAAGCATGTTTGGGTTGGTGCTCCACACAGTTTAAAGCCCCACTCGTGGCACCGAAAGACAATACCTTCAGCGACTCGGTGGTTGCACCAACGGCAGCCCAAGTCTAGGCTAGCAACTTGCATGGTGGAACCCAATGGAAAAACCGCCTTGGTAACTGGTGAACCTCGTGTTTTTTGCTTACTATGGGTCTGCATCAGAGATCTAGTGACTTCAGTTTGGACTTGTGCTGCCGAGCAACTGACATGTTGTGGTTATTTACAAGGGAGAAGGTTTTCTATGCTTGTGGTTTCCTCGCGTTCGGAGCCCCATGTTAAAATAGGCCTGTAGGTTTGTATGTATCCGTTCTGACATTTATGGAGAACTTTGAGTTGTTTATTAGGACTGATTGTAGCCTCTTTCAATTGTGGTAAGGCCCCAGAGATGCTAGTGGGTATCCTCAGCACACAAGAACACACACACACACACACACACACACACACACACACACACACCGACACACACAACCTTCACGCACGCATGCGGGTGGGCTCTCTCTCTCTCTCTCTCTCTCTCTCTCTCTCTCTCTCTCTCTCTCTCTCTCTCTCTCTCTCTCTCTCTCTCTCTCTCTCTCTCTCTGATCTATCTATCTCCCACCCGTCTTGCACACACACACACACACACACACACACACACACACACACACACACACACACACACACACAACATCTGTGCGTGAGGACACACATTCATATAATCATTCCCAAAAGCATAGGAGGGGGAAGGGGGGAAGGAAAGGGCATGGGAAATAAAGGAAGGGGTTGGCCATATCCTCCAGTTTGCCCCACCTTGCTGATCTTGCGTGTCACGGCTTGTGTCTGGTGTGCTGCCATGCGCAGGTGGTAACACGGGCATAGGCCTGGAGACCTGCAAAGCTCTGGCAGCAAAAGGCTTTTCAGTTCTTCTGGCAAGCCGAGATGCAGCCAAGGGCAAAGCCGCTCAGGGCAAGATCAAGTGCGGCCCCAATGTCCTCCTTCTCCCTTCAAAACCCCGTTTCCGTCTCCTTGTCCCCATCCTGCAACCCCTCTTTTACCGTTTCCCTCATCTCATTCGGTCCTTGACTGTCCTGCGTTTTTCTCTGCCTTTGCCCATAGGCCAACCCTCCCGAGTCAGGGGTGGAGTTCCCCGCCCCCGACTCTGGAGGGGAATGAGAGGGGACGTCCCTGGTTGCTGGGGCGCCGGGGGCCCGCAGTTCAACAGCGAAGAAGGGCGCATCCCTCAAGCAGGGCGGCAAGGGGTGCAGGGATGCGGTACAGGGGGCGAAGGTGGAGGCGGTACAACTTGACCTCGCCAATCTGGGCAGTGTGCGGGACGCGTCCAGCCGGCTGCTGGACTCTGGGCGCCCGCTGGACGTGCTGGTGAATAATGCCGGGGTTATGGCCTGCCCTGAGCTGCGTACTGACAACGGCTTCGAGCTGCAGCTGGGCGTAAACCACCTGGGGCACTTTGCCCTGACGCTCCCTCTCCTCCCGCTGTTGAGTGTCCCCGACAGGTTCGCCGCTTCTCACACCCTCAGCAGGGATCCCCAAGCATGGCTGTGTAACCTCGAAAAATCATTTTACAGCATGGTCCCAAGTCCGTGCTTTAAGGCTGCTGGCCTCACACCCTACTGCTTTTACTTTTTTTTTGGGGTGTATCTTTAGTTTGTCTCCTGATTATTCTTTTCAATTCTGAAATTCTCTCTCTGCTGCTGATACTGCTTGCTTCTGCTTCTTCTACTGCTTTTGCTTGTAGCTGCGCGTGTTTGGTTGACAGCACAGGGGTGGTGGGGGCCTTAAACAGGCCTTCTCGGATAGTGGTGGTGAGTTCGTCAGCGCACACCTTTGGGAAAATCAACTTTGAGGATTTGCAATCGCGGATTAACTACCAGCCCTGGCCTGCATATGGCCAGAGTAAGCTTGCCAATGTGGGGTCCCCCGCTCATAATGTTCCGGGCGGCTGCCTGCTTTCGCTCCCCGCTCTTTTCGATAGCACACCAGCTCTGGACGGATTTGCAAAGTGGCGCGATAGTTGCACGGCACTCTTGAGGGGCATTTTATTTAAAATTAAGAGTGAAGGGCATTTTATTTAAGCACTTTGAGGGAGCGAGCCCGGGGTTCTGCATTTGGGACCCCTTTGTAAAGGAAAAAAAAATTCCCATTTTTTCTTTGGGGGGGGGGGGGGAAGTTAGGGGCAAATGGGCACTTCTTTGCCATGTCAGTTTTATCCCCCTCCTATGCCCCCCCCCCCCCCAACACGGTTCTTGGCTTCCAAGGAGGCTAGTGAAGGGGAGGGGCTGTCGCATTCAGTTTTCTCACTCTTTTCTCACTGAAATTCTCAATGGATTCTCTCCCAAGTGGATCGTTCAAGTGTCGGCCGCCTGCTGATCCTGGTTTGGCAACCTATCGCAAGTAAGTTGGTCATCGTTAGGCTCGCCGTTGTGTGTTGAAATGGGGACCGTGCTGTGGCTGGCTGGCTGGTCCATTGGAAGGAAATTGATTTGGAGCTTGCTGGCCTATATTGAAATTAAAAGTTGGCGTATTTGGGTGACGTCATAACAAGTCTTGGAGAGTTGAGCAGGCAAGTCGTACAATGGGAAATTGGTTTGAAATTGGAGTGGGTTTTTTGGCCAGGTGCTGTTCGCATATGAGCTAGCCCGAAGAGCCCCCAGGGACAGCAATTTGACAGTCAATGCGCTGCACCCCGGAGTTGTCCGCACCGAACTTGGGAGGTACTACCACCCCCCCCCTCGCCCCCCAGATGGAGGGGAAATATGCATGCGAGACAAAAACTGATTGTTGGTTACCCGATCATCCCGTAGTTTGCGTGTCTGCTTTTCCATTGGTGCCATTTAAGGACATTGTTGCCATTCAAGGACAAACAAACCCTCGAATTTGTCACTGGCCCCTCGGTTTTCTGCGTTCCCGCATGCCGGATTTATGCTGTGCGGGTAGGATCGGCTTCACTCTTTTTCTTAAACAAACCCTGGTGCAGGTATCTGATAAGCGAGGAGGCCGGCCTACTGCAGAAGGTGCTGGTTACGTTGACAACGCCTTTCCTGAAGACCCCCGAGCAGGGCGCAGCAACCAGCATTTACCTGGCCTCCTCGCCTGAAGTGGAGGGCGTGACGGGCAAGTACTTTGTGGACTGCCGCCCGGTGGCCAGCCACCCCAGCAGCTACGACGTCGACGTGGCAAAACGGCTGTGGGAAGTGAGCCTGGAACTGACCGGCCTCACCGACCAGCCCCTAGCACAGCAGAAGGCCCCTGAGGTCGTGGCCGCTCAAGCAGCCTGATCACTCCTCCGTCCATGACTGCTGACTCTTGAAATCGTGAATCTGAAAGTTTGTTAGGTTCAGGCTTCAGATGGTGTTGGACTTCTGAATCTGAAAATGAGTTTGAAAATTTTGGATTTGTTCTCTTCGGTTTCGAAACTTTGTTGCTTATCAATTTGCCCGTATTCCCGTTGATTCGGAGCTGGATGTCGGTTGTGGATTCTTTCCTTTGACAAACGCATGCTTGCAAAAGTTGCCCTCCATTGCCTCAGCATATTGGACAAAGTGGCTCAATGCCAGCACGCGTGTTACTTGCGGGAGCTGGATGTCTGGGGCGACCATGCTATTCACTGCACCTCAGAGAGAGGGGGGGGGGGAACGCGTCAATTGTCGACCGGCATTACTCCGTTGGTAGCGGCCTCGACCCTGTCCTTACGTCTGCTCGTCCGCACGTCACCCAGGAACCACTCTTTCCCACCCCTGTCGCTGGGCCAGGAGCGCCGTTGCGCAAACCTGCGCCTCCCCGCCCAGGAGGAGGGGCGGGACCTCTACATCAACATCGTTGGCTCGTCACCTCTCACTGCCGCCGGTTTGCAGCACTTCGTGCCGGGTGGGACCGGCGCGTGCATCGCCCAAGACAAGCAGACCCACTATGCTGTCTTGCTGGTGCGTCAACAGCCCCTCGTGGTCTTTCCATCCTTTTCATTTGAAACATTGGGGGTTGCATGCTGATGCGCTGGCCTCGTTGACGTTGCAGAGGCTCCAGGGGCTTTTGAACCACGCCATCATTGCATAGATAGATGTGGAGGGACATTTCGTCATGCGTCGGGTCATTTTCATTATTGCGGCCGCTGTGGGTTGCCAGCTGGCTGCTCGGGTGTAACTTGTAGCTTGAAATCTTTGGATTGGCTTGTTTGAAAGTTGAGCTGGTCCTTCTTTTCCATTCTTCCAAAAACGAAGAAGTTACATCTTTGCATC